>OY992880.1:17845111-17950111 GCA_963921405.1 Cepaea hortensis | reverse complement strand
CTACAGGCCAGGAAAAGATACCTGGTCAAATGCAGCCACCTTTGCCTTTGACGTTTATGAGGGGTTCAAGAGTAGACAGGAAACGATGGCGGCAGCGCTTGATCTTGAAGATGCGTACAATAGAGTTCGCTATGATATTTTGATGACCGCACTTATGGAGAAGGGGGTCAATCCCTGGTTGGTGAACTGGATAGCAGCCGTCCTGCATTCTCGTCAGGTTGCTCTCCGTCTGGGCGCATGGACCTCAGAGCCACACATTTTAACCCCGGGACTGCCACAGGGATCTGCAATCTCACCGGTGCTCTTTAA
Source organism: Cepaea hortensis (assembly GCA_963921405.1). Classification (NCBI taxonomy): domain Eukaryota; kingdom Metazoa; phylum Mollusca; class Gastropoda; order Stylommatophora; family Helicidae; genus Cepaea; species Cepaea hortensis. The sequence goes on along the minus strand of OY992880.1, from coordinate 17,949,802 downwards.
TGTGTATACGAGCAAGATTGCATACCTAGAAGCACCAGGGGTTGGAAGGATTCTAACATTTGCAGATGATATTCTTGCATACAGGCAGGGGAGAAATAGGGATCAAACAGCCCAGGAGCTACAGGTGACAGTAGACAAAGTGATTGACTGGTGCACTGAAATGAGTGCTGTCATCAACCCGGAAAAGGCGGGGGTGTTGTGGTGCTCTCTGGACAATAGGATTGTGAGAGATGATACCCCAAGCCTCACGATAGATGGTAGAAGCGTCAACAGAGAGAACAAACTGAAGTATCTGGGAATCACATTTGACAGGAGTCTGTCCTTCAAGGACCATGTGGAGACGGTTGTGACAAGATCTCAAAAGGGACTCAATGCACTTAAAACTATGGCTGCAATGGACACAGAGCAGAGAATGCTCTTCACACTATACCAGCACTTGATCCTCTCAGTGATTGATTATGGACTAGGACTGCTCACTGTCTCAAAGAGTCAGCTGGTGAAATTAGAGCGCATACAGAATGAAGCGATGCGGGTCATTCTGGGATGCACCAGAGACACTCCAGTAGTGTGTATGCGTTACATTCTTGGTCTGCCTACTGTTGCTGGTAGGCACAAGGTGATGCAAGCGAAGGCATACCTCAGAGTAGCTGCAGACACAGATCACCCGTTGCATGAGGCGCTGGACATAGTTAAGGGTCAGAGACTGATAAGAGGGAAATCATGGATGGCTCAGGCGGAGGATACGATCAGACAGGTGTGCCCCTTGGAGAACATCAGGCGAGGAGAGGAGTGGGTCAGAGTGCCAGCCGTGCAGTCAGACTTGTGCAGAGTTGTAATAACATTGAGCCGGGAGTGCAGGGAGTGGTCAGCAGGGGCCACGGAAGTGGAAATTCAGCAACTAATTCAGGAACATTCTCGCCTGGGTGATGTGATTATCTACACGGATGGGTCAGTGTTGAGAGGTAGGAGAAGTGCCTGGGGGTTCTTGGCAAAAACTAATGGTCGGCGTTTGGTGCAGGAGAGCCTGGCGTATGATGACACTACATCTAGCTTAAGAATGGAGGTGGAGGCGGTCAGTGCAGCTTTCCGCTGGATAGAAAACACGATACATACACACATTGTGATTGTAACTGACTCAGAAAGCATGCTGAGAAGGGTGAGAACAGGCAAGCTTCGTGCAGAGTGGCTTGCTTCGCTTCGGAGGTCACGGGTAGCAAGCTTCTTTTCTCCTGGGCATGCCGGTGTGCTGGGGAATGAACAGGCGGACAGATTGGCTGGCTCGGCAAAACTTGGTGGAGTATTGATGCATGACAAGGCAGACGTGGTTGCGGCCTTGTGGGTGCACGTGTACCTCGGAGGAGCAGATGGATCACCATAGTCTGGTAAGAATGAGACATCGAGGTGTGACGAGGGGATCTGGCCAACGCTCGACGCTCAGAGGAAAGGCGAGACGGACATATAATCAGATTGCTACTGGAACTATTAGTGTTGGAACTCTTCGCTGGCTGCTGGGGATGGGGACGGAGCGCTTATGGGAATGTCCCGAATGCTGTGATGTCGGTTCCTAAATCAATCAATCAATCAATCAATCTGAGCGACCGGCTCACATATCCCGTAAGTTACCGACGCGATTCGAACCACTGCTGATTCTCACCGTCGTCACGTTACTTACGAGAGTATACGAGATTACGGAGAAAAGTCGCTAACCTCTAGGCCAGGAAGCGCGCGGACATGAGGATAGAGTTATCCAAAGTCCCACCACCAAGCCAAGCCACTACAGCTGTCGCTGGTGTTAAGTGCGGTGACAAATTATATGGTGATACACAACTCCAAGTTGATTGCTGCTTTTTTTACAAGTTTAACACCTGAAAATGTAGCAAAAGAAAACCGAAATAAAAATATTCCGGCAATGAATAAAAGATGTAAATTTATAAATTAATCTTGCATAGAAAAACAGAAGGTGAGAGGGACAGAGAAAGGCAGAGAAGGATCTATGTGGAAGGTTTAAAGCAGCAAAAAAAAAAAAAAATAATAATAATAATATAAGCAGCGCCAATTTGATCCACACAAAAAGCTCACAAGAGGAAATTGAGAAGACTTCGAAAGAAAAGAAAGATAAAGTAGAGGAATTTAAGCTCTGTGCAACAGAGACATAAAGGGCAAAATGAGAACACTTTATGAATGTGATTGGATGAGATAAGACACTGGGAAAGTTCTGGAAATTGCACAGACAGATGCAAAGGAAAGATCGTCATGCCACAGTTGGTACAATATACTGACAGTGATAGCGGTTCGCCTTTGACAACAGACAAAGAGAACGGGGAAGCTTCCTTGCAGAGATTTGCAGCACAGACAAATCAGAATGATTGGGGCATCAGAGACTCTGATAAGATCTATCAAGTACCATTACAGATACCTACTGTGAAGATATCATACACCCAGAAGATATCAAAAATGTATTTTTTTTTTTAAAGACACCGCACCGATGCCCAATGGGGTTAGGCATGCCCACATGAAGAATATGAGTGATTGAGAATTTCTGCTTGCTTTAATCTGAGCATTAGAACGTCATCAGTACCCCAGGATTGGGTCACGGCTATTTAACACCACTTCATAAACCAGGCAAATATCATTCAAAGCTTTATGGGTTTAGGATTATCACCCTACAGAATACTTTTGACAAGGTGCTGGAGAAGACCGTTGCTGTTAAGCTTCAGGGATGTTCTGAAAGGTAACAGCTCCTCCCAAAAGATTTAGGAAGTTACTTTTGCAGCCACTTTTACCTATGGTGTTTATGAAAGGTTCCAAAACAGACAGGAGACGGCGGTGGCAGCATTCGATCTCGAGGATGCGTACAACAGTGTCAAATATGATATTTTTATGTACACTCTCATGAAGAAAATTGCCTGCCTTGGTTGGTGAACTGGACTGCAGCTGTCTTGTACTCTCGTAGAGTAGTAGCTCTCCGGCTGGGTACATGGACCTCTGTGCCATTATGTATAATAATTAATAGCCCCGGACTACCACAGGATCGGCAATTTCACCTGTGCTTTTCAATGTGTATACGAGCAAGATTGCAAGCCTCGAATGACCAGGGGCTGGAACATACTAACATTTGCAAATGAAGTTCTCGCATATAGGCAGGGGGTGGATAGAAATCAGATAGCTTAGGAGCTGCAAGCGTCAATGGACAAGGTGGCGGATTAGTGTACGGAGATGAATGTTTTTATTAACTCAGAAAAGGCATCTGTCTTGTGGTGCTCGCTGGGTGGACAATAGGATTGTTAAAGCTGACCTCTCAAACCTCACAATAAATGGTAGAAATGTGAATAGAGAAAGCAGACTGAAGTACCTGGGAACCACTTTTGATAGAAGCTTGTCCATTAGGGATCATGTTGGAGTCGTGGTTACAAAATCTCAGAAGGGGCTCAATGCACTGAAGAGTATGGCAGCAAGAAACATGGGGCAGAAAATGCTATTCACACTTTTTCAGCACTTGATCATCTCAGTGGTAGAGTGTGGACTAGGAATGTTCACCGTCTCAAAGAGTCAGCTAGTGAAACTAGAGAGCATATGAAGTGATAATTGTGATTCTGTGATGTCCAAAGGACACCCCAATAATGTGTATGCGATACATCCTGGCGTTGCCGACCATTGCAGACAGACTCAAGGTGTTGCAGGCAAGGTCATACCTCAAGGTAGCTGCTATCAAGGAACACCTCTTGCATGATTCCCTGGATGCAGTCAAAGGGCCACAGGCTGTTAAGAGGAAGATCATGGATGGCCGAGGCAGAATAAACCATCAGAGAAGTGTGCACACTTCAGAAGATTGGCAGATACAAGGAGTGAGTCAGAGTGCCGAATAGAAATTCAGAAGTGTGTGCGGTTATAATCACATTAGACCAGTGTTTCCCAACGTGGGGCCCACGCCCCACAGGGGGGCAATTTGACTGTTAAGGGGGGCAATTCGAAAATGGAAGAAATCGGCTGAATATAACAAAACGGGGAGACTTGAGACTGAAGTTAACTAAATTGGAACCTGACATAAGATCTCTTTGCAGCAAGCATCAAGCGCAAGGATCTCACTAAATTTAAATAATAAATAATTACTAATAATTAAAATAATATAGAAAAATCTTTCATTAAAATTATTTTGTACTTGAATTTCAGTTCTCCATTATATGTTTTGAAAATTTACTTACTGTGTTTGCTCAATAATTACCTAGTGATTTCTTCCTAAAACCTATCATTCAAGTTTCTTTAGTGAACATTTCAATTTTTGAATATTAAAAATAATGTATATGTTGAGGGGGGGGGGCATGGGCGGGGGAGGGGGGCAATATGAATTTTAGAAAGGCTTAAGTGGGGCATGGTACAAAAAAGGTTGGGAAACACTGCATTAGACCGTGAGTGTAGGGAGTGGCCAGCAGGCAATACGGAAGTAGAAATTCAACAATTAATTCATGACTACTCTCGTGCTGGCTATATGATTATCTATACCGATGGCTCTGTGTTATGAAACAAAACAAAAAACAAAAATCAAAAAATATATATCATAAAGGAGAGCTTGGCATATAACATCACAACCTCAAGTCTGAGAATGGCGGTGAAGGCGGTTACTGCAGCTTTCCGCTGGTTGGAGAACAAACTGTGTATACGCATGTTGTGACTGTAGCTAATTCACAAAGCATGCTGACAAAGGTGAAGACTGTATATGATTCGTGCAGAATGGCTCGCATTAATTCGGAGGTCGCGGATTGCGAGCATTCGCTGGATCTTTTCTCCAGGACACCCTAGTATTGGAAATGAACAAGCAGACAGATTAGCTAGTGCCGCATCTTTAAGGGGTGATTTGATGCATGATAAGGCAGATGTGGTGAAAGCCCTCCGGGAGCACGTGAATAATGCGGAAAAACAAATAAACTATCATGGTCTAGAAAGAATGCGGCAGCAAGGGGTGGTCAGAGGATCTGGTCGACAGTCGCTACTCAGAGGTAAAGCCAGGCGGACATATATAATCAGATTGCAACGGGCACCATTAGTATTCTAATTGCTCGCTGGCTGTTAAAGATGAGAACTGAGCGCCTATGGGAATGCCCCGAGTCCAATGATGTTAGTCCTTGACTCAACTTAATTTGATTAAAATATCAGACTCTAGATAGGATTGGAGAGTTGCAATCGCCGACGTTGGATTTAGACAGGCACCTATAGAATAAATAAAATGTGTGTGTGTGTGTGTGTGTGCGTGCGTGAGTGCGCGTGTGCGTGCACTCAATAGTCCATATAGTTTATCTTTCATTTTTATTTCTCTATACCAGATGGTTTGCGAGGTTGCTTAGATATGTCGTATTCGTGGCAGTCATGGAGTATGATGTCACTATGTGGCCTGCTGTCTGCCGCCTCAGTCCACATGGCTGATTTCCCAGTCTTGAATTGTATATACATGTGGTGGCGTAGTCGATTGTATCCTGTTCTGAGGCGCAGAATAATTGTTCTGGTCTCTCCATAAAATGGTAATCGACTTGTAGTGGTGTTGGTGGCTTTCTGGTTGATTTAATGATTCTTTACTCTTGGTGAGAATGTGACAGGAAATTCAGGTTGTTTTTCTGTTGCTCCCCCATTAGCTAGTTGATCAGCTTTCTGGTTCCCGGACAGTCCACAGCGAGATGGCATCCACTGTATGGTGACCTTACGCTGGCTGCCTAGTTCACACAGGAGATTCAGTAATTTGAGTGCCTCAACCACTAATGCTGCATCTGTCAATAGCACCACAGACTGTGTACCATGTTTAACATTTCCCTGTTGTTATCTGGATTCCCTGGGTTTCTACATCATAGTTATTACAGTACTTTCCTATTGTACTCTTTACAAACGGCTCTAAAAGTGGCATTTTTTTTTGGGGGGGGGGGGGGGGTCACGCTGGCAGACGTGGTTGCGGCCTTGTGGGAGCACGTGTACACCTCTGAGGAGCAAATGGATCACCATGGTCTGGCCAGAATGAGACAGCGAGGAGTGTCGAAGGGATCTGGCAGACGCTCGACGCTCAGAGGAAAGGCGAGAGGGACATATAATCAGATTGCTACTGGTACTGTCGGTGGAACTCTTCGCTGGCTGCTGGGGATGGGGACAGGGCGCTTATGAGAAAGCCCCGAATGCTGTGATGTCAGTTCCTAAATCAATCAATCAATCAGTGCTGGTGTATTACTGTGTTTCATCAAGATTACCACGCAAGTTAAATGCACTATTGTTGCAATGTAGAAAGGAATGTTTCGTGTGGAACAATGGCTCATCTTGCTTCAGAGGTAACAGATTGTGAGAATTGTATGGATTTTTTGCCTTGGCCATGCGAGAGTGTGTGTGTGTTTTTTTTTTTTTTTGGGGGGGGGGGGATTAACAGGCTGATTGGCTGGCATGGAATGCAACTTTTGGTGGTAGATTATCTATAGACAAGGGGGAGGTGGTCGTGCGCCCGTGGGACCAGGTGGAGAAGGTGGGGGAACAGATTGAGAACCTGCATGTGGAAAGAATGAGATTGCGGGGGGATATGCAGGGGTTCTGGAAGAATCTCAAAACTGAGAGGGAAGACCAGGAGAACTTTCAATCAGATAGCGGGGGTTCGATTAGTAATGTGACTCTTCTCTGGCTGTTGAATGAGGGAATGGAGCGCATATGGGAATGTCCTGAGTGCAGTGATGTCGGTCCTTAGCTCAACTCAACTGTCTTCACTTTTAGACACTTTAGGTACCATGTAGATTTGTTTGATGGCTTCACAATACAAGATTTCATAATTGAACCATTATTCTGACTTATGTTTGTATAACTTCATATAGAAAGATTAATGCACAAAACAAGTTTCTGACTTCTTTGTGTGGCTTCATATACACAGATGAAACACTTGTGAGAATTGTCACATGTTGTTATATGCATTCAACATAGAAACCTGGACAATGAATGAGCGATTGGAAAGTCAAATAGAGGCCCTGGAAATGTGAATACACTGAAGAATAGGCTTAATTTATGGAAACAAAAACAATCAAATACAGAAGTTCTAGAGATATTGAGAATGGAAAGTGAGTAGATGAAAGACATAAAAGAGAAAGTGAAATAGTTCAGCCACATTAAAAGACATAACACTCTTGTAAAGACCATAATTGAGGAATGAGTTGAAGGCAACAAACAAGTGGCAGACAGTGATAAAAGTTGGATGATAAAATCAAGAGATGGATGGACAGCAACCTGCCAGGGTGAAGGACAGAGAGTGCTGGCGATCTATTTGAGCCAACTTTCATTGTGGAGATGGCACCTGATTGATTGAATATTTGAAAAACAATAGGATGTCCAGTCTACTTCCTGGTTTTTTGAAATTCTCCTCTCACAACACTTTAAGTTTATGAAAATGTATAAATGACAAACATAAACAGGTGGGTGCACAAAACCAGCTTTATTATGCTTTGCCAACAGCACATCAAAGAAAGTTTCAGGCCATACAAATTGTAATAAAGGTAATAAGCAATAATTAAAAACTTACATGGAAATAAATATAGTCAGGTACCTAAGTTAAAAAAGAAATGTATGTATTCTTTGTGTCAAATATTTTGGCATTATAGATGTAAAATGCACTTGTTTCTTTACCAGGAAGTACAGTTGAATTGCAATAACTGCATTGAAAATCACAATTTGTTATGTTTACCAAATATATCAATATGAGCTAATTGACTATACATGTATAAAAATATCCACCATTTATCTTATCTTTCAAATGTGAGAAGAAATGGTTGGTTGAACACATACTGAGAATTATGTTAATTGTTATCAAAGTATGCACAAGTCAGGTTGAAAGGTCACTGGTGTGTAGAGAATGTGCTTTGGCCAATAGCGATGAAGAGATTGTATATATGTGTAAACATTATCTCATGAGCAGATTGTATATTTGAATACCACTAATACACAGAGAGGTGTATTTGTGTGTAATCACACATTACCAATAACACACAGAGCTGTATATTTGTGTGTACACACATATTATCACTAACACACAGAGTTGTGTACTTATGTGTAAACACACATTATCATTAACACACAGCGATGTGTATATGTGTGTAAACACACATTATCACCAACACACACAATTGTGTATTTATATATAATCACGCACTATCACCAACACACACAGCTGTGTATTTATGAGCAAGTACATATTATTATTAACACAAGGAGCCATGTATTTGTGTGCAACCACACATTACTGCTAACAAACAGATCTGTTTATTATTCACACACTGGTTCCTCGGACTGGCTGTGATCCAGGGACTGCTACGCTTCTATGCACATGGAAAGCCCCAGCATCAGTCCTGCATATCCCACTACTTGGAGAGGGGGAAGAGCCCTGCAACATTCTCTGAGATGGTACTACAGTTCGGGGATGGGAGGAAAACCTCTCTCCAATAGATGCAAGACTTTCTCTGGGCTCAGACATTCTGAATTTCCATGTACCAGACTTTAGAGTTCAAGCCAGGCTTCTAGAGGATTAGAAACCAACCAAGCATTCACCACCGAGACACTGTTGTTACAACACCTAGCAACATTGCTGGTGTTTGCTGGAGACGTTCCGATAAGGGCTGAGAAAATAATGGTAACTTGCCAGAGCAGTGCTCAAGCTTGAGACTGTTTAATTCACCTCTGATGGATAAAAAATCCCTTGCCTTCCTGGGTTCCTTGATTGTGAGACCAAATCCTCAAGCACCCACTCATCTGTATTTAATCACTAACCTATAAAATGCTTTTCCTTCTAGCAGAACATATTTTGTAGATGATTTAGAAAGCACTTGAACTAACGTTCATGTCAAAGTTTTCAATAACATGAGATGCCTAAACAAAGTAAATAAGACTTGGTAACCTCGTTTACAGTTAAACAATAGTCAGAAAAATCAGCCCACTGAACCTCTGTTGGTAATGACATAAATCCTGCACAAAGAAAGTAGGTTAACTGTCGTTATTTGGAAGCTTATCCCAACTGCTGCGGTGGCCCCATGCTCCTCTAGGAGTGACAACAGAACAGGGAAAAAAGTGAATTAATACTAATAGGTAACTTACAGTGATAATTTCAACACAGTACAAGTTGTTCAAATAATGCACAAGCTTTAAGCCAAAAGAAATTCTAGTAAACATTTATGAGTTACTCTAGTATTTGAGTAATTGATTTTTTCATGGCTACTAGAGTTAGTATTTCAGTACCCAATTTTGTCATAGTTACTCAATCTAGTTTTTCAATAACAAATTCTGTGTTGGCTATTGAATCTGGCCATTCAGTAACCAATGTTGTCATGGCTGTTGAATCTAGTGTTTCAGAAACACATTTGTATGAAATATTTTATAGTTTTGATCATTCACTAATCTCCCTTCCCACCCCTCCCATATAAAGAAAATGCCCAATAACAGAATAATACATGTGGAAAAATGGTGATCAATAAAGAGCTTCATTTCTTTAACAATACAAATATAACAGAATATCAGACTACAAGTCAGGAACACTCATGAAATATAATGGTATATACATTTGTATCAGAGAGTAGCCTTGAATGCACAAAATAACAAAAGACTGCATTTTCATGACACACGTACAATTTACATAAGCCACAGTTTTGTAAAATGAGCACATAATGTTGGACTTCTGCATTTATATCTGATATATTTTGTCTGCTGGACAAAGCTTCATGTGTCTCTTGACAACAGAGCTGTAATATTTGCACACTTCGGATGACACATCAGATTTCATCCTGGCATGTGTTAAATGAGTAAGCCTTCCAAGGAAGCTCTTATGGAAACAAGCAAGTAAGACATGTCTGTACGCTATGACCACATGTCTGTACGCTATGACCACATGTCTGCATGCTATGACCACATGTCTGTACGCTATGACCACAAGTCTGTACGCTATGACCACATGTCTGTATGCTATGACCACATGTCTGTACGCTATGACCACATGTCTGTATGCTATGACCACATGTCTGTACGCTATGACCACATGTCTGTACGCTATGACCACATGTCTGTATGCTATGACCACATGTCTGTACGCTATGACCACATGTCTGTACGCTATGACCACATGTCTGTATGCTATGACCACATGTCTGTACGCTATGACCACATGTCTGTACGCTATGACCACATGCCTGTATACAATGGCCACATGTCTGTAAACTATGACCACATGTCTGTATACTACTTCTTTGTACAAGGTCAGACATCAACCTGAATAAATTTAACAAAAGCAGCAGTCAACTTGAGATTTTTGACACAGTCAATATAAAATATTACTATGACTGAAAAACATTCTTAAACATCCGGTGTGCTGATGCTGAGGTAGCAGTTTCAACCCATACACCAGTCAGTTGGACTAAACTGTTGACTTCTCGTCCTTGACTTGGGGATGTAAATTACAAGTACCTCTGAAGTCCGAGTAGGTTCTCTTGATGGTGAGGGACGCTGGTAATAGAGAAAGTTAATCCACACGCAAACATCAGTCCAGTGCACTAGAAGTAGTAGCACATGTATGGACTACGCTTGAGTTCAAAGTGGGCGAAGACACCTACAAATAATGCCACTGATTGATTGATTGAATTAGGAACCAACATCATAGCATTCGGGGCATTCCCATAAGCGCTCCGTCCCCATCCCCAGCAGCCAGCGAAGAGTTCCAACCCCAATAATGCCACTGACAAAACTGTAAACATGTCATGGTTTGACAAAGAATGTCACATCTTCATACACAGGGTTTTCATACTTTGATACAGTGGTTCTCAACCGATGGGGAATTCCCCCCCCCCCCCCCCCCCAGGGGGAATGTTAGGGTTTCCAGGGGGGGGGGGGGTTTGAGAGGAGGGAAATGAAATTTATTTCAAGATCGCATTAATACAAGAACCGATTACTTGATATTGTCTTTCCCTTCATACTTTACGGTTCTGTACCTCTCATCCCTTCTAAACTTCATTTTATAAAGTAAGTAGGCCCACAAATCACGTTTTATGTGGACGTCTAGACTTGTTTTGGTATGTGCTTCCATTATTACGTATACTGTGTAGTAGGGGCAGGGTGGGGATTTTTAGGTAGGAAATTTGAAAGGGGGGGGGGGGGTGATGTTCTGAAAATATGGTGAAAAGGGGGGGGGGGGGGCACGGGCCAAAAAAGGTTGAGAACCACTGGTTTAATTGAAGCTTTAACTTTTGGATGTGCACGTTAAAGAAAGACACAAGAATTAAGATCTTGTATTACTGTACTGTTGTAATATAATTTACTGTTATGCATTAAAATAAACATATGTGAAAATATTATAGTGATATAAAAACAATTTTACACATGGAAAAATAGATCTGTTATAGTTGTCATGGTAACAAATCAGTTTTAAAACTGTTAGTAAAAATGTAATTACAGTATTATATTTGTCATGGTCAACAAATGAGCTGAAACTGTTAGTAACAATGTAAAGTTATTGATTATAAAAGCTCTATAACTATCAATGTGGATTCCACAAGTGTTGAAATAAGCAACATTGGAGCAATACTCTCTAGACAGAATAGGAACATGTCCAGGTAAAAACATCTGTGGCATGCTTTCTAGACAGAATAGACATGTCCAGGTAAAAACATCTGTGGCATGCTTTCTAGACAGAATTTGGCATGGTATGCTTTGAGCGGCAGGTACACAAACAGCAAAATATTATTATTATTACTTGAAGAGTGAGTCTGATTAAGGTTTTCTTTTTCTTTGTTCCTCTTTCAAATGAAGTGCATCACACCTAATCATGCACCTCAAAGACCAGTCTGTCTGACTTTGGCATGCATTTCTGTCAGGTGTGCTTCGTCTAGACAGACTCCATCCAATATAGTAATGTACTGAAATGTGGCTAACATTTTGTACATTTACACTGTGGCTGAATAAGTGAGAATTCTCTCCTTACACATATGTAAAGCTATTTTTGTAAAGCTGTGCACCAATGGAGGAGCCAAGTAAAACTATACTATGTTAACACATGGACTGCATTCAGATCTTCACTATTTGTTATCAACTCATCATAATCTGTTATCAAAAAGCACAAGTTCTGGACACAATTCTAAACATAATTTAATGCACATCACACACACAATGGGGCATGGTAGTGCAGTGACCACCACATTTCTGCCAATCCCGTGGTCACGTGTTTGAATCTCCACCCAGGCTGGAATTTTTAAACAACTGACCTCGTCAATGCAGCATAAACTGGGCCCCAGGAAATGTTCTGGAAGGTAAAGTCGGCTGGCGTGATACCGCCCACACCTCCTATCAAGTGCAGATTTGTCTATACAAACATGTAGCTAGCAATACTTTTCACCGCATGAAGGGTTTGTTGCTTTTTTTAATGAACAAAACACACAGAAAATAAAACAAATTTTAGACAAATCAACCCAGAATAATCTGAATGAAAAATGCACATGACATATAGTGTATATTAATGTATGTTTTAAAGAGAAAGATTAAGTTAGTGAAAATATGCATTAAAATATTATCTTTAATATTTTGTAGTAAAATATTAATAAATATAAAATCAGGGGAGGTCAATATATAATAATCTTTCTTCATGATGTATAAGATGCTTGGTGATTGACATCAGCGATGACTGTTAGAAACGATGCTGGATGGCATGGGAGAATATCATCAACAGAGTTGATCCACATGAGATCTGGGCAGATGCATGAATGCCTAAGCCAGTTGACAGAACACATGATGATGATATTACTGACATAGAGCATAGTGGTTAGTGCACTGGTTGTCGGATATCAATAGTTTGAGTTTAACCCCCAGAGGTGGAGGCATTATTTAAATACCAGTACAGTACCGGAGGAAACATGGACGCCAACTACATCTCTGGGAGAGTAAATAGTTACTGTGATACTGACCATATGACTCTTTGTGTACTTGTTGATCAGGCAAAATATGGACCAAACTTTATATTCCCAATGACAAGTACGCTGAATTATTTTGATTATCTTACATCTCTTCCCTCACTCGTAAATTACATACTGTTTATAATATTGTGATCATTTTCAGAAAATATTCTGATATACTGCAGTCTTATATGCACAGTAATTATAATACAAAATAGAAATAATTTGTTCATATGCAGGACTCAGCTAGTAAAAGTGCACAATGTGTCTTGTAAAAGAAAGTGCAGTGCTGTTGACACAATACTGAGACTTGTAAATAACTGGGGTTAATGTACATGTCAGGTGGACATAACAATATTCTACAAGAAAATAAATAAATATTGAGAGTGTCATCCTTAGATGTTTATTTGAGCATCAGTTAGGACTACAGTAGTGTATAACTTCACTGAGCATCAGTTAGGACTACAGTAGTGTATAACTTCACTGGTCATGAATGTCAGGTCAGTATTTGGAGCTGATATTTCCAAGTCTTCATTATTTACATGGTTGAACATTTTTACTTACTTTTTATTTCATTTTGCTCCAGGGATACTTTTTACTTACAGTATCCTGTTGTAACCATGGATACAATCGGTATACGAGGGCCGATCAAAAAGTAATGCACCACGTGTTATTTCTCAGCGAATAATAAAGATAGAAACACAAAATTTTGCACATTTCAAATTTGGAATAACTCTATTGTTTACATTATATAGTAGCACATTTGGACAATTAGAACAGCTACAGTAATGTGTGGACAACTTGCGTTACAAAAAGCAAATTGTAATAACATTTCTGACTGCGGAAAATGAATCCGTGGTGAACATTCACAATCATTTGTGTGCTGTGTATAGAAGTTGAGCAGTAAATAGGAACATGTCAGTCACTGGGACCAAAGAGTTAAAGCTTGAGAAAGTGAACAGATGGAGCTGCTAGATCTTCCGAAACCAGGACATTCTGCCACAGTTGCCAGCTAGTCATGTTGAACTGTGTTGATGCCATTATTTGTGATTATGAGCGCATTACAAGTCAACAACTGGCTCTGGAGCTGTCAGTCAGCAAGGAAGTGTGATATAAATGGTAAAAACTCATATATTTTAAAGTTCCCATAAAGTCTGACAAATGAGCACAGATTTCAAAGGAAAACAGTTTTTTTGTGAAATGTGGGAGCATTTTGATGCTGAGGGAGAGAACTTTTTGTGAAATGTGGGAGCATTTTGATGCTGAGGGAGAGAACTTTTTGTCAAACATCGTTAGAGGTGACAGAACTGGGCATATCACTTCGAGCCTGACATGAAAATACAGTCAATGGAGTGACATCATCAAAGAAAGAATGTCAAGACAACTCCACCAACAGGAAAGTTTATGATTAATGTTTTGTGGGACACTGATGGTGTGATTTTTGTGGAAGTGATGCCAAGATAGAACATTGTATACAACAATAAGACAGAGACAAACATCTTTCTTCGGTCACGTGATGAGAAGAGAGGCATTGGAGAACATCGTAACAACTGGAAAGATCGAGGGGAAGAGAGGCAGAGGCAGACCAAGAGAAATGATGCTGGATGGATTGAGACGGTGGCATGGAGGAATATCAGCAGCAGAGTTGATCCAGAAAACCAAAGACCGAGATCTGTGGAGAGCCATGAATGCCTACGCCAGCTGGCACGGCACTTGATGATGGTGATGATGATGCCAAGAGGTGAGGCAATCAATTCTGAAGCTTATATCAAAACACTAGCAAAATGCAATAAGCAATTCCGCAGAGTTCAGCCTGACAAGAATCCAGCACAACTGTTGCTTCAACACGACAATGCCCGCCCTCATACAAGCCAGAAAACGCATGCGGCAATTGTTAAATTGGGTTGGGCTGTACTCCGTCATCCACCCTATAGCCCAAATCTGGCTCCCTCTGATTTTCATCCTTTTCATTTACTCAAAAATGCACTCCGTGGGGTAAGGTTTGATCACAAAGAGGGTGTGATTAATGCGGTAAAGAAATTACTACTTGAGCAGGACAACACTTGGCAAAGTCAAGGCATGCATGCAGTTGTTTCACACTGGCGTAAGGCTGTACAAGTTGATGGGGATTATGCAGAAAATTGTATGTTTAGGGGAAATGTTTGTGCATATTGTTTGTAAACTGCTTTGACTTTGAACAAACAGTTTTCTGAAAAAAATGTATGGTATATTACTTTCTGACCATCCCTCGTAATTTTGAAAAAAATAACTGGAAATACCTGACAGGAGGTTGTTTGCAAACACTTGACATCTTTTAAGTGTTGACATAAGGTTAAAGGGCATATATTAACAAAATAAAGATACCATATTTTGATTGAAAATATAACAAATTATAATATAATATATAAATAAAATATAATATTCATATATAAATAAAAATAATAAAATAACCTGATAGAATAAAAAACGATATGTCACTGGTAAATGAATACACATGAAAAGTGCTGCATAATGTTACAAACTGAACATGTAGGGAAATAAATAATGACTTACTGCAGGAAATCTATGCTACAAATGTAACATAAAACATTTCCATAACTATTCATCAACAGTAAATTCATAAATGTGCACATGTTTACCACAAAGCATAAAGAAATGAAACAACCAACATGCATTATAAGCAAAGCAACTTGTAAGAAACAAGACAACACTGTGACTAAATTGTAAGGACATTGCTTGTGGAGAATGCACGTACAATCAACTTTTCACCACAACACATGCGTTAAGTGTGCTGTTATGTATTTTTCAAGAGACTATGATGTAAGGGTGACAATATTAACAAAGAAAGTTGCCATGTTTCAACAGCTTAGACAGCTTATTTTTAAAGTATGTCCATGCTGATAATTTTGTCAACATTCTTCCAATACTAATATGAATATTATTTTGATTATTTTGTATTAATAATCTGCCGCCTCCCTGGCCAAGGGGTTAACGATGATGTTCGTAATCCTGTATATCCATGTGGTAAAAACAGCGGCGCGAGATGCGGCAGCGGATCACGCCACGCTGGTAACTTACGGGGGTATGTGTGCCGGTCGTTCAGAAAGCAATGGCAAACTACTGAACGTAAAATTTGCCTAGTACATCAACAGCAGCTGAAAAATGCTGGTGTTGTCTGCAACGTCCTATAAGGGATATGCAACATAAAAAGAAAAAAAAATTAATTATCTGACACTAGTCACTGGCAGACTAAATTATGTAAAAGCAATAACATGAGAATAAGCGACAATACCAACGGCTAATACTCTTGTAAACATTAAGTAGGTTGGATTTTCTCAAAATGAGCTTTGGCAGCAGCAAGTTTAAGTAGACTGAATTATTGTAAAACATGTTTTGGCAACATGTACACACAAAATGTTAAGTATCTGCACCCTGTTCAATACCACTGCAATCAACAGCTATGAGCTGTTCATCCACACAAAGGCATTTCCAATGGGGACAACATGTTACATGTCCTTTGGATCAACCCCAGGTTGATTTTCTAGGCATAAGTAAGTTCAGAAGCTCGTCACTGCTTTCTGAACGAGAAGACAACTTAATGCCGATGTTGGGGTTGAACTGCCTTCCCTCGCCATCAGCGGAAATTGAAGAGCGAACACTCTAATCCTTTTGACCAAGTCCGGCATTTCCAGTACAACTAGACAATAAACTCTGTTGTTCAGATGTCTAGCAAATTTACAATTATGAAGTATAATTTTGTAGATGTTGAATGAACAGCTGAACACTGTTGTTTCCATGCAATAGTTAATCCACGAGTTACATTGTGTTGTAACCTATTGCCAAAATAAAGATATCAGCAGGTCATTACAGAATGAACATTGGCATGATTTGAAGTTTTATATCTGAAAAGCCGTGATATCTTAATTACATAGATATATGCCTACATCTGCACAAGTATTTCTTATGTGAACATGTTCAAGGACAGTAAACACAGAAATACTTACAGTTCCTTTAAAAATACTGATTGTGTTTCATTAAAATACCAATTAAATGTTACTTCTAATAAATAAATCTTTCTTCTCCACACTGTAAGGACATTTTTAAACTATCAGTTTTCACATGGACAAATGTAAAATCTTTAAATACTGGAAGATGTATTGATCATAAAATAAAGCATTAATGAATGGACTATTTTGATCACTCAGTAAATGAACAGATATAATAAAACTTAAAATTGTGGAGACCGATGTAATTTGGTCGTACAGAAAATTTATAAGTAAAAACAAAAATGTTACTTTTAGTCGCTCAAAACCTTATATCAATGTCAAGTATTTGGTTGAATGACTGAACAACATAAACAGTATATCTAATGTCTGGAGACCATCTTTAGGTGCCTGGACGCAGGCATCAGCAATCCTGACTCTAATCCCCTGTCATTGGATATTTTAATAAAGTTGGTGCTGTTTATACTATTATTATGAGCTTCCAACAAACATCTTTCTCTGTTTCCTTCTGTCTCCCTTGCCTAGTGCTTTTCCACATAAGGCTCGCTATTCCACCTGTTTTACTATGTCAAATAAATGTTATTTTTCTTTTCTTTATGACTTTAATGAGTGATCTTATAACACCTGGAGTTCTCAATACCTCAGTGTTTTTAAATAATGAAGACATGACCAAAAGACTGCACAATTTATTGCCGGCATATTTCACTGCATCTCACATGTCTTGCCTCACTGTATGTTGATTGACTTCTGCAGTATGCATCTGACAAGATGCAGCAAGATATGGCAGGCCATAAATTGTCACTTATTGTGTCTTCATTTTACAAATTCCCAATGGGAAATATTTTTGAACTTGAGTGGTTGTTTTCTTGTCTGTACTTAACATCATGTTACTTTGTTTCCAAGCTCAGATAGAAACATATTTTCCTCTATACACTTATGTAGTTCAGTTACCCATTTCATTAAACTGGTGGGTACACTGCACATGACACTAACAGCTACACAGTCAGCTTTTATTTCTTTCTGGAAATCTCCACACATTTTTCAAACTATAATCTCTTATATATAAATAACATGTCTGCTATTTTGCATCAAGATTATGAACACATAAATAAAAATATCATTTGAGTCAAGAAGGAAAGAAGCTATAACTCTCATACCTGCTTCTAATGATCAGAATTCCCTACACTCATATATGTCTGCTAGCTAAATACTGTGACACAGTGTACATTGAACATATATGTCCTTCCCCAAACTGACATCACAGAAACTGAACCTGAGGCTTATCACATAGTTGATGTATTCAACACAGTTGTATGGAGTGGAAGCATGGATCTAACTAAAATATGCAGCACAAAACTGAGGCTTTTGAAATGTGGATAGCCAGGAAACTGAAGCAAGTTTCTTGGATGGAATAGAAAAAGACAAATACGGACGTTGGCTAGAACAGCTTAATATAGAAATGGGCTGGCAAAGAAATAAAAATGAGAAAGACAATGCACTTTGTTCTCGTCAAAAGGCATAACAATTTACTGAAAATGATAATGGAGGGTAGGATGAGGGCAAAAGAGCTAGCGGGTGTCACATGTGTTAATGGACAGACAGCATGAAGATATGGTCAGGATACAGCCTAGCAGAATGTACAACAAAGGCAGTGGAGAGAAACTGCTGGAGATTCATTACCACCAACCTTGACCATGGAGATAAGACCTGGATGATGGGTGTCCTGAATTCTAGCCACAGAGTCTCCTTCAGTGACAGCTGACTGAATGATGGATTAACTCAGTTCTAGCCACAGAGTACTCCTTCAGTGACAACTGACTGAATGATGGATTAACTCAGTTCTAGCCACAGAGTCTCCTTCAGTGACAGCTGACTGAATGATGGATTAACTCAGTTCTAGCCACAGAGTACTCCTTCAGTGACAGCTGACTGGATGACGGATAAACTTAGTTCTAGCCACAGAGTACTCCTTCAGTGACAACTGACTGACCAAGAATAGAAGAGATAATCAGCCCACCTATTGCACAGAAATCAAAACTTCCTTATGCATATCATGCAAATATCTATGTTCTCAACACATTAAGTCAATGTGTACTGTGTGTGCAAATGTCAAATAATTGACACTCGAACAATGTGTGTTGTAAAAATAATATATGTAAACATATGACAGCATAACAGTTCAATAAGAAAATAGAGACAAAATAAAAATATATGTGCAGACATAATTGTTACTGAACTTAAAAAATGAACAAAACTGACAAATACTACAGTCAGTAAAAAGGGACTAATAAATATATACAGCAAATACTGTGAGCAAATAACAATTAGTCACACCCAAAAACATTCACAAATAGATAAAAATATACTCATCAGTTAAAAGTATATGTATGTGCACACACACACACACAATAAAAATAAAATGTACAACTTATTTTGTTTTGGGCATATGGAAATTAATAAAAGATTTCAATAAGCATGCAATATTTTACTGACATGACTTGCAAAAACTATGTTCATTAGATACTCCCACACTTTGTTAATATTTCCTTCTAAGATTGAAATATTTATAGTTTTTAATCATGATATCAAGTCGTTTCATACCAAGCTATGTATTATACGTTGAACTGTGATACAAACTACATTTCTTAAGTAATTCTATATCCAGCTACTCATTCTTTCATGTGTTATTTCATAATATATAGACATCATCATAAAAAAACTCAAAATGAAAATGACCCCATCATGTAAGGAATACCTACCTACCTGATCAGCGTATTGTAATCTGCTTTGTATAGAATGAGCTAGAGTAATAAACTTTCTGGTATAGAAAGAGTTAAAGAATTTTGGCAAATGGTTAACATTTTAAAAATATAATTATTTCAAATGTTATCTGTGTAACTATTTCTACTAGAAAAACTTATTTTATTAAACATCTTAAATGTTTCTGTATATTTGACATCAGGGAACGATTATCATTCACTCTTAGAAATGATAAACACAAACTGACATATGATCAACTATTCCAACTACAAAAGTGTATTTTAAATATCTTAAATCACTTCTGCATATTTGATATTAAGGAAATTTATCATTCACTCTTAGAAATGGTAAAGACAGACTGAAAATGATCAACTATTTCTATTGGAAAAAAAAAAAAAAACTGATGTAAGTAAACACCTTAAATGTTTCTCTATATTTAACACTAAGGACAGTTTATCATTCGCTCTCAGAAATGGTAAACACACATGGACATATGACCTAGAACAGTGATTCCCAAACAGTGCCACACATGGTCACCGTGGCAGACAAGGAAGGCAGAGAAATTGACATTCACGTAGCTGGAAACATTGTCAAATATTTCATTACGATGGTGAAGTGGTTTAGAGTTATTCCATCTACCTCTAATTTCAAAAATACTGGTTCTAATCCAAGACACAGTAGGAAAAACATGATGTATAGAAGATCAGCTCTGAGAGAATACATCACAAAGAAATAACAATAAGTCTGCATAGCAAACAAAAACAATAGCAAAGACAGAAATTCAACAAAAACACTACACCTAGGCACAATAATATGAATAGGCGCATCAGACACAAAACAAGTAGAATGAAGTAAAATGTAAGGTTCTGACGCAGATGACTTTGTCTCCAGTGAGAAAGTTTATACAATTTCTTAGTACATACAGAGCAGGAGAAAGACAGTGGGAAAGAAGTAGATACTGGAGCAAACAGTATACTCTGAAGCGATCAATTCGTTAAGCAACCTGTTTCACTTCAATCTACTTGTTTCATTTTTCTTGCACATGTTCATATAATATTATCACGTCTTAATCTAGTTATGCAAAATCAATTTCCATCTTTCTCTGTTGTTGTTTTGGTTACATGTCTTTGTTAATGAAGTTTTGTTTCCACAACATCCTCCACCCTTTGTGGTTGTTTTCTTGAGAAACTGACTTTTCACACTTTATGTTTTTCCTATCATGTCTTGGATTCTCCCAGTTTTACAGCAATTCGTCCCATTTCATTCGGGTTTTTAACCCAGCTGAGGACAATATTCTCATTTGGATTTTTGTCAGAGGAACTTCCCTGAGTAATTAATTGATGCACAGCCATCTTGAAGCTGGTTGAATAACAGGGTGTTGCACAGATTAATTGTTTCAGTATAAAGCAACCCCATGATGTGTGAATGGCCCTTTTCTGTCAATTCCAACCATCACGTCATGTGTTCTCTTACTTATAAAATTTGGTCAGAGCATACTAGCAAAATCTGGCTTCACCAGTGGCCATGTCGACTGTGTATTTAGCTACTTTAAAAGTAATCAATCAATCAATCATGTGCCATGCTGGAAAGCGCGGGCGGTCATGACTCGCTATTTCACTTGATCACCAGAGATTAAAAGTAATGCAGCAGTGTTGTTTTCAAAGTGGTTACTTCCACTCTTGAACAGCACTAAGAAACCTTCCAGCACAGAAAGAATTCAAATTCCTCAGCAATTGGAAATTGTAAATATGTTTTCTTCTCCTCCTCCTCCTGCCTGTCATCTCTCGATGGAGCATTGGCAACTCAAGCCAAGCTTTTTCTAGACTTGTTCACGATTGGCTGGATTTTGTAACTAAATTTTTCTATGGATTGAAGTAGCACATCTCATGCCAACACTCCTAAGCTGCCTCTTAGGGCAGGCATGATAGGTAGTGTTACTATTCTTTGCTTCCCTTATGGCCTGGTAATACTACCATGAGCTAATTTCATTCCACAAGAAAAAAAAAAAAAACATAGTATGGGAAAAACTGATCTAGTACATAAGCCAGATTTTTACAAACATCTGCAACCAAATGAGAATCAGATGTATTACCAGGTTGCTAATAACTGTTAATGAAAGGATGTCACGCAGCTGCAAACAGCACACAAATGCCACATGAGTCTTCTCAAATGTCATAGGACTGTTACATGAGTTTTAAGTGCCTGGAATATCCACTCCAAGCAGGTAAGTACAGATGGCAATAAAGTGACAAAATGATCCAACGAACACAAAGCAATGCCAGATTGCATGGGCAAAGGGGATGACGCCATCACTCTTGAAGAAGGCAACACCAAGGATGTACATGAGACCACCGACAGTTAGTTCCATCAGTCCTGACCAGTCTTTCTGTTTAATGCAACAAATATAATAAGAGACATATAATAAATACACCCACAAAATATATAATGCACCGTATCATACAGACATATGACATCATGCACCCACAAACAATGTCTTTGGTACAGGCAAATGTAGTTCTATAGCAGATACTGCTGCTGGGATGTGAAGAGTTGGGGGTTTGTATTGTAGGCCATGACATATGATACAGGGTGGCCAGTTCCCTTCCACAACACCTTCCCTTCCCAAACAATTCCCAAAGTTTCTTGCATATTCTTTACAGGACATCATGGTCAACCCAAGCATCTTTTGGTTGTTTGTGATTTCTTGGCAAGTTTAAGTTCAGTAGTTTGCCATTGCTTTCTGAACAATTGACACCCATAACATTTTATGAAAACCAACGCAAGGCAGTCTGCTACCAAATCCCCCGCAGTTGTATTTAGAATGTGGTGTGCGGGATTACGAATTGCATTTGCAAGCCCTTCGCCACAGAGCCGGTTACCAAAAGATCTTGTAAATTGTCTGGCACCCATTTTTATGAGTTTGGGTCAACCCAAGAGCCATACTTAGAAACATATAAATTGCCTCTGGTAGGGATTGAAACCAAACCGTATGCAAAATAATTTTTTTAAAAACAAAGACAACAAAACACAGCTGGTTAGTGGCTACATCTTTTGACATTCAAAGAGGAATATTGAGCACATATATGTTGTAAGGAGGAGTGTCGGCTCCCTGGCCGAGGGGTTAGCAGCTTTCTCCGTATCCCGAATACTCTCGTGGTTGACGTGAGTGCATGAGAATTGGAAGCGGTTCGAGTCGTACCAGTGACTTATGAGAGTATGGAGCCGGTCGCTCAGAAAGTCGCGGCGTGCTGATGAGCGTAATCTAGCCTAGGAATCAACATACAGCTGAAAGATGCTGAAGTTGACCGCAATATCCTGAAACAGGATGGAAAAGTGGAAAAAAAAAAGGAGTGACATTTGTTCTACAAACTGTAGTAAAATAAACAACTAAATAAACAAATCACGCTCCATAGTAGCCTGTCTGAACAGGGTGCACTACCAATGGATTCCTGGCAAAGCTTCTGTAGTCCATCGTTGTTCTGAAACACGAAGTGTGAGGTCGATCACACTTTGTAGGCCTGAGTGCACACAGGAATAAGTGGCCATACTTTCCCTCCTGTAGTGAATGATGAGAGCTGACATGGACGCCTCATCTGGCCATGCTTATGCCATTGTCAGCGTTATGTCCTGTTACACCAACTTGCCCACTACAGATGCCAAACATTGTTAACACTGGCTGTGAAGGGTTTAGTAAGGTGGCTGCGGACTGAGTATAGTGAAAATATTCACATTCACTTGTATACTCCAATATCTACTTCTCTCCCAGTGTCTTTCTCCTTCCAGATCCATGCCAAAGCATAATCACCAATAAAAAGCTGTCAATTGCCGCAAGGAAAAAAAAAAAGAATGTTAAAGTGATATATAGAACCTATGCTGCTGTGTATATGTGAAACATGGATTATAAGTAGACCAGCTGCTGAATGCTTAGTGGCAGCTGAAATGTGGTTTCTGTGGTAAATGACAGGGAAAAGAATGAGGCAGAACTTCAAGAAACAAATGAAAGTTGCAAATTAATTCCACAAATTAGACACAGATATGACTTTTGGGCATGTTATCTGGAGAAATAAACTCGAAAACTTAGCAACAATTGACAAACTTGATGGTAAAAGAAGCATGACGGAGACAAAAAGATAACTATCTGGATGTCTTGGCCACGTCACATAACTGGAACAAGGACACAAATTGGATCCGAGAATGGCCATTGTGTGAGATGGCGAACCCTAACTGCCCACGACTATTGGCAAGGTGAATGATGACGATTCATGCCAACCAATATTTCCAAGTATTCAGACAGGAAACCAGTATTCGTGGCAAGTGTCTTTCACTACATTGTTTCATTTTGTCTTGGTTATCATTTTCAAAATATTTCATTTATAAGCATATCTTCTTTTATCAATGCACAAACACATGAAACAGTAAATGTCTATACTTATCTGCAATAGTGTAAGAATTAACAAATGTGAGAGAGAGAGAGAGAGAGAGAGAGAGAGAGAGAGAGAGAGAGAGAGAGAGAGAGAGAGAGAGAGAGAGAGAGAGAGAGAGAGAGAGAGAGAGAGAGAGAGAGACAGAGAGAGACAGAGAGAGAGACAGATAGAGAGACAGAGAGACAGACAGAGAGACAGAGAGAGACAGACACAGACAGACAGACATACTTGATGAGAACAGAAAACTGGGGTGACATAATCAGGTGACTGCAACTCCTGTCTTAGTGATGGTAAACCAATTCACTACCTGCTATGCAGCCATAGCCCATCTCCAAATAACATTTACAATTCAGAGCAAAGTTCTAACTTAGTTTTAACACTTAAAAATATCACATACTGACCATATCAACAACAACAACAGCAGGGCATACTCCAATTGCCAGATAGAATATAATTTCCAGGAATTTGAATCTGCATATGAATAAACCATTGATACATTAACAATCCAAGATTGTATTACATTCAGAAACAAACATACTACTATCATGATAGTGTCCCTGTTAGACCATATGTTTGTGTGTGTATCTTCTTCTTCTTCTTCTTCTTCTTCTTCTTCGTTCATCCAGATTTTTTTTTCCGGATGTGACTGCGTTGTGCCTGTTTACAGCAGAGCTGCGTTCTTGCGCCGTTAGGCCGACACATCCGACTTCTGCGGGCATTTGTTGACCGGGTTAACCTTCCCGGGGGTGTGTGTATCTGATTATTGATATTCTCATGATTGTACTCAGGTGACATGTCTCCGACTTTGTTGGGAGCTTCCTGCTGGCAAGAAACACTGATTTCATCTTTACCTCGTTTATTGTCCCGACCAGTTACTCGATGGGGTTTAAGCCCAACTTAAGGCCAGATTTGTGAGAGTGACCACTTGTAGTTGAGGTAGGCATGGGCAGGAGAAGCTGAGGAACATTATGAGTCTTATAACAGCCATACTGTCCCATTTGAATCAATTCATGCATGGACAGGGTTGATATAATCAATGCAATACAGACTTGATTAGTGGATGCTAACCACATTGACACTAGCCCGGCTGAATGAACTTGGAATAAAGCCCGGTCAAGCATGTCAATTTCGTGTCATGTGGAAAAGAGAGGCGATATCTTAAACAACTCCTCATGGGAACAGTCAGCAGAAATACTTTGGGATGGCTGCTGCATTGGAAGACTGAGCACGTATGGGAATACCCAATGTGCCGTGAACTCATTTGATATAACATAATATAACATTTGAATCACCAATCTCAAATCCTGCAGCACAAGACACAGTGAAAGAATATATTGTCCCTTTCATGTCATATTTTTGCAGATAACAACAGTAAAGGATCCTTTTAGCACGCATATGATGCCAGTAATATACAAGTAAATGTGAATATTCTTCAACAAGTGAATTGGTACAATTATCTTGGAACAGTCATAACATCTGATGGGAGATGCCTTGAAGAGATTAGAACAAGAATCGCAATGGCAAAAGTAGCCTTTAGCAAGATGAAAAACATACTGACCAATAAAAAGATGTCAACTGAAATGAGAAAAAGAGTGTTGAGGTGCTACATAGAGCCTGTTCTTTTGTATGGATGTGAAACTTGGACAATGAGCAGTCAAGCTGAAAAACATCTCATGGCTGCAGAAATGTGGTTACTGAGGAGAATGCAAAGAATACCATGGACAGACAGAAAAACCAATGACCAAGTACTACAGGAGACAAACAAAAATCATAAATTGATTAGAGAAATTAGACATAGACAGTCAAAATTTTTTGGATATGTTATGAGAAGAAATTAATTGAAGAACTTGGTGACAACTGGCAAGATTGAAGGGAAGAGACCAAGGGGAAGCACGAGAAGTAAATACCTGGATGGCTTAGCCACATGGCATGGTGGAGACAGGAACACTGAGCTGATCCACAACTCTGGTGATCGAGTGAAATGGCGAGTCATGACCGCCCACGTTTTCCAGCATGGCACATGGATTGATGATGCCAGACCCATATTCTTATAAAGTTCATTGGCACTTGAGGAATGATGTGTTCAATGTCATACCGGCTGTCTTCACACTTCCCTACCTCCCCACACAAACTGTCTTTGGTACCCATTTAAGGCTGGACCAACCTGGAAGCCCAGGTCAAATGTAAAAATCAATCTCAATAGACATTTTAACCTATGCCCACTGGGCAGGCAGGCAAGTGTCTAGCCACTGCTAGCATGGCTGTCTTCACAAATAATGTGACAATTTTATCCCAGAATTAACCCAAACGATCATCACTGCTATTCATCTGTCATTCACTCTGAATGATCTCTCCAATAATTATCTGCTTAAAATTGTCTGTCCCTTCCAGGACATTATAATTGACCTCATGTTGATTTTCTAGGCAATTTTACTCTCTGAACAAGAAGTCAACATTTATGTTGGAACAAACCCCACCCCACGCCACCATCAGGGCATGGACGAACCCCACCCCACGCCACCATCAGGGCATGGAAGTTTCAGAGCTAGAGCGTTCTTACCCTATAATGATCTACTAGACCAGTGGTTCTCAACCGGTGGGAATTCCCCCCCCTCCCCCCCGGGGGAATTTTAGGGTTTCCGGGGGGGGGGGGGGGGGGAGAAGAATGAAGACCTTTTCAAGATCGCGTTAATACAAGAACCGATTACTTGATATTGTTTTTCCCTTCATACTTTACAGTTATGTACGTCTCATTCTTCTAAAATTCATTTTATAAAGTAAGTAGACCTACAAATCATGTTTTATGTGGATGTCTAGACTTGTTTTAGTATATGCTATTAAATTTACCTTCCATTTGTACGTATACTGTGTAGGGGTGGGGGGAATTTTAGATAGGAAATATGAAAGGGGGGGGGGGGGAATGACGTTATGAAAATACGGTGAAGTGGGGCAAGGGCCAAATTTTTGATAGGAAGGGGGGAATGACGTTCTGAAAATATGGTGAGGGGGGGGGGGGGGCACGGGCCAAAAAGGGTTGAGAACCACTGTACTAGACAAACAAATTCTGAAACTATAATCTTCCCTATTAGACTAAAAACAACAGGAATACATGACAGACTCCCCACATGAATCCTCCGGTCTTACCTTTCATGGTAAATATATGCATAGGAAACTCCAAGCAAGGCCATAATCCATACGAGACAGAGGGCTTCCTCAGCCCAGGAGTGAAACTCTTTTAACACCAGCCTGGACAGACAAGATAACAATGATATCCTCAACAGCCTTTCCATGGCACAACTTATGTCAATTCATGTAAAACAAAACTCATCTCATCAGGTTCCTCTTGTATCTTGCAGTGTTGAGGTGAAGCATACACAGCGGGAGAGTGCCCGTGTATGGGCTTCATTTAACAAAACTGTCAAGTCAAACACATGAGATCCCCTCTGCTGTGTGTCCACCGTGACGAGGTAGAGGGGCTTGCGTGTCCCAATGACCCCAAGAGCTATGCCGACGGTAGCACAGCTACTGGTAGGGCCACCCATGTTGGACAGGTCAAGGGAGAGGGACCAGACGAAGAGACACACAAACCTGCTGCCTTGTAGGTAGACTGGGGACAGTCAAAGGCTAGGGAAAGCACCCCGAACACATGCTTGTCGAAATCGGATGTACTGAACTACAGGCTTGACAAAGCAGTGCAACGTAAAACCTGCTGCCTTGTAGGTAGACTGGGGACAGTCAAAGGCTAGGGAAAGCATCCCGAATAAATGCTTGTCGAAATCGGATGTACTGAGCCACAGGCTTGACAAAGCAGTGCCACGTAACTTAATTCATGATGTCACAAATCAAAATTAATCGTTATGGTGCTAATCCTGCGAAGTCCCATCAGGCGGTGATAGTGCCGGGCCCCCTGCCTCGAGGGGGTCCACCCATTACTACTGGTGGTCACCTTCCCCTGTGCTGTGGAGTCAAGGCACAGAGGAGTAGGTTAAGAGCTATTGACCAAACACCCTGGACACTCAACATACTACAGTGGAATGCCGAAGGAGTTTACAAGAAGAAAGACTCCCTAACACAGCGTCTTCATAAAGATAGAATAGATGTGGCATGCATTCAAGAGACACACCTCAACGCCAATCACAAATTCTCAGTCAGAGGATATCAGTCCACACGTTTTGACCGTGAAGGACACAAAGGAGGAGTTCTAATACTTACACGAAATACAATACCTTGCAGCGAAGTATCTGTGATCTCTGACAACCAAACGGAAATTATAGGTGTTGATATAATGATAAAGGAGGTGAAAATAAGAATCTACAATCTGTATAGCCCAGCAGATAAGGACCTTACACTCTCAAACATGAAAATAACTGACACAAACTGCATTATTGTCGGAGATTTTAATAGCTGTTCAGAAAGATGGAGATACCCAGATACTGACAAAAGAGGAGATGAATTGGAGGACTGGGAAATAGACTCAAATCTCCATCTACTCAACAAAGCGGATGACACACCGAGCTTCTACTCCAGAAGATGGCTTACCACTTCTACTCCAGACTTAGCTTTCTGCACAGGAGACATCCTCCACAAAATTGATCGCCATGTGCTGGACCAATTAGCAGGTAGTGACCACAGACCAATCAAGCTTGTAATGAATATGGAGTATGTTCCACAGGAGCAAAAGCCCTTGCCCCGCTGGAATTACAAACGAGCAGATTGGGACAGATTTGCCATACTAACAGACAAATATTGTGAAAACATAAATACACGATATGGAAACATAAAGCAAATGGTGGAAAGTCATAAACAGAGCGATAATACAGGCAGCCACTGAGTCCATTCCAAGAGGAGCGAGGATAAATTACAAACCATACTGGACTGAAGAACTACAAAGCTTGGAGGACAAAGTTGAAGATGCCAGGAAGACAGCAGAGAGAGAACAAACAATTGAAGCGAACATCTCTCTCAAAGCCATCTCAGCAAAATATAAAAGAACAGTAAATCAAACAACAAGAGATTGTTGGAGGGAAAAAACAGAAAACCTGAATTTTGACAGGGATGGAAACAAACTATGGAAACTAGTGAAAGCCATGAACAATGAAGGACCTAGAAACAAACAAATAACAATTAAACAAGGAAATACCTTGCTTACAGGAAAAAAGGCTGCAAATGCACTAATGGAACACCATGCAAATGCAAACCACATTGATATTACAACCGAACAGAAGAAAGCAATCAAAGACAAACAGATACATCATAGAAATACAGAGACAGCAGCAGAATATATGATGGCAAATCTAACAATGGAAGAAATGGAACAGGCAATGAATACCCTAAAAAAGAAGAAATCACCAGGAAAGGATGGAATCACAAATGAAATGCTAATAGGACTAGGCACCAAGGCAAAGAAGAAACTACTAGCAGTCCTAAATAACAGCTGGAAGAGAGGAATAGTCCCACAGGCATGGAAGGAAGCTATACTAATACCAGTCCCAAAGAAAGGAAAAGACCTGGAAGAACCAAATGGCTATCGACCTATCAGTCTACTTAGCTGTGTAGGAAAATTAATGGAATGCATTATCAATGGCAGGCTAACATGGCATCTGGAAGAAAACAAACTCTTAACACCACACCAAGCAGGATTCAGAAAGTACAGATCCACTGAAGATCAAATAACCTATATAGCTCAGGAAATAGAGGATGCCTTCCAAGAGAAAAGGCACACACTAGCAGCCTGGATAGATTTAGAAAAAGCATTTGATAAAGTATGGAAGGAAGGACTGAAAGTAAAACTGCAAAAAATGCATGTTTGTGGAAAAATGTATAAATGGATCAGCCAATACCTTGAGAACAGAACTGCCAGGACAAAAGTACAAGGACAAACAAGCAAAATGATGCTGTTGGAGCAAGGTTCCCCAAAGGTGGAGTTCTTTCACCAACATTATTCCTAGCATATATAAATGACATCACAGAAAATTTTCCAGCCAGAGTACACACATCCTCCTTTGCAGATGACCTAGCCATATGGACATCTGAAGAATATATTAGTACAGCTAACAGCAGAATACAGCAAGCCTTATAAGCGCTAGAGGACTGGTCAAAATCATGGCTAGTGAAGATAAGTGAGGAGAAAACAACATGCACAGTGTTCTCCCTCTCAAATAAAACTCAGCAACCTAAGCTGGTATTGAATGGAAAAATATTGCGCCATGAAGAAAATCCAAACTATCTAGGAGTCACCTTTGATCGTCGCCTGACATGGAAGACACAGGTTGAGAAAAATCGAACAAGAGCAGGGCAGAGAATGGCAATCATGAAAAAGCTTGCTGGTACAACGTGGGGAGCAGATGAGAAAGTTCTCAAGAAGTTATATACTGGACGGGTGAGGCCAGTACTGGAATATGGCATTGCAGCTTGGGCAACAGCAGCTAAGTCAAACTTTAACAAAATAAGTAGAGTCCAAAACCAAGGAATGCGAATCATAACTGGAAGCCTGAAGACAACGCCTATTAATGAACTAGAAAAGATCACTTGTTTACAACCAATGCAGGACAGAAGAGATAGCAGAGCCCAGCAACAAGCAGAAAAATTTAGAAGATTGACAGGCCACCCTTTGTATAACAGGTTTAATGGTTTTGGAAAAGGAAGACTGAAGCGTAGCAACTTTGTAGAAACTGCAAAACGAAAGATTAGGGCAGATCCCATACTTAACATATCAACAGTCAAACCCATTTACAATGCACACAACTTCCCAGCTTGGAGACAGCAGCAACTGCCTGAGATGATAGAAAACATTCCTGGTATTGAGAAAAAGAACTCAGAATGAAACCGAAAGAAGAAAAATCACCCTGAACTACATAAAAGAACATTACCCAAGCAGCAATTGGACCCATGTATATACAGATGGATCAGCCAAAGATTCAATTAAAAATGGAGGAGGAGGAATTCTCCTTAATTTAAAAAATGGAGTGATAAAAACACAGTCAGTGGCAACTGGAAAATTTTCAAGCGGAGGTAGAGGCTTTGAAAACTGCAGCAGAAATGCTCTTGATGGAGGAAAATAAAGAGAAGCAAATAGCTATCTTCACAGATGCAAAGTCAGCTGTCTCAATACTGAAGAGCAAAAACAGCACAGAACTAGCTGACCTAAGAGCAGCACTCCATGGTCTATGCCAGAAATCCAAAAAAGTTGTAATACAGTGGATCCCATCACATTGCAGTATACCTGGAAATGAAGAGGCTGACAGACTAGCAAAAGAGCCTGACATAGACATAACCTATAATGAGGCAAAAAGGTTTATAAAAAGCACTTATAGAACCAAATGGGAATCAGAGCATCCAGGCCACCAGAAGGATGATGCATATTACAAACTCGACCGAAGAGAACAAGTAGCAATCTTCAGACTCCGCACAGGACATAACAGGCTGAAATACCACTTGCTCAATAAACTAAAGATAGGAGATACCGATGAATGTAATTGTGGAACTGGTAAAATGACAGCTAAACATTTCCTGCAGGAGTGCCCAATATATGCAGAACAGAGAAAGATATTTTGGCCCACGCCTGCTTCATTTGAGGACAAGCTCTATGGAGATATCAACAAGCTCAAGTTGACTACAGCTTACTTTAACTACATTCAGGTTATCATCTAAAGGTGCATGAAGATGTATTTAGACTGCCACACTTCATACCACAGGTATGTCGGTTACAAAAGCGTCCCAGAGGCATGAAATGGAATATTGCTTGGATAGCACATCCATTACGTGGATAGTCCGAATCAAAAGCTCACTGCGTGGGCTTCGTAAATGGTGGAAAGTGTCCTAGTGACACGAAATGGAATATTGCTTGGATAGCAAATCCATTACGTGAAAAGTCTGAATCGAAAGCTCACTGTGTGGATGTCATCTGCAGACTGCATTCTTCTGGTTTCCGGAGGAACAGCCAATGGTGAACGGAAGGCCCAATATACGGAAGTGAGGCTAAGCAGCCATGTGCAGGACGTGACGATTCCTTGGATGAGCCCAGTACCAGAGCGCTGTGTGATGGCTCTGCAAGTATGGAAGCCTCCTTGGATGGCGGGGAATGTCCATGGTCTGCCCCTGCCTTCCCTTGAGGGTTGACCAGGATGTCTTTGGCTGTTCTATATGGGCCAGCTAGGATGGGGGATAACACAACAGTGAGATTTAAACGTCCTAAGAAACCCCCGGGAAGGTTAACCCGGTCAACAAATGCCTGCAGAAGTCGGATGTGTCGGCCTAACGGCGCAAGAACACAGCTCTGCTGTAAACAGGCACAACGCAGTCACATCCGGAAAAAAAATCCGGATGAACGCAGAAGAAGAAACACATGAGATTCTAAGATGTGCTTCTTCTTCTGCCTTCTATCCCCCAATGAGGAAGTCCCATGGCCAGGTGGTTACACTGCCTGCCTCGCGCTCTGAGGGTTGTGGGTTTGATTCCAGGCCACTTCGCTTGGTTCACAAGTGCAATTTTCTCGGAGACTTCTCCCAAAGACTGTTTTCTGCGACACTTTCGGCAGGACACCCTGCAGAAAGAGGCCGAGCCATATGGGATCAAACTTGGTGCAATGAAGTCGATTCTCTTGCCTTTGAAACCTGTTTTAATCCCCCAATGGAGCACAGGCTCTCAACTATCTCATGCCAAGCATTCCTGCCCTTTGTAGTCTCTCATAGTACCCGCTGTGTATTTGTAGGTCTGCCTACATTTCTTTAGCCTTGTGGATTCAGAAGAAATGTTATCTAGTTATATTAACAAGTTTACTTTGTGAGTGTTTTAGTCTAAGCGAGTCTTTTCCTAAGGCTATGTACGAAAAGAGAGAAATGTATTTAGTTACAGGTGGAAGGATGAAAGAGGAGGAGATGGATATGTATAATAGATAACACTGGTTGTGGAAAAATTCCCTGCCCTATTGAACCCAGTACCTTGAATCTGAGGCAGGCACCACAACCTCCCGGCTACATTTATCCCCATAAGTTTAAACAGTATCAAGTTTACGTGTATTGTTTTGAAGACTACAGCTGTCAGGTAGCCATGAATTTAACCATAGTTGTCTATGATTTCTTTACAATTCAACTGCCCCACTCCCCAAGTATGCTGTGGTAAAGCACCACATACAACAGTACAAATATGAGAGATATAAGGGTGTGAAGTGTTGGGTCTTTACACAAAGAAGAAAGAACAAGTCCCGAAGCAGGAAATAGCTGTGGTTTTGTGCTGTGCTAGGATCACCCCATCTTACAGGCCTGACTACATAGAGGAATAGGTAGACAGCTTTTTCCTTACTTTATCGGAAGACAGACACAAGTGTCAAACTCTCATCCGACCGCACTCATGACATTGTTAGCAAATCCCTCCTAGCAGCTACATAACAGGCATGCTCAGTCAGTCAGCATCATGTGCCATGTTGATATGTGTGGGTGGTCATGGCCAATCATCTCACACGATCACCAGTATTGGATCAGGTCTGTGTTCTTGTCCCGATTATGTTGTGGGGCCCAGCC
This sequence comes from Cepaea hortensis, assembly GCA_963921405.1. NCBI lineage: Eukaryota > Metazoa > Mollusca > Gastropoda > Stylommatophora > Helicidae > Cepaea > Cepaea hortensis. The sequence goes on along the minus strand of OY992880.1, from coordinate 17,916,170 downwards.
TTCCATGTATTTATCTCCTTGCCTTCTCCTTGGTCTTATATCAATTTTGCCAGCTGTCCCTAAGTTCTTGGTGCCCAAAAACTCTCGACTGTCTACTTCTAATTTCTCTAATCAATTTATGGTTTTCATTTGTTTCTTGAAGGATTGCCTCATTTGTTTTTCTGTCCACCCATGGTATTCTTTGCATTTACTTAAGAAATACAATTTCCACCACCATTATGTTTCTTAGCTTGTCTGCTTAATGTTTCATAAGCATACAACAATATATGTTCTATATAACACTTCAACACACTTTCTTAATGCAAATTTCAGCTTACGATTGATGAGTATGTTTTTTATATTACAAAAGGCAACCTTTGGCATGACAATGCTTGTTCTAATTTCCACAAGGCATATTCGATCATACTGGGAAAATATTTTGCAAAATTCTTGAAAAAAGATTACAAACTACTTTAGAACCCCAGCTTGGATTTAGGAAAAACAAAGGATGCACAGACACCATTTTTGCTCTTAGACAACTTATAGAAAAATCAATTGAATACAATGAAACACTCTACTTAGCCTTTGTCGACCAAGAAAAGGCATTTGATAGGGTAGATAGAAACAAGCTGTGGGAAATCCTTAAACAATATGGAGTGAGTACACATCTAACAAACCTATGTAGAAGTTTATACAACAACAGTGAATGCATAGTGAGAGCAACTGGAGAACACTCAGAACCCTTCACCATAAGATCTGGAGTACGACAAGGTTGTGTCCTGTCCCCTCTCTTGTTCATAACATATATAGACAACATATGTAAAGAAACCAGCCAAGCAGAGACAGCAAGAATACCGCATGACAAGAACACAGAAGAAGAACCATCTGCAAATCTAACCATTAGAGAACTCCTGTTTGCGGACGACCAAGCACTAATAGCAAAATCAGAAGCTGAATTACAAGACCACATGAATAGTCTAAACGAAATGTGTAGGGAACATAACATGAAAATTAGCACAAGCAAAACAGAGGTAATGACTATAACTAAAGAAGAAAAAACAGCAACAATTCACCTAAACGAACATCCCTTGAAACAAGTAAAGAGCTTCAAGTACCTAGGAAGTATAATATCATCAAATGGCAGATCAGAAGACGAGATCGAAAATAGGTGCAATAAGGCAAATCAACTCATTGGACAAATGGCACCAATACTAAAGAACAAACATGTATCAATAACTACTAAGAAAGCACTTTACAACACAATCTTCCTACCAACTCTGTGCTACCAATGCCAAACCTGGACAATGACAGAAAAAGAGAAAAGAAAAATCACAACAACAGAAATGAGGTTCCTGAGAAGAATACTCAACGTATCAAGAAGAGATAAGATCAGAAATGAAGAAATCAGGACTAAAGTGGGGGTTAAAGCTGCTCTAGATTTTATTAGAAAGCAGCAGGTCAAATGGTTTGGCCATGCAAGTAGGCTACCAGTCAACAGCATGCCACAACAAGCAATGATGTACAGACCAGATGGAAACAGAGGAAGAGGCCGACCACGTAAACGTTGGACGGAGGGAATAACAGAATCCATGGGAATGTTGATATACGAAGCCCATAACCGGGCACTCTCACGAAGTTTATACTTCACCTCGACACCGCAAGGTACAAGAGGAACATGATGAGATGAGATGAGATATTCGATCAGATGTTACAACTGTTCCTTGAAAGCTGAACCAATTCACTATTTTGCAGTCGCTCTCTTTGACCTTAAGCGTAGTCCATAATGTGCTACTACTATTTCTAGTGCATTGGACTGATTTTTGTTCGAGAATTAGCTTCACCTATTACCAGTGTCCCTCGCCATCAAATAAACCCAATCCAACTTCAGAGATACATATAATTTTCGTCCCCACGTCAAGGATAAGAAGTCACCATTTTATTCCAACTGACTGGTGTAGTGGTTCAACCCACTACCCCGGCAACACTGGATGTTTAAGAACGAGTGTCCTTATCCATTTGGCCATGCTGACCTCCAACTAATTCATATGTGTAAACATGTCCCCATTGACTTGGGTGTTGCACTGTGGTATTTCTTTCTTCTTGGCAATAACCATAATGTCTGTTGTCTTATAATTTAATTCTAACCCGTTGCTTACTGTGCACAATAGTTGCATCCACTAAATGTTGCAGATCATTTTATACATACTAGGCCATACATTGTGAGGTGGGGTGAGTAACTCATTTCCTCCACTACCTTTACTTCAAAGAAAAATCACTCTTAATTGAGGACGGAATCCAAATTGCCTTGCTGGTAAGATGGCTGGCAATCTACTTTGATACCATGTCTCCCTAGGGGTTAGAGGTCAAATAAAAACTATCACTGGAAATTCTACTACAGTTAAATCACATTTACCATGGTGTGTAAGAGGATGCAATGAACAGGTATATCACAGCTCTATCCCCGATGTGGAACATGCGTCTCAATTTTCTGAAATCACAATTGTGATATTTATTAATTTTTTATGAAAATTGTGTACACTAAATTATACTTAATATCCTGCATTTTCTTAATTTTGTTTATTAACATGGCAACACAGAACAATGGTGGATAAAGAACAGCAAATACACCTTGGACATGAAAATCAATCAATCAATCAATCAATCAGGTGCTGTCTCTGCAATGAAGATTGGCTGCAATGGATCTCCTACACTGTCTGTCTCTCACCCTGACAGTACATTCTGTCAGGCTGATGTTTGTCCACCTCTTGATGTTATCTTCCCACTTGTATCGTTGTCTACCTCTTGCTTGCTTGCCCTCAACATTTGCCCTCAAGTATGGTTTTTAATAATAGTATCATGTCTTTTAACGTGACCAAAATATTTCGCTTGCCTCCTCTTTATTTCTTTTATCAACTCTCTCTTCATTCCCAGTTTTTCTAGAACCTCTGCATTTGATTGTTTTTGTTTCCATGAAATACAACATATTTGTCTGTATATCCACATCTCCAGGGCCTCTATGCAACTTTCTAGTTGAAAATACACAAGGCAAAGGGACCAACAAAGTGGGACGAGATGAGAGCAAATCTCTAGAATGGACATGTTTAATTATAATAGTACCACAGAATACCAACTGTATACATATAAATACTAAAATAAAGACTGCACTTTACTGGGTAAATAGGCTGCACATTGGGCATTAAGTTGGGGGTCTGTTGACAAAGGAATAACTAAAACCATAGTGGAAACAATACAAACCCAAGCCTCACTGCGGCCAATATATGTGTGTAGTGAGAGCTGCATTAGCACATGGCTAGCATACTTGCCTGATGGCCAGGCGGTCATGTGTTTGAATCCCTTCAAGGCAGGGAGTTTTTTTTATTTCCTGGTCAACTCAGCCTACAAATGGGTACCAGAAAATTGTCTGGGGCAGCTGGCGTGATACTGACCACATCACTCATCACGAACCAATTAGTCTACAAATATAAGGCGAGCAATATGTACCCAATAAACCTCATGGTGTGAAAAGGGATCTATTACTGACTTGTACCATATATATGCCGGTCTCTCTATATGGATGCTGTCTGTAATCCCGTATACTCACGTACAAAACACAGCTGCGTGAGATTTGGCAGCGGATCGCACCACGCTGATTACTTATGAAGGCATGTGAGCCGGTCATTCAAAAAGCAATGGCAAACTACTGAACGTAAAACTTGCCAAGACATCAACAACAGCTGAAAAATGCTGGTGTTGACTGCAATGTCCTGTAAAGGATATGCGGGAAAAAACCCATATATATTGTGATAAATCATGACCTGATTACACCACTATTCCACTAGAATAGTGGTGAAAATATGACTACACCTCAAGACCGAAGAGGCTCATAAGTTGATAGTGAATGCTTTGGTAGACTGAGGTTTAACTCCCAAGTATGATGCGTTGGCGCTCGTGCCACCAGAGTTGTGAAAAATGCTTGCATCTATAAAAGTGAAATTGGTATTGAGTCTTTATTCCTGACCCACTATCAAAGTACCATCTCCATAAGGCATGGGTGGTTGGGGGGGGGGGGGGGTGCGTGTGGTGGTGTGTGTGTGCGTGTGCGAGCGTGCTGTGTTGCAGAGCTCTCTGTCTCTTCTCCCAGCTCAGAAACCAGCAGGTTGTGCAGGGCTGGTCCTGGAACTTCGTATCTCCAGAGAGATATGGAAATCCTTGGAAAATTGGTCAAACTATGGCTGCAGTGTGTGAAACAGCCACACCCTAAAGAGGTACCCCAAGGTTTTGGCCAGTATGAGACCTGATCCTGTGACCCCATGTGATCCTGGTTACAAGATGAATGACAATGAATGCATGAATAAATTCATGTTGACAATAGCTAGATACTTACTTAAACTTGCCTGTGTAGGAGAGGATGTGGAAAATGGTGGAGGTGGTAAACAGAAGGACTAGAGCTGAACCATACACTAGAGTTGCGGTCTTCTGGAGAGAGGTGGATGACATATACACCATGAAAACCAGTGCCAAGATGCTGGGTAAAATCCATACCTGACAAGTGAATAGAAGAGATGCATTTACAACATACACATCACACCTTGTGAGGGAGGACAATTCTAGTTGGTTCTGTCACAACAAAATCATAGCAGTGCTTAGAGAAAGTTCATATTTAATGATATTTACAAACAAAAATGTTCCCAAAGCAGTTTTCTGCTAAGGGCTACATTTTGTCGGCCTGAATGCAGCAAGAGGTGGCCAATGTTTCCCTCATTTTCTCAGGCATCTAGCATAGGCGCCGAATCCCATTTTTATTTTATCAGCTGTCAGCTTTGCAAACGTGCTGGCTAATGATGTCTCAATGAAGTTCCTATTTCAGTCACATGCATGCAATAATGTATCAAATAAGTTTATATCTCAATCATAAACATTGCAGTGATGTTTCAGTGAAGTTCATATTTCAGTCATAAACATGCAGTGATGTTTCAATTAAGATAATATTTCAGTCATAAACATGTAGTGATGTTTTAATTAAGTTTACATTTCTATCATAAACATTGCAGTGATGTTTCAAAGAAGTTTACATTTCTGTCATAAACATGCAGCAATGTATCAAAGAAGTTCATATTTCTGTCATAAATGTGCATTGATGTTTCAAAGAAGTTCGCATTTCTTTCATAAAAATGTAGCAACATTTCAAGGCAGTTCAATGGACTCAAACAGTATCATATCTCAGAAAGTGAAATACTTTGGCCATATCAAACGTCACAATAGCTGGGAGAGAACAGTGATGGAAGGCAGGGTTCCTGGGGGATGTGACAGGGACTGACCTGCACAAAGATGGACATACAACAATGGAGACACATTGGGCATGTGGGTGAATAAGGCAGGAGAATTGACGATGGATCCAGAAACTGTCCGGCAGGCCGTGACGACAGCAACATTCTGCAAAGCACCTGCTACGTGATGAAGATGATTTATCTCCAACACATTGTCCATGGTCTTAGTCTCCTAGAGGACAATCTTTGATATGAACAGTAGTCAAGAATGTGTAAACACTATCTGACAGATATAGCCTGCTGAAATGTTGGAAATAAATATACATAAACTACAATGAAGGCAGTAAATAATGCCAAAATAGGCAATGCATTTTGTATAAATAAATTTGTTATCCCATAAACTTATTTCCGAGTCATATGTTACCACAATGGATACATTCTAGTCAAGGTTTTCAGCTGGTTGCTATGTTCAGCAATGTGCCAGTGTGGTAATACTGAAGTTTGTCTATTTTTCATTCAACGAGGGGGCTTCAAATGAAAACCTTAAAAGTGTGATGGAAATTACAATAACCATGCCATTGTTTTGTAACCTGTCAATATTGTTGTTAAGAATTTCAAGAGCGTTAAGCATGTGACATCACAGTGCTGACAAATATGGTAACGTCATAAACACATTTTGATGATGGCTGCCCCACTTTTGACATCATCAAAGAGGAGCAGCGTTCTGTTATCTGTTTTTTAATCAGTGAAGGGGTGAAACCTATAGATATTCAGAGGTGAATGAAGGTCCAGTATGGTGACATATGTCTGTCCGTCCAGCTAGTGTATGAGTGGAGTAGGAAGTTTCAAAATGGCGTGACTCCTGTGAAATGTTTCAGCAAGTGGTGTATGAGCAGTTACACACGCAACCAAGATAATTTTTTTTCTACAGGAATCCAAGCACTTTATCGGCGCTGGAGGACTTACATTGAATGCAGTGGTGACTGCATCAAAAAATTATACTTTTGTTCTTTAATTTTTCAGAATATATTCACACAAAAAATATTTAAGGTATTCGTTTGAATCCCTCACGTATAATATTATTAGTGTAGGATTTGTTTTTGTGTTTTTGTCTGTTTTTACCACTTGCATTTAACAGTAGCTTGGAGAATAGTTTTCAACAAGAAATAATGGCAAGTTTGAGCTTATTTGTCACTACTGACAATGTAGTTTTTGCTGGTCTGAATGTGTATGTAATCATCCCTTAACAATGGTGTTAGTTTTATGAGTTTTATGCTCGGGATATGAAATGCATACAAGTTGCAGATAACGAACAGAATTTGCAACATTTAGTAGATGCAGTTATCGTACACAGTCAAAAACTAGGGGTAGAATTAAACTGTAATAAAACAGAGATTATGCTCATCTCTAAGAAAACAGAAATACCAGAATGTAATATATATGGGCAAGTGGGACTTTTCTTAAACAGGTGACTCGGTACAACTATCTCGGAACTGTCTAACACCTGATGAGAGGAGAACAAGAGGAACTGTCTAACACCTGATGAGAGGAGAACAATGCCATAAGGCAGATAACCGATATGCCATAAGGCAGATACTCGCGGTTGACGTCATTAATAATAGGTAGAGAATCCTGAAACTCAAAAGCTTACGGATAGCTAGGAGACTGGTGATAAACGGTGAATCGTCACTCGGACGTAGAAGGAGAATAGAGGTTGTGACTTTCATGGAACAGATCGGTTGTGCTTCGGAGTGTGAGAAAAGGAAGAAGGCGCGTTCCAGAGGAATGAGGTATAAACGGAGATTCATTCTGTAAAGGACCTAGACGATATTGAAACAGAAAACGATAGAACAAGTGGAAGGAAGATAACTGGGAATCGGAGACATAGGATTTTAAGAATTGTTTTGGACAACTAGTTCTTAGATGTTTTGAATGAAGACCGACCATGCATTAAATGGCACTTCATTTGTCTTCGAGTAGTTTGATCTATGAAAGATTCTACAGTGCATGAATAAATGCCGTTCTTCAGTTCTCACGGTTTGTCGTCAGTTATTTCCATTCGCTGCGTTTGAGCATTTTTCAGACAGGTGAGAAGATACTTTCGTTTTGTTGTTGACTGTTACCAATTATCATTAACGAGCGGCAGCACAGGCTCCGTGGCAAACAAGAATTACTATGGCAAAGGTCGCCTTTTTGCAAGATGGGAAAACATACAGACTAAAAAAAATACAGATGTAAATTGCAATGAGAAAAATGGTGTTGAAGTGCTACATAGAACTGTTATATGGTTGTGAAATGTGGACAATAAGCATAAAGGGAGAAACATCTAATGGCAATGAAAATGTGGTTTCTGAGGAAAATGCAAAAAGTACCATGGACAGACAGAAAAACTAGCGAGCAAGTAATACAAGAAACAAATGAAAATAGTAAACTGATTAGAGAAATTAGACGTAGACAATCAAGATTTTTTAGGCATGTTATGAGAAGAAATAAACTAGAAACTTAAAGACAACTGGCAAGATTGTGAGGAAAAGAACAAGGGGAAGGCAGAGAGACAAGTATCTAAATGGCTTGGATACACGACACAATCAAGATGAGAACTCGTGATGGACTCGGATATTATCTTTACATTAACGGGATAGGACTATTATCCATACGAACATTGAACTTGTCACAGTACCACGTCAGTGTTTACTCTACTCTACACGTGAAACTTCAACATATACTTACGAATATCGGACAGAATACACTACAGGGATACACGTCATCACCAAGATTCCGACACGGCAAATTAGACAAGCAGTTGACACAGAACACTGCACAACTCTTGAACATTATTTCATTTAGTCTTCCCACGATACCATTTCATTATTGAGGATTGATACCTCTCTTACAACCTCAACGCATACGAATTTTCTACACGGAATGTCGGACTTTTTAACATCAACGCTTCACACTGGACACTGCTTGACTTTACACGGATACTGCACATGCACGTCAAGATTCTACGAGACACTACACATCATTTGGAAAGCATCAACACTATACATGGAGTGACATTAATTACAGTAATTATTGTGGGCGTGATACCAAATTTGTTCACGCAGAACTGAAAACAAGAATCATTTGAGGACTTTCTTGTGGGCAACAGTCATTCCGATACCCACACCAGACATTCGTCATTATCAAAAGAAGCTACATCAATACACGTTTTGGACTTTGCTCACCGGAATTTTAATAAAGAAGTATATACACTACACCGACACTGTTGACCGGAAGCCATCACACTAGTGGACATCATCACATACGTTGGACGGGATACATATAGACAGTTACACCACGTTACTCAGAAGATTAACATGAAGATTAGTGGACATCACACCACCAGATGAACGGGGCAAATCAAGGTTCATCGGAAGGTCTATACCTTAAGCAGTGAGCACGGGGCTACGGACGTCACATTTATATACCGTAACCATATATTCAGTACGGTTCACTGCCTCACGTTCTAGAAAAGCAACACACTTCACGCAGACTTCCAAAGGACAGATACTTACCTTCACATACACAAACGGCAGGATATTTGTCTACAGTATTCAACCATACCAACATTAGTCGGATATTAGACCCACGTCAATATTTCTTGGTCTACATGTCACGTCAACAAACAGGGAATTAAGGCCAGTATGATTTGTTGATGGTTGTGTTGATTGTTGTTTGATTAGGTGCATACATAATATATCGATAGTCAGTATTATTCTTTTATAAGAGTAGATATCCTTTTACGTCGCTTGTCACTCGTTCCCTCATAACTGTACTTGTCTGTTGTTATCATATTTTTTATACTGAATATATTTATTATACTATTTTCTGTGGTTTACATATAGTAACACTTAGGACATTTTTATCGCATTAAGATTGCTGAATTTCTGTTGCTGAATTATTGTTGAGTTGAAGTTGACAGTTTATTCAACATTTGTTATATTGTTTACTCTCGATTAAACGTACTTCCATATTGTCAATTTCCTTTGCATTTTTGCACCTTTTATCATATTTCAGCTAGATAAGTTATTGCGCAGGTAGGACAAGATGTTGTCGGTATTTCAAGAATATATGAAATTAGGGAAGAAGAATGGTTTGACCGGTTCAGAGCTCAGGAATTATGCAATACAAAAAACTGAAAAATTAGAAAAATTGGTAAAGGAGCAAAAAAGGAAACAAGGACAAATATTTGAAACTAACACAATGTTCATCATCGACGATGACGAAAAGATACAAGACTCTCTTAATACTCGACAAGCATGGGTCAATGGTATATCTACGACCTGTATTAGAGATACTTCTTCAGTTATTGTGGGAGTCGATCACAAGCTAATAAACAAAGGTGATTACACAGGCAATAGTATTGGGTGCAGAACGTTTGGGGGTACCATAGAAACGTACAAAACCGCATGGGTCATGATTGATTGCCCATATTACCAAGGTAAAGTATGTGCTGCTATATTACCAAACCCCGGTGTTGGGTTAATAGTGGGTAATATCCCAAATGCCAAAGATTTCGTTCAGAATGTAACCGTCGAACGCAAACCTGACGAGACACTCGCAAGTACCCAAACTCAAACGACGCATGAAGAAGAAGAAAATAAAGAAGAAGAAAACACACAATTAAAACAAGTTAGACCAACTGGTAACGAAAACGATATAACTAAAATGTGTGATAACGCAACAGACAAGAGTGGTGTTCACATGGATAATCAAGAGATAAACAAACATTCTTCATCAATTGATTCTACGTCCGAGAACATAAATGATGATCAGAAACAAAGCAAACGAGATTATTTGTCGTTACATGATATATTTTTGAAACATTCGAAAAAGAGACCAAAAGTTACACGCACTGTTTGTTACACGCAAAAGTTACATGCACAACAAGCACAACCTATTGAACAATCAAAATTGGGGCTGATAACCATGGTTATTGCTCACATCATAACTTTGACAAAGACATACAGTTCACAGGTTGAATGCGTCATCATGAACAATTATATTCGAACGAAGATATATGCAATTGATGTCAGTAAAAACATGTACGCACAAGCGAGAAAACATAGTGTAAACGGGTTCATACAAACAAAAACGCATATCATAAACATGCACACAGAAGTGAAGAAGCATTGCACAAATATACACACAAAAGGCAAGAAATGGATTACATACATACGCACAGAAGTCAAGAAGTGTGTCACAAACGTACATACAGAAATCATTAGGTGTATTACACACATGCACGCTGAAGTTAAACAGTATGTCACTAACAGATACACACAAACCAGAAAGAAACTTATAAATTGGTTAACAGACACCAAGAAATACATCACAAACACTTGTGCGCAAGTCAAAACAAAGGTAATAAACTGTGACATACAAACAAAACTATACGTTACGAAATTAAGAGTTGAATGCAAAGAATATTACAGAAAACGAACTACACTTATCTTTGCTGACTTTGGTTATTTGTCTTACTTCTGGTACAGATTTACCAAACATACTTCATTACAACGTATGTATTACAGAGGATACACAAGACTGAAAACAATGACATTGTTCCAATCAACAAAGTTACAATGTACAAATATTGGCATGAGTGCAGAAGAGAGATTTTACAGGTTTGAAACAAAGAAAGAGAGGAAGAAATAGAATGAAAGGAAGAATAAAAGAAAAGAATAAAAAGAAAAATAAAATGGGATGAAAGTGTTAGGTTCATATCAACACATAGTACAGTACACTACAGACACATTAGGGTCTTAGGTCTTATTACTTGGTTATGCCAGGTGTCACTGATATAGATCTATACTTTTCAGAGGTGTTCACGCTATCTCATATCTCTACACTCAGTGGTGTGGAAAATAGTTCAGTTCTCTACTCGTTGGATAATGGTTCTTAACTATATCTTTATTGGAGAACTTAATAAACTATTCGATTTAGATATTTATTCTTGTTGAATCAAAATAGTATTAATTTCTGATTTAATTTTAGAGGTCTTGAATCTTTAATAGGTATGATTCTTCACAAAATTTTAAGATCTGAAAAATTCTAATCAATGAGAATATTCTTAAAGATGTCCTTAATCATCTTAATCGTTGGAATCAGTTCAATTTCTGAATGTTTATCTATGTTAGTTATATATTAGTTAGGCTGATTGAATATATTTGAATGCACCTGATTCGATAACAATTTACATAACAAACAACAAAGTATTTGCATAATATTATCAGGTATATACATATGTTGTCAATTTTTCGTTTATTGGCAGAGACATTATGAAGCCAGTCATCGTGTTCATGAGATCGAGTCGATGATTATAATATTTCCTACTATATGATATGGACATTGAACTGGTCCAGATCAACAGAGATCGAAATCGCGTTGATGATGATTCGGTGACATTTATGTTGAACTTTGTTAGTTAGTTTGTGATTATGAAGTCATGAACACATTAGCTACACATGTTATATTAATTATTTATTAGCAAGAAAACACTTATGTACACTTATATAGAGTGATAATTAATTATTAACATAATGATATTGAGATACTATTATTATTATAGTAGTTAGATTAATTTAGATTAGTTTTGTCGTAAATTAATGTTGTTCACAAATTTAAATATGTATTTATTAATATTAATATTGATTGATATGATTTGGCATTATGTGCGCGCTAGCTCACAGGCGAAGAGTATGACACATGTTAATTTCACCATGAATTGCCAGGACATTGTTGAGAGTCAACGGATGCAACATATGACTACAAATATGACAGAGTACCACTACGGCCACATTCAAGGCAAAGGACCTCACTTATACGGAAAAGATCATAGCAAGAGAGACATATTGCAGCGAAAGTTATAAAACAACCACTAGGACGGACAGCTTGGTACCTATGAATCAAACACGTCCCCTACTCAAGTTTAGCTTGAGTTAGGATGCTTGACCATATGGTCAAATGAGGGACTAAATGATATAGATTTATATATTTAGTTAGTACAGCCTCCCCATGGGCTGACTACATGACGTCTACCGCGGGATAGTAGACAGGTGGGCATGCCCGTCAATAATAATTTTTTTTATTTTGTGTAAGATACATAGGGAACCATACAGTTGTACTTGGCATAGCTTTTAATATATTTCGTCTGCACGATTATTAGCAGATTTATTCTTGATGGTCTAGTAAAATGATAAGATCATTTTAAAGGTGAGGGGGGTATATGCCATAAGGCAGATAACCGATATGCCATAAGGCAGATACTCGCGGTTGACGTCATTAATAATAGGTAGAGAATCCTGAAACTCAAAAGCTTACGGATAGCTAGGAGACTGGTGATAAACGGTGAATCGTCACTCGGACGTAGAAGGAGAATAGAGGTTGTGACTTTCATGGAACAGATCGGTTGTGCTTCGGAGTGTGAGAAAAGGAAGAAGGCGCGTTCCAGAGGAATGAGGTATCAACGGAGATTCATTCTGTAAAGGACCTAGACGATATTGAAACAGAAAACGATAGAACAAGTGGAAGGAAGATAACTGGGAATCGGAGACATAGGATTTTAAGAATTGTTTTGGACAACTAGTTCTTAGATGTTTTGAATGAAGACCGACCATGCATTAAATGGCACTTCATTTGTCTTCGAGTAGTTTGATCTATGAAAGATTCTACAGTGCATGAATAAATGCCGTCCTTCAGTTCTCACGGTTTGTCGTCAGTTATTTCCATTCGCTGCGTTTGAGCATTTTTCAGACAGGTGAGAAGATACTTTCGTTTTGTTGTTGACTGTTACCAATTATCATTAACGAGCGGCAGCACAGGCTCCGTGGCAAACAAGAATTACTATGGCAAAGGTCGCCTTTTTGCAAGATGGGAAAACATACAGACTAAAAAAAATACAGATGTAAATTGCAATGAGAAAAATGGTGTTGAAGTGCTACATAGAACTGTTATATGGTTGTGAAATGTGGACAATAAGCATAAAGGGAGAAACATCTAATGGCAATGAAAATGTGGTTTCTGAGAAAAATGCAAAAAGTACCATGGACAGACAGAAAAACTAGCGAGCAAGTAATACAAGAAACAAATGAAAATAGTAAACTGATTAGAGAAATTAGACGTAGACAATCAAGATTTTTTAGGCATGTTATGAGAAGAAATAAACTAGAAACTTAAAGACAACTGGCAAGATTGTGAGGAAAAGAACAAGGGGAAGGCAGAGAGACAAGTATCTAAATGGCTTGGATACATGACACAATCAAGATGAGAACACAAACTGTTTCACCCATAAGCCTACTACAAAAAAAAGTGGGTGAAAAGAAAATCTTATGGATAACAGTCCACTGTTAAGCTCTATGGCTGGCCAGGTGGCTAAGAATGCCAGTTTCTCCAATGGGAGACCTGGATTCGAATCCTCAGTAACGTGTGGATTTTTTCCTGTCAGGGGCAAAAAGAAAACCCTAACCTGCACAATTTGCTGCGACTGCACTAGCCAGGTGGCCTTAATACCTCAGGCTCAAGCCTCCCTGTCCTACACCACAAGGTACAATAGGCAGTAGAGGTCAGTTTTATTTTCCAGTTAAGCTCTGTACATGGTGTTGCATTCACTAGCCTTGAGCTCAGTAGTTCAAACATGCACCAGTAGTCACTAGTGTTTGTGTTGTTTGTCCATCAAGAATGATGATGACCATTCATTTCATCCAGTGGGGTTGAAGGTGTGGAGCCGTGGGTTCTAAGATGGCTGATAAGGCCTATTTTGGCTCGAAATGTTCTTTGACAATGTGGGCAAAGAATGCTTGACGTCTCTGGAGGAGGATTTCCTGCAGTGGTTTTTCTGTCCTGCCTTTTCTTCACAGCTCTTGCAGTCCTGGTTGCCTCACATATGACTGCACCCTTGTGTAATGATGCACGCCACGAATTTCGGTCTCTGGCTGCAGCCTCCCAGGTGTCATGATGAATTCCAAAAGCATTCAGTGAAATTTTCAGAGTGTCTTTAAAACGTTTCCTCTGGCCACCTTGGGAGCGTTTACCACAACGCAGTTCGCTGTAAAAAATTTGTTTAGGGAGCTTGTGATCTGGCATGCGAGTCAAGTGACCAGCCCAGCGAATCTGATTCTTCATCAGTAGAGTGTGGATACTGGGCATGGATGCTCTTTCTAGGACTTCAGTGTCTGGAATCTTGTCTTGCCATTTAATCTTCAGTAGCTTCCTTAGGCAGACTGTGTGGAAGTGGTTTAATTTCCTAGCGTGTCGCTGATAAACAGTCCAGGTTTCACAAGCATATAGCAGTGTGGATAATACAACTGCTTTGTAGATTTTTAGCTTTGTTTGCAGGCTTATTCCAGTTCTGTCCCATACATTCTTGTACAGTCTGCCAAAGGCTGCACTGGCCTTGGAGATTCTTGCATTCACTTCGTCATCGATTGTGGCAGCTTGTGACACGGTGCTGCCAAGATAGGTGAATTTGTCCACAACACTTAGTCTATGATCATTCACTTTGATATTCGGCACAGTGTGATTATTCCCTGGAGCTGGCTGGTGAGTCACTAGTACTGATGGGTGTACTAGACTGATTTTGTGTGATGGTTAGTTTTCTCTATTACCAATGTCCCCTGCCTCCTGGTGAACCCACTGCGACTTCTGAGGTACTTGCAACTGACATCCCCAATGATGAGATGTCCACAGTTAAGTCCAACGGTGACTGGTGAATGGAATGAACCCATAAAGCTGAGGTCACCAAATAAAATCACGTGTGAATGCATTAAACCTCTTGGCCACGACAACCTCCTAATTACTATGTTATAATGAAGAGTTGACAAAACACGGAGTACAAAGTTAATAACACACTGTCTCACGCAGACAGATCACAACAGTGCTATGAACTAACCCCATGTGAGATGACATTGGCCAGATGCTCTACATCTGTAGGCTGGTACTGCTCACCAGGAGGGGCACGAGTGTTCATCAACCTGTTTATGATTTAAAATTATGTAACCAAAAAAAAAAAAAAAAAAATTCAAGTATAACAGCAGGGTTTTGAATAATAAAATCCTGAATGAAAATATGACTGATTTTTATGTAAAACAAACAATGAAATAACATAAAGCAAACATGAATTCAAACTTACAAAACTTAACATTTTTAAAGTTTACATTTTAAACATAAATTATATATTGGGCTACAGTTTAAAACAGTGTGTATGTATGTGTTTGTATATGCCCATGTGTGTAAATGCACATGCAATACACATGTGTGCATGAGTACATGAGAGTGCACATGTGCATGAGTTTGTGAGAGGCAGCATGTTGTTTTTCAATAACAATAGAACTACAATTCAACATTATCCCCTAAAAGGCAGTTGTCTCAAGAAAGTTCACTACTGAAGAAGCTGCTCCCACTACCTTAAAGTACCTTCAGCTAGCCTGTTTTAAAATGGTGATCTTTTACGTGAAATCTGCGCTTGATTAAAAGGGAGAAGTCACACCGACTCTGATCTTGTGAGTATGGGAACTGCAACATAACTGGAGTAGATGTTTTTGTTCGCATATGTGGCCACAGATATGGCATTTTTGTAATGCAACATTATTATTAAACATTTAGAAAATTTGCTCCGATGGCAGATGTGTTAACGCTAAAGAAATGAAAATTAAGGTATCTAAAGAGTTAAAACTTATGATGAGCATCAATTAGGGATCTATGGTGTTGAAACTTATCATGAGCATCAAGTAGGTATCTATAGAGTTGAGACTTATGATGACTATCATGCAGGTATATGTTTCATGGCCTAGAATCTGTGACGGGCTAAATCTTCACATCCCAATGCAGCATCACACTTTACCTTACATGATTATCATGAAAATATTTGGAATTATACTCAAGACAAACAAAATATAAATAGTTTCATTTAAAAAGGAAGAAACTACCTGCTAAAGAGTTGAGTTTTTCAAGCAAATTTTCATATACAGCGGACAGTCTTGATACATTTTACACACATTATGGCAAGAAAAACATAATATACCTAAGTGCTTCATATATGTGATGCAGCAAACATACCTTGAATAGTAGTCTGAGCTGGGGGAAATACGCCGCAGCTTGCTTTTAACCATGATGAATCAGTGCAGCCTTGACCCTGACCACAACACCAATGTCTATAGCTGGTTCCAACTGTTTGCTGTCACAAGAAGTGCATCGAAACTGTCATGGCAAGCACAGCTTTGGTTGTCCTGGAGGTGAGTTCTTCAGTGGGTGACATGCTGGTGGGCGGGAAACAGCTTATGCTGTGTAGAATACAACATTAAGAAATGACTTATGCCCTCATAATGCATCTTTTATAATATTTATTTCATCAACAAACCATGGTTTTGCAATTTCCTACCCTTATAAACAGACATTCCTAGATCCATTAGTTTTTATTGTGAAATAGTTATTTTTTTATTTGCGCTCACTCGCTTTAAACTCAAGCATAGTCCATACTCTACTTTTAGTAGTGCTGGGCTGAATTTTGCATGTGGATTAGTTTTCCCTATTAACAGTGTCCCTCGCCATCAGGCGAACCCACTCCAACTTCAGGAGTACTTGTAATTAACGTCCCCAAGTTAAGGACGATAGGTCAACATTTTAACCCAACTGTCCAGTGTAGGGGTTGAACACCTTACCTCGGCATCAGCACACAGCACGTTTTAGAACATGCGTTCTTATCCAGTCAGCCATGCTGACCTACTGAAATAGTTATATAAATTAACTGTTCCTCCTTCTTCTCTTGCCCTTCATCCCGCATTGGGTTATAAGCCCTCAACCAACTCAAGCCAAGCCATCCCATCTTTTTTTAACTCCTGAAGCTCCCTCCATGTCCTCTCCATAGTATTCATCTCTGTTCTTTATTCTCTTCTTCATGTGGTTTTAAGTCTTTCACTATTTCATTCGCCTTGTGGATTCCAGACGAGGGAGTGTATCACAGAATGCCGTGAGTTTCATCAGAATGCCTCTCCCACATGAAAGTATTCAATAAGAGAGGAAGGAAAACCTAGAGGAATAAAATCACACTTCTCAGTGGCTATCCATATATGACACCAAATCATGCACCATTGTACAAGGCCACACTCTACCAACCTATGATGCAAGACTGAGCATGTAACCTATGAACACACAAGTGAGCACAGTCTGGTTTCTATGTGGGAACGTCTTCACTTTTACGCCAGTACTTTTCACCAGCAGAATACCGGTGGAAGTTCCTGCTTGATAAGACTCCAAGGTTAACCATATTGTCAGACAGAAGCCTTCATGCTGATAACATGCCTGTCCAGTGGAGCAAAAGGTGTGAAAGGGTTGGACTGATAATGAAACTATCAAGACGGGCAGACGTGAGACTGACTCACAGCTGGAAAATACAACCACGCGAAGGTGTGAAATGACAGCCCAGGGAAACTTTCCCGCCAGAATGGCCCATGATCATAGGTGTGATGGCCAGTCGTTCAGGAAGAATTTATGACAGACAGGCTGGGAGATAATTCAGTCTGCACCTTAGAAGGTGTGAATTGGAATTTACGCCAGATTCCAGAAAAACCCCTGCTTTATAACACCTCATGCTAAAAGCGGCAGGTGTAGAATTCTAGACAGCGCTGGCTATGTAGATTAAATTATCAAAGTTAGATAAGAGTAATTAACAGCCAGGTATAAGTAGATGGGGCTTTGTAATTAACAGCCAGGTATAAGTAGATGGGGCTTTGTAATTAACAGCCAGGTATAAGTAGATGGGGCTTTGTCAATCTCGTTAGATAGGTGCATTAGTAAAATCAGCTCTCACTAAGAGCACCAGGTTTTCCTGTGCAGTGACAATGAGGAGGGACTAGGTGGCATAAAGACTGAACACTGGTTCCGAACATTAATCGACTGTCTTTATCTGACCATAGCGTATTAAAGGGGTCCTTAGCTAAGCATAGCAGACCCTGGCTAAGCCTATTGGAGCTTGATGGGAAGCAATTGAGGCATCTTCTCACCTGTAACCCAGCCAGATCCAAACAGGATACACAAAACTTTAGAGTTAAGTACATGCTTTTCATCACTACATATATCTGACTGCTGTACTGCATAAACCTCTACAGTTACACTATCATCATCCTGATAACCATCATATTTTGAATGATTAATGACAGGCAATAAAAGTGATTGTAGTTTGTTTTAACACATAGTTCAATCATCATATTTTTTTTCCCAACGGAAGCAATTGCCTTGCTTACCTTGGTGGTGGTGGGGGGGGGGGGAGAGAGAGAGAGAGAGAGATTCATTATGTACCAGGGAGGGGCGTTATGTCAGGGGGGAAAATCTACAGTCTAGTAGTCCAGGGTTAGATTTAATCCTAAACATCTAACCTTCCCTTTCCCACTCCTTGGGGATATAAAGACCAGCTAATTTTACCTTTTAAATGAGCCATTCACAGCTGTACTCTTGAGTGTCCAGGGGCTTAATCTTTACTTCAGCCATACAGATTTTGTACTGGGTCAATTTCTGACAAATTGGGGTTGCTAGCCAATGATAGTACATAACTTGGCGGAGGCACCCCCACTTCTGACAAAGTATAATTTTACTATCCTCAGGTTTTCTCAATGTGTGTCCTATCAGAAAAAACATCTTCTCACATCTTGATTCACTGCTATTTGTTTGCTTCTCTTCATGAGCTCCACACTGATAATTTTTTATAATACCATTTTTTTAACATTTGCTGGCTTTGAATTCAAGTGTAGTCCACACATGTGCTACTATTTCCAGTGCACTGGACTGATTTTTGCATGTGGATTAACAGTGTCCCTCGCCATCAGGCGAACCCACTCCAACTTCATGAGTACTTGTAATTAATGTCCCCAAGTTAAGAACGATAGGTCAACATTTTAACCCAACTGTCCAGTGTAGGGGTTACACACCTTAACTCGGCATCAGCACACTGCACGTTTAAGAACACGCGTTCTTATCCAGTCAGCCATGCTGACCTACTGAAATAGTTATATAAATTAACCGTTCCTCCTTCTTCTTCTCTTGCCCTTCATCCCGCATTGGGGTATAGGCCCTCAACCAACTCAAGCCATCCCATCTTTTGTTAACTCCTGCAACTCCCTCCTTGTCCTCTCCATATTATTCATCTGTTATTTATTCTCTTCTTCATGTGGTTTTAAGTCTTTCACTATTTCATTCGCCTTGTGGATTCCAGACGAGGGAGTATATCATAGAATGCCGTGAGTTTCACCAGAATGCCTCTCCCACATGAAAGTATTCAATAAGAGAGGAAGGAAAACCTAGAGGAATAAAATCACACTTCTCAGTGGCTATCCATATATGACACCAAATCATGCACCATTGTACAATGCCATGCTCTACCTACCTATGATGCAAGACTGAGCATGTAACCTATGAACACACAAGTGAGCACAGTCTGGTTTCTATGTGGGAACATCTTCACTTTTACGCCAGTACTTTTCACCAGCAGAATACTGGTGGAAGTTCCTGCTTGATAAGACTCCCGGGTTAACCATATTGTCAGACAGAAGCCTTCATGCTGATAACATGCCTGTCCAGTGGAGCAAAAGGTGTGAAAGGTGTAAAGGGTTGGACTGATAATGAAACTATCAAGACGGGCAGACGTGAGACTGACCCACGGCTGGAAAATACAACCAAACGAAGGTGTGAAATGACAGCCCAGGGAAACTTTCCCGCCAGAATGGCCCATGATCATAGGTGTGATGGCCAGTCGTTCAGGAAGAATTTATGACAGACAGGCTGGGAGATAATTCAGTCTGCACCTTAGAAGGTGTGAATTGGAATTTACGCCAGATTCCAGAAAAACCCCTGCTTTATAACACCTCATGCTAAAAGCGGCAGGTGTAGAATTCTAGACAGCGCTGGCTATGTAGATTAAATTATCAAAGTTAGATAAGAGTAATTAACAGCCAGGTATAAGTAGATGGGGCTTTGTAATTAACAGCCAGGTATAAGTAGATGGGGCTTTGTAATTAACAGCCAGGTATAAGTAGATGGGGCTTTGTCAATCTCGTTAGATAGGTGCATTAGTAAAATCAGCTCTCACTAAGAGCACCAGGTTTTCCTGTGCAGTGACAATGAGGAGGGACTAGGTGGCATAAAGACTGAACACTGGTTCCGAACATTAATCGACTGTCTTTATCTGACCATAGCGTATTAAAGGGGTCCTTAGCTAAGCATAGCAGACCCTGGCTAAGCCTATTGGAGCTTGATGGGAAGCAATTGAGGCATCTTCTCACCTGTAACCCAGCCAGATCCAAACAGGATACACAAAACTTTAGAGTTAAGTACATGCTTTTCATCACTACATATATCTGACTGCTGTACTGCATAAACCTCTACAGTTACACTATCATCATCCTGATAACCATCATATTTTGAATGATTAATGACAGGCAATAAAAGTGATTGTAGTTTGTTTTAACACATAGTTCAATCATCATATTTTTTTTCCCAACGGAAGCAATTGCCTTCCTTACCTTGGTGGGGGGGGGGGGGGGGGGAGAGAGAGAGAGAGAGAGAGAGAGAGAGAGAGAGAGAGAGAGAGAGAGAGAGAGAGAGAGAGAGAGAGAGAGATTCATTATGTACCAGGGAGGGGCGTTATGTCAGGGGGAAAAATCTACAGTCTAGTAGTCCAGTGGTAGATTTAAACCTAAACATCTAACCTTCCCTTTCCCACTCCTTGAGGATATAAAGACCAGCTAATTTTACCTTTTAAATGAGCCATTCACAGCTGTACTCTTGAGTGTCCAGGGGCTTAATCTTTACTTCAGCCATACAGATTTTGTACTGGGTCAATTTCTGACAAATTGGGGTTGCTAGCCAATGATAGTGCATAACTTGGCGGAGGCACCCCCACTTCTGACAAAGTATAATTTTACTATCCTCAGGTTTTCTCAATGTGTGTCCTATCAGAAAAAACATCTTCTCACATCTTGATTCACTGCTATTTGTTTGCTTCTCTTCATGAGCTCCACACTGATAATTTTTTAAAATACAATTTTTTTAACGTTCGCTGGCTTTGAATTCAAGTGTAGTCCACACATGTGCTACTATTTCCAGTGCACTGGACTGATTTTTGCATGTGGATTAACAGTGTCCCTCGCCATCAAGCTAACCCATTCTGACTTCTTACCAGTAGTCTTACCATCTAAGTCACATCATTCTGCACAGGCAATTAGTTTCCTTTACTTTGAAGTAATGAAATAAATTAACTTCTCCTCGCTTGGTTAACTCAGAGATGTACAAGGGATACATCTACTGTGTGTATGCAGCATAGACTTGCCTTGCCTTTCATATATGATTGGTACAGGGGGTTTCATATCAAGCTGTACATTTTTCATCTATGCCCCAGAGCACTCAGACATAAAATTCAATGAGCAAGCCTAACAGTTGGCGGACATGGCGGTGATCAAGAAGGGAAGGGCAATTGATGGGCCAGACATCATCAGAGCAATATGAAATGCTGGATGAACAGATGACTTTAAGGAAACTTGGGAATCTGCTTCCTTGACCAGACTGAGGGAGATGGGGGTAGAGTGGGGAGCCACCAGTCAGAAACACTTTGTCAAGAGCACAAGAAATTTGATTTATCAACACAGAACTGTACCTGTAGAATCAGACAATATAATTAATATAGTGGAGGAGATAGGTGCACTTCTATAGTTTAGACCTGTAGCAAAACGATGATGATGATCCCCACTAATCACTAAGACAACGGGGTAATAAATTATAACTAAATATAAAATCACACATTTCAGTAGCGAGTTCCATCGTGCCACGACCGGAAATGAAAACCGAAATCATATACGGAATCATACCGCCATGATTCACCGTGTCTCCCAGTTCGCGCGTTATAACCATGCATTCTTTCGACGTCATTAATTCATTCAAATCCCACGTGACAATAACACACATCATCCTGGGTTTTCCAGGAAAGGTTTGCCTAATATTCCGTGCACAGCGATTGGTTGAAATCATCGTAACCTTTTATATAAATAAGAATGTATTTCATACTTCCGTAATTAATTTTTTTTTGGCGCTGTCGATAGAACTATATCAATTATATATGTATTTTTGAATTCTGCATACAATTTTAAATATATCTGGAAAGTTTCATCGCTGTAATTGCTTCTGATGTGTATGAAAACAACATTTTCTGCGGAGATGTGTTTTTGTTCTTTGTGCATATTGATCGGATTGGCATGTGCACTTTGTAACACTATTCTGGCGCTGTCGATAGAACTACATCAATTATAAATGTATTTTTGAATTCTGCATACAATTTTAAATATATCTGGAAAGTTACATCACTGTAATTGCTTCCGATGTGTATGAAAAACAACATTTTCTGCGAAGCGTGTCTTTGTGAATGGGGAAACGCAAGGCCATGTGCCACGGTGACTGCGCATGCACATAGCGATCGGAATGGCATGTACACTTTCACTTTTCAACACTCAAAACATGCAATTTGACCTACTAAAGTTAAAGAGAACCCAAGTTTAAAGATTATTAATAATTTATTTGTATACTTGTACTATTGTTTTAATCAATTAACATGACGGAACATATTTTTGAAGTCAGTTTTCATAATCCGTTTATGACCCGTTTGGTTGAAGCAACCTCGCACGCGGAGAGAAAAATGGAAATGGCACGCTGAACTGTAATTAATGTTTTTTTCTGTCGCTTTCAATAGAAAACCATCAATTGTAGATGGATCTTCGAATTCTGTATCACATTTTTCAGAAATTTTGAAAGTTGCACGCTAAACTTACTTTAATTGTGGTTGAAAAACAGGCAAAGATGTTACGATCATGAAACCCAAAACGGCGGCTTGACTATATAAAAATCTTTGTGGAACAATCATTGTGTCCTCGCTAGCGTAGTCGTAAGCAGTCCGCATGTCACGCGGGAGACAGCAGTTCTGTTCCTGGCTGGGCATTTTATTATTTTTTTTAATTTTTCACAAAATTATTAGGTGATATAATAGAAACTATTAAACATTACGAACTAAAATATTATATAGAACTAAGAAACTGGAAGTTTGTGAATAAAGTGTGCTCTATGGATATGTGCAAGCTGCCGGCTGCCGGGGAGTGCATCCCACAGAGGCAGCGGAATGATCGCGATCGGAATCGATGGATCCAATAGATGACTTTGTTTAATGTAAATTTTAATTGCCATATAAAATATCGCCACTGAATCAGTATAGTTTCATCACTAAACTTGCTCGAATTGTGGTTGAAAAACAGATTTTCTGCGAAGATGTGACTTTGTGAATTGGAAACCCACGGGTCATGGCGGCCACGCATATCGATTGCGCTACACTTTTCAACACACAAACCGTGCGATTTGACCTACCAAAATTAAAGAGAACACAAGTTTAAAGATTATTAATTGTTTATTTGTATACTTGTACTATTTTTTAATCATTTAACATGACAGAACATATTTTTGAAGTCAGTTTTCATATGACCGTTTGAGTAAATCTCGTACGCACAGACACAAGCGGGTGTTGTTGGTGAAGGTAATCGGACACACTGGAGAGCTCTAATATCGGGTGAATAGCATGAGAAACAGCAGTCTCACCTTCACAAAAATGTTAACATCTTCACTTAGAAGTGACATACAGGCATCATTGAGGTACCATTAGATTTTGAATTTCAAGGCCTATCTACTGTGGCGGTCTCATTAGTAAATACTCAAATTTAAAATCGTGATAGGACTACCTACATTTCAGTGATTTCGACTATTCCTGTATTTATTTTAAAATAATTTTAAAAAACACATTTTACTAAATAATATTAATAAAATATAAATAATGGACCGCGTGCTTAGCGTTCCTAACTATATTAATTATGCATCCAAAATAAGACATTCACGAATGAACTATAGCCAAACGGCCTTCTATAGCAACAACAAGGTGGTACTTTAGTTATCAGCTGTTCAGTTAGAATATTGAAATTTACCTCACACCACACACACAACACAGAAGAATGACTTGAGACTGATTGACTAAACTCTAAACTGAACTGAATGTCATCATGTGTGCGAATTTGGGTTCAATTTCAATACGTCTCTATAATAATGAAATCCGTTTACATGCTCTGTTTAATTTATGGTTGCAAAATACATGTTGAAGTTTCAACGTACCTGCGCTGTCTGTGTTTCTGGCCAGCCTAGACCCGAGATTGCAACGATCACTACACCCACATTTTTTTTGACGTCTGCCGAGAGAGAATGGCTATCCCAGCAGCTATCGCTAGGTAACCTAATTATTACTACGTAACCGTGTTGACTTAAATGTAGAATAGTCCACGCTACTTAGTTAGTTGACAGATCATCCTCATTGCACATCGAACCATTCGGTCCATACCATATATTTATAAGTCTCCTCAGTAAATCCCGCAGCGTATAGCGGCTAACGACACCAGTTATGGTTGATTTATTAACCTTCTTTGACTTCCTGTATAGTTTTAACTTGCGGTTCTCGCAACCTGACCAACCATGGATGTAGACTTGAGATTCACAGTCATCACTTGATTCACTTGGTTCTCGCAAACGACTTACTTCTCGTGCATAAGTATAAGTATGTCTTCTTCTTTGGCATAGTCCAAGCAATGATGAAGAATAATCTTTGCAATTTATCTTTATTAGGAAAATAATTCTTAAGAGCTATGCTATACTGAGCCAATTCTGATGTGCAGAAACTAATCATGGATGATTAGCAGACAAGAGAGGAATTACGTAGGCTACGGAGATGTGGTTTTAAAGAAGAATAATGAGAGCGCCGTGGTCGGATTGGAACGCCAATAAAGATATCTTGAAAGGAGACAACTCACAGAGAAAACCGGTTACTCCATCAGAAGAAGACAGTCGACATTCTTTGGGCATGTCATGAGAAGGGGAAAGGTGAAGTGTGTCGTAACAACGGGAAGGTTGGAAGGGAAGAGAGGCGGAAAGGGGGGGGGGGGTCAAGGGAGAACTAGATAGACAGTTTGACAACATGGCACGGAATAACATATCGAGAAATGACTCGCAACACAAAAGACTGTGGACAGACATAATCACCAACGCCACACGGCGTGTACAATTAAAAGGTGTAGCCCAAGCTTCTTCTTCGTTCCTCTTTCAGAGGGTTTAAACAATATATAATGACACAAAGTAGTGCAGCTTTACATAACAGAGTTACGACACATACAGAACGTTGCGGCGGTTAGCCTTCATCAGCAAACAAACACATTCACAAACACAACATACAGTCAAGGAGAACTCCTGTGACTACATTAGAAGGTGATGACAGGACGAGAGGAACAAATGCATGGGAAAATGGAAGCAATGAAGAGGAAACGAGAATTGACAAAATGTTAATTGAAAAGAATGTTAGTCGAAGAAAATGTTTAATAGAAAAACTGTTTATAGAGAAAAAAACTGTATACTCACCTCACGTACGGACCTGTGAATGTTTACGGAAATCTCAGGTGTATTTTTATAACGGTGCTGGATGTTACGGTACAGTGAGCACATAGAAAGAAGGGGGCGGGTTAGGAGGCGTGTTCGACTAACATTCTTTTCAATTAACATTTTGTCAATTCTCGTTTCCTCTTCATTGCTTCCATTTTCCCATGCATTTGTTCCTCTCGTCCTGTCATCACCTTCTAATGTAGTCACAGGAGTTCTCCTTGACTGTATGTTGTGTTTGTGAATGTGTTTGTTTGCTGATGAAGGCTAACCGCCGCAACGTTCTGTATGTGTCGTAACTCTGTTATGTAAAGCTGCACTACTTTGTGTCATTATATATTGTTTAAACTTTCACAGCTTTACCGCAGTTCCACCAAATTTTATGCATACTCTTTCAGAGGGTGTGCGTTCACACCTGGTTATTCACATCAAATCAAAGGTCAGAGAGAGCGTGTGTGAGACAGACAGTCATACAGACAGACAGACAGATACAGACAGATACAGACAGAGATAGAGAGATTGTGAGATGGAGAAAGAGGGGGAGAGAGAGAGAGTATGTGTGTCAGTTACTAGTTAGTTGCATATCCTTTACATGACGTCGCAGTCAACCCCAGTATTTTTGGCTGTTTGTGATTTCTTATCAAGTTTACGTTCAGTAAATTGTCATTTCTTTCTGAACGACCAGCACCTATACCATTGTATGAAAATATGAAAATCAACGCAAGGTAGTTTGCTGCCAAATCTCCCACAGATGTGTTTCGAGCGTGGTATGCAGGATTACGAATTGCGTGTGCGTGCGTGCGTGTCTGTCTGTCTGTCTGTGTATGCGAGAGAGTTTTGTATTTGTGTGTTATTGAATGGGTGCATAACTCTGAGAGATTGTGTAAATGATATAAGTATTATGCAGGTATGTGTTTATGCATGTGCGTGTGTATGTGTGTCTGCCTTTATGCATGTGAAACAGACGATCTGATAAAAATTCAACGGCAGTAGAAATGTGGTTTCTACAGAAAATGCAAAAGATACCATGGACTGACATTAAACGATAGAGGCAACCTTTCCAGAAATAAATGTAAACCATAAATTGATAAGCGACATTAGACATTGACCGTAAAGACTTTTTAACCACATTATGAGGATTAATAAGTTTGAAACACGGTGACAACTGGCAAAAATGAAAGAAAAGGAACAGGGATAAGGCAACTAATTAAAAAATATAAATTATGGAATGAGTTGATCGCGTAGCATAATCGGGACAAGAACGCAGATTTGATTCGGCGAACCATGACCGCCGATGTTTATCGGCGTGACACTTCATGAAGATAATATTTACAGATGCAAAAACAAAAGAACAAAAAAAAAATTAATGATAGATACAATGGGTAACGTTGTGATGTTCTGTTGTGATAATTTGGTGTGTCCAGTGTGTGCCGCGTGGTTACACACCCGCTTCACACGCGTGATCCGGGACTGTTTCCGGATCCGGTCAGGGATATGCACTACTGACGAGCTCAAACGAGGGCGAAACTCGAGTATAGTGCTTCCATATTGACGTGGATAGGCCTTAGGTTCATACCAGAATGCGATCGACGTTGCCAGTAGTGGGTTGTGCTCAATATTTAAATTTCAAATCCCGAAACAACCACATAATCAAGATAGATAGTAGTCAGATTCTGCATCCCCTCTGCTGTGTGTCCACCGTGACGAGGTAGAGGGGCTTGAGCGTCCCAATGACCCCAAGAGCTATGCCGACGGTAGCACAGCTACTGGTAGGGCCACCCATGTCGGACAGGTCAAGGGAGAGGGACCAGACGAAGAGACACACAAACCTGCTGCCTTGTATGTAGACTGGGGACAGTCAAAGGCTAGGGAAAGCACCCCAAATACATGCTTGTCGAAATCGGATGTACTGAGCCACAGGCTTGACAAAGCAGTGCAACGTAAAACCTGCTGCCTTGTAGGTAGACTGGGGACAGTCAAAGGCTAGGGAAAGCATCCCAAATAAATGCTTGTCGAAATCGGATGTACTGAGCCACAGGCTTGACAAAGCAGTGCAACGTAACTTAATTCATGATGTCACAAATCAAAATTAATCGTTATGGTGCTAATACCGTGAAGTCTCATCAGGCGGCGATAGTGCCGGGCCCCCTGCCTCGAGGGGGTCCACCCATGATTACTGGTGGTCACCTTCCCCTGTGCTGTGGAGTCAAGGCACAGAGGAGTAGGTTAAGAGCTATTGACCAAATACCCCGGACACTCGACATACTACAGTGGAATGCTGAAGGAGTTTATAAGAAGAAAGAGTCCCTAACACAGCGTCTTCATAAAGATAGAATAGATGTGGCATGCATTCAAGAGACACACCTCAACGCCAATCACAAATTCTCAGTCAGAGGATATCAGGCCACACGTTTCGACCGCGAAGGACACAAAGGAGGAGTTCTAATACTTACACGAAATACAATACCTTGCAGCGAAGTATCTGTGATCTCTGACAACCAAACGGAAATTATAGGTGTTGATATAATGATAAAGGACGTGAAAATAAGAATCTACAATCTGTATAGCCCAGCAGATAAGGACCTTACACTCTCAAACATGAAAATAACTGACACAAACTGCATTATTGTCGGAGACTTTAATAGCCGTTCAGAAAGATGGGGATACCCAGATACTGACAAAAGAGGAGATGAATTGGAGGACTGGGAAATAGACTCAAATCTCCATCTACTCAACAAAGCGGATGACACACCGAGCTTCTACTCCAGAAGATGGCTTACCACTTCTACTCCAGACTTAGCTTTCTGCACAGGAGACATCCTCCACAAAATCGATCGCCATGTGCTGGACCAATTAGCAGGTAGTGACCACAGACCAATCAAGCTTGTAATGAATATGGAGTATGTTCCACAGGAGCAAAAGCCTTTGCCCCGCTGGAATTACAAACGAGCAGATTGGGACAGATTTGCCATACTAACAGACAAATATTGTGAAAACATAAATACACGATATGGCAACATAAAGCAAATGGTGGAAAGTCTAAACAGAGCGATAATACAGGCAGCCACTGAGTCAATTCCAAGAGGAGCGAGGAAAAATTACAAACCATACTGGACTGAAGAACTACAAAGTTTGGAGGACAAAGTTGAAGATGCCAGGAAGACAGCAGAGAGAGAACAAACAATTGAAGCGAACATCTCTCTCAAAGCCATCTCAGCAAAATATAAAAGAACAGTAAATCAAACAACAAGAGATTGTTGGAGGGAAAACACAGAAAACCTGAATTTTGACAGGGATGGAAACAAACTATGGAAACTAGTGAAAGCCATCAACAATGAAAGACCTAGAAACAAACAAATAACAATTAAACAAGGAAATGCCTTGCTTACAGGAAAAAAGGCTGCAAATGCACTAATGGAACACTATGCAAATGCAAACCACATTGATATTACAACCGAACAGAAGAAAGCAATCAAAGACAAACAGATACATCATAGAAATACAGAGACAGCAGCAGAATATATGATGGCAAATCTAACAATGGAAGAAATGGAACAGGCAATGAATACCCTAAAAAAGAAGAAATCACCAGGAAAGTATGGAATCACAAATGAAATGCTAATAGGACTAGGCACCAAGGCAAAGAAGAAACTACTAGCAGTCCTAAATAACAGCTGGAAGAGAGGAATAGTCCCACAGGCATGGAAGGAAGCTATACTAATACCAGTCCCAAAGAAAGGCAAAGACCTGGAAGAACCAAATGGCTATCGACCTATCAGTCTACTTAGCTGTGTAGGAAAATTAATGGAACGCATTTTCAATGGCAGGCTAACATGGCATCTGGAAGAAAACAAACTCTTAACACCACACCAAGCAGGATTCAGAAAGTACAGATCCACTGAAGATCAAATAACCTATATAGCTCAGGAAATAGAGGATGCCTTCCAAGAGAAAAGGCACACACTAGCAGTCTGGATAGATTTAGAAAAAGCATTTGATAAAGTATGGAAGGAAGGACTGAAAGTAAAACTGCAAAAAATGCATGTTTGTGGAAAAATGTATAAATGGATCAGCCACTACCTTGAGAACAGAACTGCCAGGACAAAAGTACAAGGACAAACAAGCAAAATGATGCTGTTGGAGCAAGGTGTCCCTCAAGGAGGAGTTCTTTCACCAACATTATTCCTAGCATATATAAATGACATCACAGAACATTTTCCAGCCAGAGTACACACATCCTCCTTTGCAGATGACCTAGTTATATGGACATCTGAAGAATATGTTAGTACAGCTAACAGCAGAATACAGCAAGCCTTATTAGCGCTAGAGGACTGGTCAAAATCATGGCTAGTGAAGATAAGTGAGGAGAAAACAACGCGCACAGTGTTCTCCCTCTCAAATAAAACTCAGCAACCTAAGCTGGTATTGAATGGAAAAATATTGCGCCATGAAGAAAATCCAAACTATCTAGGAGTCACCTTTGATCGTCGCCTGACATGGAAGACACAGGTTGAGAAAAATCGAACAAGAGCAAGGCAGAGAATGGCAATCATGAAAAAGCTTGCTGGTACAACGTGGGGAGCAGATGAGAAAGTTCTCAAGAAGTTATATACTGGACGGGTGAGGCCAGTACTGGAATATGGCATTGCAGCTTGGGCAACAGCAGCTAAGTCAAACTTTAACAAAATAAGTAGAGTCCAAAACCAAGGAATGCGAATCATAACTGGAAGCCTGAAGACAACGCCTATTAATGAACTAGAAAAGATCACTTGTTTACAACCAATGCAGGACAGAAGAGATAGCAGAGCCCAGCAACAAGCAGAAAAATTTAGAAGATTGACAGACCACCCTATGTATAACAGGTTTAATGGTTTTGGAAAAGGAAGACTGAAGCGTAGCAACTTTGTAGAAACTGCAAAACGAAAGATTGGGGCAGATCCCATACTTAACATATCAACAGTCAAGCCCATTTACAATGCACACAACTTACCAGCTTGGAGACAGCAGCAACTGCCTGAGATGATAGAAAACATTCCTGGTATTGAGAAAAAGAACACTCAGAATGAAACCGAAAGAAGAAAAATAACCCTCAACTACATAAAAGAACATTACCCAAGCAGCAATTGGACCCATGCATATACAGATGGATCAGCCAAAGATTCAATTAAAAATAGAGGAGGAGGAATTCTCCTTAATTTAAAAAATGGAGTGATAAAAATACAGTCAGTGGCAACTGGAGAATTTTCAAGTAACTTCAAAGCGGAGGTAGAGGCTTTGAAAACTGCAGCAGAACTGCTCTTGATGGAGGAACATAAAGAGAAGAAAATAGCTATCTTCACAGATGCAAAGTCAGCTGTCTCAATACTGAAGAGCAAAAACAGCACAGAACTAGCTGACTTAAGAGCAGCACTCCATGGTCTATGCCAGAAATCCAAAAAAGTTGTAATACAGTGGATCCCATCACATTGCAGTATACCTGGAAATGAAGAGGCTGACAGACTAACAAAAGAGGGTGGACGATTACCACAGCCTGACATAGACATAACCTATAATGAGGCAAAAAGGTTTATAAAAAGCACTTATAGAACCAAATGGGAATCAGAGCATCCAGGCCACCAGAAGGATGATGCATATTACAAACTCGACCGAAGAGAACAAGTAGCAATCTTCAGACTCCGCACAGGACATAACAGGCTGAAACACCACTTGTTCAATAAACTAAAGATAGGAGATGCCGATGAATGTAATTGTGGAACTGGTAAAATGACAGCTAAACATTTGCTGCAGGAGTGCCCAATATATGCAGAACAGAGAAAGATATTTTGGCCCACGCCTGCTTCATTTGAGGACAAGCTCTATGGAGATATCAACAAGCTCAAGTTGACTACAGCTTACTTTAACTACATTCAGGTTGACATCTAAAGGTGCATGAAGATGTATTTAGACTGCCACACTTCATACCACAGGTATGTCGGTTACAAAAGCGTCCCAGAGGCATGAAATGGAATATTGCTTGGATAGCACATCCATTACGTGGAAAGTCCGAATCAAAAGCTCACTGTGTGGGCTTCATAAAAGGTGGAAAAAGTGTCCTAGTGACACGAAATGGAATATTGCTTAGATAGCAAATCCATTATGTGGAAAGTCTTAATCGAAAGCTCACTGTGTGGATGTCATCTGCAGACTGCATTCTTCTGGTTTCCGGAGGAACAGCCTATGGTGAACGGAAGGCCCAATATACGGAAGTGAGGCTAAGCAGCCATGTGCAGGACGTGACGATTCCTTGGGTGAGCCCAGTACCAGAGCGCTGTGTGATGGCTCTGCAAGTATGGAAGCCTCCTTGGATGGCGGGGAATGCCCATGGTCTGCCCCTGCCTTCCCTTGAGGGTTGACCAGGATGTCTTTGGCTGCTCTATATGGGCCAGCTAGGATGGGGGATAACACCACAAGAGTGAGATTCAATTGTCCTAAGAAACCCCCGGGAAGGTTAACCCGGTCAACAAATGCCCGTAGAAGTCGGATGTGTCGGCCTAACGGCGCAAGAACGCGGCTCTGCTGTAAACAGGCACAACGCAGTCACATCCGAAAAAAAAAATCCGGATGAACGCAGAAGAAGAAGAAGATTCTGCATTGGATGGGTGAAAGAAGAAATAAAGACAGCAAAGTAATGAAGACTATAAAAGCACATGTAAAGACATAGTAAACAAATGCAAAGAGAATATTTGGCTGAAGCAAAAGGGTACGGAGATTGTGACAAATCATGAGAGAAGACTCACATTCCATGTACCATCATCGTCATCATTATCTTCCACTTCTGCCGTCAAGCGTCGTGGGGAGGAATAATTTGCACTCCAGCGCCCGATGGGCGGCACTGGATAGTGTCGTTTTGTGAGATTGTACAATGTCGTTGATGTCGTCAATCCAAGAAGATATATCAGATAAGTTCACAGTCAATGAAACAGGGATGTGTGCTCTCTCCACTGCTATTTAATGTCTACATGAACAGAATATCCCCCCCCCCCCCAAAAAAAAAAGCAAGCCTTGACAGAACAGATTCCATGTACAAATAAATAAATATCTTATCATATCGTGGATGTTTAAAGTCGAAGGATGGCGCAATATTAATGAGTCAAAATAACACATCTAATAGATGAACTGAATACATGGAATGCTAGCTATATGATATGAGCTAAAAAGTTAGTTACATGTCCTTAACAGAACGTCGCAGACAATCATTATTGCTAATTGTTTGTGATTTTATATGCAAGTTTACATTCAGTAGTTTGCCATTGCTTTCAGAACGACCGTCGCTCATACTAATGTGAAAATCAACGCAAAGCGGTCTGCTCCCAAATCGACTGTATGACAAGAGACCCGATGCAAATATTCAAGACAATTGTGAAGATTCGCCAATATTTGCATCAGAAGTTTGGGATGCAGTAGAGTTTACATGATGAGAAATAAAATATACACGGACCAGAAAACATTACGATGCGTAGATTTTGGAATTGAAATAATAACATGCGTAGATGGAATTTGTAATAGTGAGTACATTCCTAATGAACTATTAAAATCCATATTTATAGCTCTGCCAAAAGAACCAGATGCTTTAGAACAGTGTTTCCCAACCTTTTTTGTGCTATGCCCACCTAAGCCTTTCTAAAATTCTTATGCCACCCCCCCCCTCCCCCCCCAACATATGCATCATTTTTAATATTCAAAAATTGAAATGTTCACTAAAGAAACTTGAATTATTATTTTTAGAAGGGCTCACGATTCCCAGAGGGGCCAGTGCGCCCCCCCCCCCCCGGTCCCGCGTCCCTGTATGTCGGTTGTGTTGGGTGAATTTTTTTCCTTTGGTTTGGCGGTTACCCCAGACAAGCTGGTTACCCCCCTTAACAATCGAATTGCCCCCCTGTGGGGGGTAGGCCCCACGTTGGGAAACACTGCTATAGAATGTGGAGATCATTGCACAATTAATCTTAAGAGTCATTTGACAAAGCTGCTACTGTGAATAATTATGAGAAGAGCAAAAACATTAACTCAGATATTAATTATGAACAATGAATATTTGTAGGGGAAAAGGTGCAAACAATGCAATATATATTCTCAGGACACTAATAAAAATATCTTAGAAGTAAAAACAGATGTGTGCATATGCTTCATAGACTACACAAAAGCGTTTGAGACGTGAATAATGATGAAGTAATCAAACTACTAGAATAATTAAACACAGGTGACAAAGGAATGGGAATAAGAAAAAAGTTAGAATGCATATTGGCAGCTACACAAACCAAGAATAATTTTGGAATCTTTCAGTACATAGCGAAGAGTGTCAGACAAGGATGTGTACTGCTCCTTGATTTGATTTCATTATACTCTTAAAGGATATATTGATATGCGATCCGAGGTGGTGTAGTAGATAGCCGTTAGCCTGCCGGCCCGGTAGTCATGTGTTCCATTCTGCATGAAATAATAAATTATGCATTTCACTTTCGAGAAAGTGTATGGAATATGGTACAATTTGTGTCATTAGATCTCCCGATAGTGTAACCTGGACCCCAGTGTCCAGCAGGAAAACAGACTGAAACCTTCAACAGACGATGTCTGTGTTTTATCCTCGGCTTCTCTAGGAAATAACACCCACACACTGGTCAAACGGCCAAGCACACGCCCTTAGACAGTGCTGGCTGTGACATCTTTATCATGTATACCCTACGGCAGATGGGCGTATTCCGAATGTCACTCTCTTATAAAGCTGGAAAATACATCCACAGTAATTTGGCTGCCGACAGCTACGATTTAAAGAAAGATACGCGCAAGGGAGACAAGAGAGATAATCATGTCAGACTCGTGGAGTGGGCAAAAGAACAGGAAATGATTGTAGGAAACACCTGGTTTAAGCAACACCCTAGAAGATTATGGACATGGAGGAGTCCTGATAGCAGGATTAGAAACCAGACTGACTACATTCTGATTAGCAGAAGTTTTAGAAACGCACTAACAGTAGCAAAAACAGTTCCCAGTGCTGATTGTTATAGTGACCACAGATTACTCACAGGAACATTGAGGATAAAGTTGAAGAAAGTCAAGTATATAACAGGAAACACTAAATATGATTTGTGTACATTGAGTAATGCCGGTCTCTCTGGCTGTGGGGTTACAACACTTTCTCTCTGTAATCCCGTTTATCACGCAGAGTCTCGTAGCGGAGCGAGAACTGAGGCGGTTCGACCCCCGCTCGTGACTTTCGGGATACTGAGCCGGCCGCTCAGAAAGCAATGGCAAACTACTGAGCGTAATCTTGCCAAGAGATCAACATACAGCTGAAAGATGCTGGTGTTGACAGCTAAGTCCTGTAAAGGATATGCTAAAAAAAAAAAAAACATTGAGTAATGACAAGGAAATACAAAACAAATTCAAAATAGAAGTACAAAACAGATTTGAAATATTGTCTGATCTAGAGATATTATTCCAGGATGTGGATGATTAATGGGAAACGTTGAAGAATTCAATCAATGTGGCTGCAGAAACACCTATTCCAAATGTAAAGAAGGTGGGTCGTAAGAAATGGATGACTGAAGAAATTTTACACCTCATGGAAACAAGAAGACTCAACAAAAATAATTCTGTCAAATATGAAGAAATCCACAGACAAGTCAGAATATTATGTAAGGAGGCAAAAGAATCATGGCTTGAGGAAAAGTGCTTAGAAATTGAAAACCAACACAACAGTCAAAATACCAAATTAGTGCACAAAAGAATTCAGGAACTTACTAATAAAAGAACAGGTACATCAACAGGGTGTCTAAAAACTAAAGATGGCAAAATCATAATAGAAAAAGACCAGATTCTACATGTATGGACAGATTATGTGAAACACCTTTATGATGATAACAGAGACGAACAGTATGATATTAGATTTAATCATGAAGGACCGCCAATTTTGGAGATGGAGGTTCGAAATGTTCTTAAGCATATGAAAGCTGGCAAGGCCCCCGGTGCAGATAACATCACAACAGAAATGATTAAAGCTTTAGAAGAATTTGGACTAGAGCAAGTCACCAGACTGATGAACACATTATATGATACTGGAGATATACCTCCTGAATTATGTAACTCTGTATTTATTGCAATCCCAAAGAAATCAGGAACCTTGGAATGTGATCAACATAGAACAATTAGTATAATGAGTCACATCACAAAGATTTTGCTAAGAATTATCATGCAAAGAGTGAGGAAGAAGATACAACCTGAAATAGGGGAAGAACAATGTGGGTTTGTAGAAGGAAAGGGTACAGTAAATGCTGTGTATATGCTGCGAACAGTTATTGAACGTGCTGTAGAAGTAAACAAGGATATACATTTTTTGCTTTATTGACTATACAAAGGCTTTTGATAGAGTTAGACATGTCAACATGGTGGATATGCTTGCAGATCTACAAATTGATGGGAAAGACATTAGACTTATAAAAAACATATATTGGAAACAACAAGCTGCAATAAGGATTGATAATGAAGGGGACAGTATCAGCCAATTAAAAGAGGTGTTAGGCAGGGATGTGTGATGTCTCCAGATCTTTTTTCCCTATACAGTGAAAATATTTTCAGAAATGTAGAGAATATAAATTGAATAAGCATTGGAGGACGAAACATCAATAACATTAGATATGCAGATGATACAGTATTAATTGCAGGCAATGCGCAGGACCTGCAACAATTAGTAGATGCGGTTTTTGTACTCAGTGAGCAACTGGGGTTAGAATTAAATTGTAAAAAGACTCAGGTTATGGTCGTCACTAGGAAGGAAGAAGTGCCACAATGTAATATACAAGTAAATGGAAATATTCTTCAACAAGTGAATCGGTACAATTATCTTGGAACAGTCATAACATCTGATGGGAGATGCTTTGAAGAGATTAGAACAAGAATCGCCATGGCGAAAGTAGCCTTTAGCAAGATGAAAAACATTCTGACCAATAAAAAGATGTCAATTGAAACGAGAAAAAGAGTGTTGAGGGGATACATAGAGCCTGTTCTTTTGTATGGATGTGAAACTTGGACAATGGGCAGTCAAGCTGAAAAACATCTGATGGCTGCAGAAATGTGGTTTCTGAGGAAAATGCAAAGAATACCATGGACAGACAGAAAAACCAACGACCAAGTACTACAGGAGACAAATGAACATCGTAAATTGATTAGAGAAATTAGACGTAGACAGTCAAAATTTTTTGGACATGTTATGAGAAGAAATGGATTGGAGAACTTGGTGACAACGAAGGAAACAGACCAAGAGGAAAATACCTGGATGGCTTGGCCACATGGCATGGACGAGACAGGAACACTGAGCTGATCCACGACACTGGTGATCGAGTGAAATGGTGAGTCATGACCGCCCACGCTTTCCGGCATGGCACATGATTGATTGATTGATATAAACAACAGTCTATGATGAAAAGGATTTTGAAAATGACACGTTGACATGCACTGTAAGAAATCGCAATGAACTCCATGACAGAGACTATTTCAACGAGCAGAGGAGAAAATAATGCACCGAAAGGAGCGTCAAATTATGCGGCTGGGGGATTTATTTTTGCTCGTAGAGAGAATCAACCCATAGTGAGATAAACGGCTTTTTGGTTAAGATCAAAATTTAGTATCTGCACTTTATCTTGCCAGGGCTAAATCATCGCCAAGGAACAACCCTAATTAGTATAAACGGCGTGAAGCTGGTTTAATTTTAGATGATGATCACGAATTCACATCAATAACGAACACAGCTTAACTGTAAAATGAAAATAAATCCATCCATCCATCATGTACCATGCGTGGGCGGTCATGTACTGCCATGTCACTCGATCACCAGAGTCGTGGATCAGCTCAGTGTTCCTGTCTCGACCATGCCACGTGGCCAAGCCATCCAGGTATTTACTTCTCGGTCTTCCCCTTGGTCTGTTCCCTTCGATCTTGCCAGTCGTTACCAAGTTCTCCAATTCATTTCTTCTCATAACATGTCCAAAAAATTATGACTGTCTACGTCTAATGTCTCTAATCAGTTTACGATATTTATATGTTTATTGAAGGACTTGTTCATTGGTTTTTCTATCTGTCCATGGTAGGCTATTCTTTGCATTTTCCTCAGAAACCACATTTCCACAGCCATCAGATATTTTTCAGCTTGGCTGCTCATTGTCCACTCTTCACATCCATACAAAAGTGTTGTTGTTTGTCCATCAAGAATGATGATGACCATTCATTTCATCCAGTGGGGTTGAAGGTGTGGAGCCGTGGGTTCTAAGATGGCTGATAAGGCCTATTTTGGCTCGAAATGTTCTTTGACAATGTGGGCAAAGAATGCTTGACGTCTCTGGGGGAGGATTTCCTGCAGTGGTTTTTCTGTCCTGCCTTTTCTTCACAGCTCTTGCAGTCCTGGTTGCCTCACATATGACTGCACCTTTGCGCAATGATGCACGCCACGAATTTCGGTCTCTGGCTGCAGCCTCCCAGGTGTCATGATGAATTCCAAAAGCATTCAGTGAAATTTTCAGAGTGTCTTTAAAACGTTTCCTCTGGCCACCTTGGGAGCGTTTACCACAACGCAGTTCGCTGTAAAAAATTCGTTTAGGGAGCCTGTGATCTGGCATGCGAGTCAAGTGGCCAGCCCAGCGAATCTGATTCTTCATCAGTAGAGTGTGGATACTGGGCATGGATGCTCTTTCTAGGACTTCAGTGTCTGGAATTTTGTCTTGCCATTTAATCTTCAGTAGCTTCCTTAGGCAGACTGTGTGGAAGTGGTTTAATTTCCTAGCGTGTCGCTGATAAACAGTCCAGGTTTCACAAGCATATAGCAGTATGGATAATACAACTGCTTTGTAGACTTTTAGCTTTGTTTGCAGGCTTATTCCAGTTCTGTTCCATACATTCTTGTACAGTCTGCCAAAGGCTGCACTGGCCTTGGAGATTCTTGCATTCACTTCGTCATCGATTGTGGCAGCTTGTGACATGGTGCTGCCAAGATAGGTGAATTTGTCCACAACACTTAGTCTATGATCATTCACTTTGATATTCGGCACAGTGTGATTATTCCCTGGAGCAGGCTGGTACATAACTACAGTCTTCTCCAAGTTGATATTGAGCCCAAAGTTGGCACAGGCATGTGAGAAAGCTGAAACATTATGTTGCATGTCCGCCTCTGAGTTGGCGTATAGAGCGCAATCATCAGCAAACAGGAGCTCTCTGACGGTGCCGCTGTTAATTTTGGTTTTAGCTTTCAGCCTTCTGAGATTTAATAACTTTCCATCCATACGGTAGTTGATGTCTATTCCAATGTCGTCGTTCTCGAAGGCATTCATCAACATGGCTGAAAACATGAGGCTGAACAGTGTTGGTGCCAGGACACATCCTTGCTTCACTCCATTGGTGACAGGAAAGGGTTCAGACAGTTCACCATTGGGTTCCAAATGTTGCTGTATGTAGCCGAGGCGCGGTGTTGGGGTGAGTGCCCAACATTGCTCAAATACCTCAATGGCTCGTGAATACATAACCTATGCAGCAAAAGTCCAACTCCTGGCCTTCACGTGGCGGACCTGTTTAAACTAACAGGAGAAGGGGCGACGGCGAGTCTCTGGCGCCGGAAAATAACCAGTATGCTCTAGATGTGTATGCACGTACATGCATGCGCAGACAGGTGTGTGCGCGCGTACACATCTACACTCGAGTGAGACCACAGTCTGCTCTAGCAAAGAAAGGTGCTGAAGACGGAGGCAACCAGCCAAGAGGCGCACCACAGAAATCAGGATGCCACGCAATCACGCAAAATGGAATATGTCGACTACTGCTAATCGTTATGGTGCTCGCCCTGCTTTGGACCCCCAGGCAGGTGCAGTGCCGGGCCCCATGTCTCGAAAGGGTCCAACCCCAACTACTGGAGGTCCTTCTCAGATGTCCTGTGGAGCCAGGGGACATGAGAATAGGACGACTGGCCATACTAAACGAAGACTTAAAATAATGCACTGGAATGCGGAGGGAGTCAGCAACAAAAAAATAGAATTAGAAAAAATCTTGGACCAAGAAAAAGTAAGCATATGTTGCTTGCAAGAAACTCACCTCAATGAAAATATAGCCTTCAAAATCAGAGGCTACCAGTGTTACCGATCTGACCGAAAGAACAGGCGAAAAGGTGGGATACTGACCCTTGTAAGAAATAACATCATGGCTTCCCAAATCAAAGTCTACATGGAAGGGGCTGAGTATCAGACACTTAAACTTAAGACAGGTAATACAGATCTACATCTGATCAATTACTACTATCCAAGTGACCGCCCACAGGCACTGGACACTCTACCACTAAAAGAAAAAATGATTGTGTGTGGCGATTTCAACAGCCACTCGCAGAGCTGGGGCTATGATCACATGGACCAGAGAGGAGAGAGACTGGAAGACTGGCAGGATGAGAATAGATTCATGTTGATTAACAAGCCGTCCGACCCACATACTTT
Source organism: Cepaea hortensis (assembly GCA_963921405.1). Lineage (NCBI taxonomy): Eukaryota > Metazoa > Mollusca > Gastropoda > Stylommatophora > Helicidae > Cepaea > Cepaea hortensis. The sequence continues at coordinate 17,875,897 of OY992880.1, read as the reverse complement.
CTACTCGAGATCATGGCACTCTACAACTACACCTGACCTGGCTTTTCATTCACCAGACCTGGAGTGGAACATTACACGAACTGTTGGGAAACAACTTGGTGGCAGTGACCATCGGCCAGTCTTTCTAACCGTAGAAAATGAGCTTGTAAGTGAAAGCAGCACCCTCTCGAGGTGGAACTACAAGAAAACAGACTGGGCAATGTACAAGCATCGCACCAGCATACTGGTTAGAAACCTGAACACTGAGAAAGACATAAATAAAGCAGTTGAAGAGTTTGGGAAATGCATACTACAGGCAGCGCGAGAAACAGTACCAAGAGGAGCCCGTAAACAATATAAACCCTACTGGAGTAGTGAACTGGAACAGTTGCATAATGATGTTGAAGTGTGTAGAAAGCAAGCAGAGGCCACAACCAGCCAAGAGCACCACAATAAATTCCAGCATGCAAAAGCCAAATTTCAAAGGGCCAAGCTGCAGGCTAGACGGAAAAGCTGGCAGGAGAAAACAGAGTCTCTGAACTTTGAAAGAGACACAAGGAAATTGTGGAAGCTAATAAAACAGCTTAATGACGAGGGCACAGGGAGAAACTCAAAAATTGCACTACATAAAGATGGAAAAATCTTAACAAGAAAGCAAGCAGCTGACCATTTTGCGGACTCGTTCGCACAAGATAGCAATATCAAAATTAGTCCAGAGAAACAACAAGAGATTCGAGAGAAACGACAACATACAGGACAGAAGGAAATAGTACATGAGGTTCTGGAGGCACCCATCACAATCAGCGAACTGGAGCTAGCCATATCAAAACTGAAAATGAGAAAGTCACCAGGAGCTGATGGTATCTCCAATGAAATGATCAGGAACCTAGGAACAGAGGCCAAAACAAAGCTGTTGCAGATCTTCAATAACAGCTGGACCTTAGGCAGTGTTCCACAAGCCTGGAGAGAAGCAATCATGATACCCCTCCTAAAATCAGGGAAAGATGGTTCCATTGCCACTAGCTACAGACCAATTAGCCTCACCAGCTGTCTCTGCAAAACACTGGAGCGCATCATCAATCACAGACTGCAGTGGTACATTGAAAGTAAAAACATCCTTGTGCCACAGCAGGCTGGCTTTAGGCAGTGCTACTCTACGGAAGATCAGACAACCTACCTCTCTCAAGAAATTGAGGATGCATTCCAAGAGAAGAAGCTGGTGCTTGCGGCATGGATAGATCTGAAGAAAGCCTTTGACAAAGTCTGGAAAGAAGGTCTGATGAAGAAACTGAGAAACTGCAAAGTCAATGGAAGAATGTACAAATGGGTGAAAGCATACTTGCACAACAGAAGAGCCCGAGTACAGATAGACGGACTCAAGAGCAAGAAAGTACTACTGCGTCACGGTGTCCCCCAGGGCGGAGTCTTGTCCCCCACACTTTTTCTAATCTTCATCAATGATCTTGTTGCTCACCTACCGCATGGAATTAAAGCGGCAATGTACGCCGATGACCTGGTTCTATGGAGCACAAATGAATATGCATCAGTGGCCACCAGATTGCTACAAAGAGCTGTAGATACATTTGCTGCATGGGCAAATAGATGGTGTGTCAGCATAAACACTGACAAGTGCAGCACAACCCTATTTACCCTCTCTCCAAAACAAAAGGCAGGGATCATCCAGATAAATGGAACACCCCTAAGAGAAGATAAAGAACCAACATACCTTGGAGTAACATTTGATGGCAAGCTGACATGGAGAAAGCACATCAACAAAGCAGTAGCAAAAGCCAGAAGGAAAATAGCCATCCTGAGAAAGCTAAGTGGAACCACATGGGGAGCCAGTACGAAAATACTTAGCAAAGTTTACCAACAGAGCATACGACCACACCTGGAATATGGGTCAACTGCGTGGTGTTCAGCATCAAATACCACACTACAAGAGCTGGACAAGGTGCAAAATCAAGCACTTAGAGTCACCACAGGAGGGATGAGATCAACCCCTATAGTGGAAATGGAGAAGATGGGGAGGACACAGGCACTGAGTGAGCGCAGAGATACGAAAACGCTAATACAAGCAGAAAAGTTCCTCAGCTTGCCAGGCCACCCTATGAAGAACAGATTTGAAAACCTAGCTATGGGGCGGTTGAAAAGAAGTAGTTTTATCCACCAGGCCAAACGACTCTGCAGAGAAACCACTGATCTGCCCACAGTTGGTATCCCCCTAACAACTATTCCAGAGCGAACTCCATGGAAAGATGAGCATAGACTATCGTTACAAATCCAGACTAAAGTGAGAGGAATATTTGACAAGGAAGAACAGAACAGTGTGCAGCGCAGAACAGCCACTCTCAGCTTCCTTGATGAAGAATACCCACAGGACCTCTGGATCCGAGTCTACACAGATGGGTCAGCACAAAATGCTGTTCGAAATGGAGGAGCGGGAGTGTACATAGAATACCCAAATAATACTAGGGACACAGCCAGAGTACCGACAGGAAAGTACTGCCATAACTATGATGCCGAAATTGAGGCAATCAAGATAGCAACAGAGAAATTACTAAATAACAGCAATGGTACTCAACCTGTGGTGCTACTAACAGATGCAAAATCAGTACTCGAGGCGCTCCTCTCTGGGAAATTGCCAGTACTAAGGACACTACTTTCTGAACTTAGCAGTCAGCATAAAGTCACCATACAGTGGATACCATCCCACTGTGGAGTACCCGGAAACGACAGAGCTGATCAATTGGCTAAGGAAGGAGCCAAAGAGGAACAGCCTGATGTGCCCGTTACATACCACCAAAAGAAAAGAATGATCAAATCAGTCAGAAAGCCACGAAAACCTGCTCAAGATGACTACCACATTATGGACAGACCAGAACAAGTCATTATTCTGCGCCTCAGAACAGGACACAATAGATTACGCAACCACATGTATACAAAATTCAAGATTGGTGAAACAGCCATGTGCACATGTGGATTGGCGTCGCAGACAGCAGAGCACATACTCCAAGACTGCCCAAAATATAACATATCTAGGCAAACCTTCTGGCCTAGAGAGACGACAGTGGAAGATAAACTCTATGGACCACTGTGTGAACTGAAAAAAAAACAGTTCAATTCATGCAAGAGACGACATTGCAGATATAGACATATTTCAAGCGAACGAAAGAAGAAGAAGAAGAAGTTCACCATTTTCCTGTACTCTTGCCTGCATGCCGTCATGAAATAGCCGCACTATTTGGACAAACTTTCGTGGACAGCCATATTTTGCCATAATCTTCCACAGTCCTTCTCTGCTGACTGTATCAAAAGCCTTGGTAAGGTCAATGAAAGTGGAGAACATTTCGCGGTTCTGTTCCTGACATTTCTCTTGCAGCTGCATTGCAGCGAAAATCTTGTCAACAGTTCCACGTTCTTTTCTGAAGCAACATTGACTCTCAGGAAGAAGACCTTGATCGAGATGGGCTGTGAGGCGATTGAGAAGAATTCTGGCGAGTATCTTCCCTGCAATTGAAAGCAAGGAGATGCCTCGGTGGTTGTCACAGGATTGGCGGTTTCCTTTACGTTTGTAAAGGTGGACTATTGACGCGTCCTTAAAATCTTGTGGCATGGTCTCGTTCATCCATATGTTTGTGAAGACTTGGTGAAGCTGCTCTGTTAGGACCGGCCCACCTGCCTTGTATATCTCTGCTGGGATGGAGTCAGGACCAGGTGCCTTGCCGCTGGAGAGTTGCTGGATGGCTTTGTTTATTTCCACTATGGTTGGCAGGTCATCAAGAGTCTCATTGGTGGGAACTTGAGGAAGGCAGTTGATGGTTTCATCATCGAAGAAGGAAGTTGCATTTAAGATTTTGCTGAAATGCTCTGCCCAGCGTTGGAGGATTTCTTTCTTATCGGTGACCAATGTTCCCCCATCTGCACTGAGGAGGGGAACTATGCCTGGTGATGAAGGACCATAGACTGCTTTCAGTGAGTCGTAGAAGTTTTTCATATCGTGTCTGTCAGCAAAGCCCTGAATTTCATCAGCTTTGCTGCTCAGCCAGGAGTCCCGCATGTGCCGAAGTTTCTGCTGCACTACTCTCTGAATGTTCTTGAAAGCATCTTTTTTTTATGTTGACTTTGGGTCATTCAAATGTGCTTTGAGGAGAAGATGTTTCTCGGCCAGCAATTGGTTGATGTCTTCGGAATTTTCATCAAACCAGTCTTTATGCTTTCGGGGGGCTGGACCCAGGATTTCCATAGCAGTGTTGTAAATTGTGTCCTTTAGGGCTCTCCATTCTGTTTCTGTATCCTGTTTAGCTTCAGCATTGGGCTTGAGGCAGTCTTCCAGCATATTTTCAAACGACTGCTGCATTTACTTGCTGTTTAGGCGGGTGACATTTAGCTTTGTTTGCATTTTCGCCCCTTGAGGACGCCGTGGTGGCCTGATGTGGATGTTCATTTTCGAGACAATGAGACGATGGTCTGTCCAACATTCGGCACCACACATGGATTTTGTCACTCGAACGTCTTGTCTGTCACTCCTCCTGACGATGACATAGTCAATGAGGTGCCAGTGTTTCGAGCGAGGGTGCATCCACGATGTCCTATTTCTCATGGGGAGACGGAAAATTGTGTTCGTAATCAGGAGATCATGTTCGGCACATGTCTGAAGGAGGCGGAGTCCATTGCTGTTACAATTTCCGACTCCATGCTTTCCAAAATAGGAGTGTCAATCAATATCCACTTCTGTCATCTACTTATATGAGTGTCAATCAATATACACTTCTGTCATCTACTATATGAGTGTCAATCAATATACACTTCTGTCATCTACTATATGAGTGTCAATCAATATCCACTTCTGTCATCTACTATATGAGTGTCAATCAATATCCACTTCTGTCATCTACTATATGAGTGTCAATCAATATACACTTCTGTCATCTACTATATGAGTGTCAATCAATATCCACTTCTGTCATCTACTATATGAGTGTCAATCAACATCCATTTCTGTCATCTTCTATATGAGTGTCAATCAATATCCACTTCTGTCATCTACTATATGAGTGTCAATCAATATACACTTCTGTCATCTACTATATGAGTGTCAATCAATATCCACTTCTGTCATCTACTATATGAGTGTCAATCAATATCCATTTCTGTCATCTACTATATGAGTGTCAATCAATATCCACTTCTGTCATCTACTATATGAGTGTCAATCAATATCCACTTCTGTCATCTACTATATGAGTGTCAATCAATATCCACTTCTGTCATCTACTTATATGAGTGTCAATCAATATACACTTCTGTCATCTACTATAGGAGTGTCAATCAATATCCACTTCTGTCATCTACTATATGAGTGTCAATCAATATCCACTTCTGTCATCTACTATATGAGTGTCAATCAATATCCACTTCTGTCATCTACTATATGAGTGTCAATCAATATACACTTCTGTCATCTACTATATGAGTGTCAATCAATATCCACTTCTGTCATCTACTATATGAGTGTCAATCAATATCCACTTCTGTCATCTACTATATGAGTGTCAATCAACATCCATTTCTGTCATCTTCTATATGAGTGTCAATCAATATCCTCTTCTGTCATCTACTATATGAGTGTCAATCAATATCCACTTCTGTCATCTACTATATGAGTGTCAATCAATATCCGCTTCTGCCATCTACTATATGAGTGTCAATCAATATCCATTTCTGTCATCTACTATATGAGTGTCAATCAATATCCACTTCTGTCATCTACTATATGAGTGTCAATCAATATCCACTTCTGTCATCTACTATATGAGTGTCAATCAATATCCACTTCTGTCATCTACTATATGAGTGTCAATAAATATCCACTTCTGTCATCTACTATATGAGTGTCAATCAATATCCACTTCTGTCATCTACTATATGAGTGTCAATCAATATCCACTTCTGTCATCTACTATATGAGTGTCAATCAATTTCCACTTCTGTCATCTACTATATGAGTGTCAATCAATATCCACTTCTGTCATCTACTATATGAGTGTCAATCAATATACACTTCTGTCATCTACTTATATGAGTGTCAATCAATATCCTCGTCTGTCATCTACTATAGGAGTGTCAATCAATATCCACTTCTGTCATCTACTATATGAGTGTCAATCAATATACACTTCTGCAATCTACTATATGAGTGTCAATCAATATACACTTCTGTCATCTACTGTATGAGTGTCAATCAATATACACTTCTGTCATCTACTATATGAGTGTCAATCAATATACACTTCTGTCATCTACTATATGAGTGTCAATCAATATCCACTTCTGTCATCTACTGTATGAGTGTCAATCAATATCCACTTCTGTCATCTAATGTATGAGTGTCAATCAATATCCACTTCTGTCATCTACTATATGAGTGTCAATCAATATCCACTTCTGTCATCTACTATATGAGTGTCAATCAATATCCACTTCTGTCATCTACTATATGAGTGTCAATCAATATACACTTCTGTCATCTACTATATGAGTGTCAATCAATATCCACTTCTGTCATCTACTATATGAGTGTCAATCAACATCCATTTCTGTCATCTTCTATATGAGTGTCAATCAATATCCACTTCTGTCATCTACTATATGAGTGTCAATCAATATACACTTCTGTCATCTACTATATGAGTGTCAATCAATATCCACTTCTGTCATCTACTATATGTGTCAATAAATATCCATTTCTGTCATCTACTATATGAGTGTCAATCAATATCCACTTCTGTCATCTACTATATGAGTGTCAATCAATATCCACTTCTGTCATCTACTATATGAGTGTCAATCAATATCCACTTCTGTCATCTACTTATATGAGTGTCAATCAATATACACTTCTGTCATCTACTATAGGAGTGTCAATCAATATCCACTTCTGTCATCTACTATAGGAGTGTCAATCAATATCCACTTCTGTCATCTACTATATGAGTGTCAATCAATATACACTTCTGTCATCTACTATATGAGTGTCAATCAATACCCACCTCTGTCATCTACTATATGAGTGTCAATCAATATCCATTTCTGTCATCTACTATATGAGTGTCAATCAATATCCACTTCTGTCATCTACTATATGAGTGTCAATCAATATCCACTTCTGTCATCTACTATATGAGTGTCAATCAATATCCACTTCTGTCATCTACTTATATGAGTGTCAATCAATATACACTTCTGTCATCTACTATAGGAGTGTCAATCAATATCCACTTCTGTCATCTACTATATGAGTGTCAATCAATATCCACTTCTGTCATCTACTATATGAGTGTCAATCAATATCCACTTCTGTCATCTACTATATGAGTGTCAATCAATATACACTTCTGTCATCTACTATATGAGTGTCAATCAATATCAACTTCTGTCATCTACTATATGAGTGTCAATCAATATCCACTTCTGTCATCTACTATATGAGTGTCAATCAACATCCATTTCTGTCATCTTCTATATGAGTGTCAATCAATATCCACTTCTGTCATCTACTATATGAGTGTCAATCAATATCCACTTCTATCATCTACTATATGAGTGTCAATCAATATCCGCTTCTGCCATCTACTATATGAGTGTCAATCAATATCCATTTCTGTCATCTACTATATGAGTGTCAATCAATATCCACTTCTGTCATCTACTATATGAGTGTCAATCAATATCCACTTCTGTCATCTACTATATGAGTGTCAATCAATATCCACTTCTGTCATCTACTATATGAGTGTCAATAAATATCCACTTCTGTCATCTACTATATGAGTGTCAATCAATATCCACTTCTGTCATCTACTATATGAGTGTCAATCAATATCCACTTCTGTCATCTACTATATGAGTGTCAATCAATTTCCACTTCTGTCATCTACTATATGAGTGTCAATCAATATCCACTTCTGTCATCTACTATATGAGTGTCAATCAATATACACTTCTGTCATCTACTTATATGAGTGTCAATCAATATCTTTGTCTGTCATCTACTATAGGAGTGTCAATCAATATCCACTTCTGTCATCTACTATATGAGTGTCAATCAATATACACTTCTGTCATCTACTATATGAGTGTCAATCAATATACACTTCTGTCATCTACTGTATGAGTGTCAATCAATATACACTTCTGTCATCTACTATATGAGTGTCAATCAATATACACTTCTGTCATCTACTATATGAGTGTCAATCAATATCCACTTCTGTCATCTACTGTATGAGTGTCAATCAATATCCACTTCTGTCATCTAATGTATGAGTGTCAATCAATATCCACTTCTGTCATCTACTATATGAGTGTCAATCAATATCCACTTCTGTCATCTACTGTATGAGTGTCAATCAATATACACTTCTGTCATCTACTATATGAGTGTCAATCAATATACACTTCTGTCATCTACTATATGAGAGTCAATCAATATACACTTCTGTCATCTACTGTATGAGTGTCAATCAATATACACTTCTGTCATCTACTATATGAGTGTCAATCAATATACACTTCTGTCATATACTATATGAGTGTCAATCAATATCCACTTCTGTCATCTACTATAGGAGTGTCAATCAATATCCACTTCTGTCATCTACTATAGGAGTGTCAATCAATATCCACTTCCGTCATCTACTATATGACTGTCAATCAATATCCATTTCTCTCATCTACTATATGAGTGTCAATCAATATCCACTTCTGTCATCTACTATATGAGTGTCAATCAATATCCACTTCTGTCATCTACTATATGAGTGTCAATCAATATCCACTTCTGTCATCAACTTATATGAGTGTCAATCAATATCCACTTCTGTCATCTACTTATATGAGTGTCAATCAATATACACTTCTGTCATCTACTATAGGAGTGTCAATCAATATCCACTTCTGTCATCTACTATATGAGTGTCAATCAATATACACTTCTGTCATCTACTATATGAGTGTCAATCAATATACACTTCTGTCATCTACTATATGAGTGTCAATCAATATACACTTCTGTCATCTACTATATGAGTGTCAATCAATATCCAATTCTGTCATCTACTATATGAGTGTCAATTAACATCCATTACTGTCATCTTCTATATGAGTGTCAATCAATATCCACTTCTGTCATCTACTATATGAGTGTCAATTAACATCCATTACTGTCATCTTCTATATGAGTGTCAATCAATATCCACTTCTGTCATCTACTATATGAGTGTCAATCAATATACACTTCTGTCATCTACTATATGAGTGTCAATCAATATACACTTCTGTCATCTACTATATGAGTGTCAATCAATATCCACTTCTGTCATCTACTATATGACTGTCAATCAATATCCATTTCTGTCATCTACTATATGAGTGTCAGTCAATATCCACTTCTGTCATCTACTATATGAGTGTCAATCAATATCCACTTCTGTCATCTACTATATGAGTGTCAATCACTATCCACTTCTGTCATCTACTTATATGAGTGTCAATCAATATACACTTCTGTCATCTACTATAGGAGTGTCAATCAATATCCACTTCTGTCATCTACTATATGAGTGTCAATCAATATCCACTTCTGTCATCTACTATATGAGTGTCAATCAATATCCACTTCTGTCATCTACTATATGAGTGTCAATCAATATACACTTCTGTCATCTACTATATGAGTGTCAATCAATATCCACTTCTGTCATCTACTATATGAGTGTCAATCAACATCCATTTCTGTCATCTTCTATATGAGTGTCAATCAATATCCACTTCTGTCATCTACTATATGAGTGTCAATCAATATACACTTCTGTCATCTACTGTATGAGTGTCAATCAACATCCACTTCTGTCATCTACTATATGAGTGTCAATCAATATCCATTTCTGTCATCTACTATATGAGTGTCAATCAATATCCACTTCTGTCATCTACTATATGAGTGTCAATCAATATCCACTTCTGTCATCTACTATATGAGTGTCAATCAATATCCATTTCTGTCATCTACTATATGAGTGTCAATCAATATCCACTTCTGTCATCTACTATATGAGTGTCAATCAATATCCACTTCTGTCATCTACTATATGAGTGTCAATCAATATCCACTTCTGTCATCTACTATATGAGTGTCAATCAATATACACTTCTGTCATCTACTTATATGAGTGTCAATCAATATCTTCGTCTGTCATCTACTATAGGAGTGTCAATCAATATCCACTTCTGTCATCTACTATATGAGTGTCAATCAATATACACTTCTGTCATCTACTATATGAGTGTCAATCAATATACACTTCTGTCATCTACTGTATGAGTGTCAATCAATATACACTTCTGTCATCTACTATATGAGTGTCAATCAATATACACTTCTGTCATCTACTATATGAGTGTCAATCAATATCCACTTCTGTCATCTACTGTATGAGTGTCAATCAATATCCACTTCTGTCATCTAATGTATGAGTGTCAATCAATATCCACTTCTGTCATCTACTATATGAGTGTCAATCAATATCCACTTCTGTTATCTACTGTATGAGTGTCAATCAATATACACTTCTGTCATCTACTATATGAGTGTCAATCAATATACACTTCTGTCATCTACTATATGAGTGTCAATCAATATACACTTCTGTCATCTACTGTATGAGTGTCAATCAATATACACTTCTGTCATCTACTATATGAGTGTCAATCAATATACACTTCTGTCATATACTATATGAGTGTCAATCAATATCCACTTCTGTCATCTACTATAGGAGTGTCAATCAATATCCACTTCTGTCATCTACTATAGGAGTGTCAATCAATATCCACTTCCGTCATCTACTATATGACTGTCAATCAATATCCATTTCTCTCATCTACTATATGAGTGTCAATCAATATCCACTTCTGTCATCTACTATATGAGTGTCAATCAATATACACTTCTGTCATCTACTATATGAGTGTCAATCAATATCCACTTCTGTCATCTACTATATGAGTGTCAATCAATATCCACTTCTGTCATCTACTTATATGAGTGTCAATCAATATCCACTTCTGTCATCTACTTATATGAGTGTCAATCAATATACACTTCTGTCATCTACTATAGGAGTGTCAATCAATATCCACTTCTGTCATCTACTATATGAGTGTCAATCAATATACACTTCTGTCATCTACTATATGAGTGTCAATCAATATCCACTTCTGTCATCTACTATATGAGTGTCAATCAATATACACTTCTGTCATCTACTATATGAGTGTCAATCAATATCCAATTCTGTCATCTACTATATGAGTGTCAATCAATATACACTTCTGTCATCTACTATATGAGTGTCAATCAATATCCAATTCTGTCATCTACTATATGAGTGTCAATTAACATCCATTACTGTCATCTTCTATATGAGTGTCAATCAATATCCACTTCTGTCATCTACTATATGAGTGTCAATCAATATACACTTCTGTCATCTACTATATGAGTGTCAATCAATATACACTTCTGTCATCTACTATATGAGTGTCAATCAATATCCACTTCTGTCATCTACTATATGAGTGTCAATCAATATCCATTTCTGTCATCTACTATATGAGTGTCAGTCAATATCCACTTCTGTCATCTACTATATGAGTGTCAATCAATATCCACTTCTGTCATCTACTATATGAGTGTCAATCAATATCCACTTCTGTCATCTACTTATATGAGTGTCAATCAATATACACTTCTGTCATCTACTATAGGAGTGTCAATCAATATCCACTTCTGTCATCTACTATATGAGTGTCAATCAATATCCACTTATGTCATCTACTATATGAGTGTCAATCAATATCCACTTCTGTCATCTACTATATGAGTGTCAATCAATATACACTTCTGTCATCTACTATATGAGTGTCAATCAATATCCACTTCTGTCATCTACTATATGAGTGTCAATCAACATCCATTTCTGTCATCTTCTATATGAGTGTCAATCAATATCCACTTCTGTCATCTACTATATGAGTGTCAATCAATATACACTTCTGTCATCTACTGTATGAGTGTCAATCAACATCCACTTCTGTCATCTACTATATGAGTGTCAATCAATATCCATTTCTGTCATCTACTATATGAGTGTCAATCAATATCCACTTCTGTCATCTACTATATGAGTGTCAATCAATATCCACTTCTGTCATCTACTATATGAGTGTCAATCAATATCCATTTCTGTCATCTACTATATGAGTGTCAATCAATATCCACTTCTGTCATCTACTATATGAGTGTCAATCAATATCCACTTCTGTCATCTACTATATGAGTGTCAATCAATATCCACTTCTGTCATCTACTTATATGAGTGTCAATCAATATACACTTCTGTCATCTACTATAGGAGTGTCAATCAATATCCACTTCTGTCATCTACTATATGAGTGTCAATCAATATCCACTTCTGTCATCTACTATATGAGTGTCAATCAATATCCACTTCTGTCATCTACTATATGAGTGTCAATCAATATACACTTCTGTCATCTACTATATGAGTGTCAATTAATATCCACTTCTGTCATCTACTATATGAGTGTCAATCAACATCCACTTCTGTCATCTTCTATATGAGTGTCAATCAACATCCACTTCTGTCATCTTCTATATGAGTGTCAATCAATATACACTTCTGTCATCTACTATATGAGTGTCAATCAATATCCATTTCTGTCATCTACTATATGAGTGTCAATCAATATCCACTTCTGTCATCTACTATATGAGTGTCAATCAATATCCACTTCTGTCATCTACTATATGAGTGTCAATCAATATACACTTCTGTCATCTACTATATGAGTGTCAATCAATATCCACTTCTGTCATCTACTATAGGAGTGTCAATCAATATCCACTTCTGTCATCTACTATAGGAGTGTCAATCAATATCCACTTCCGTCATCTACTATATGACTGTCAATCAATATCCATTTCTCTCATCTACTATATGAGTGTCAATCAATATCCACTTCTGTCATCTACTATATGAGTGTCAATCAATATACACTTCTGTCATCTACTATATGAGTGTCAATCAATATCCACTTCTGTCATCTACTATATGAGTGTCAATCAATATCCACTTCTGTCATCTACTTATATGAGTGTCAATCAATATCCACTTCTGTCATCTACTTATATGAGTGTCAATCAATATACACTTCTGTCATCTACTATAGGAGTGTCAATCAATATCCACTTCTGTCATCTACTATATGAGTGTCAATCAATATACACTTCTGTCATCTACTATATGAGTGTCAATCAATATCCACTTCTGTCATCTACTATATGAGTGTCAATCAATATACACTTCTGTCATCTACTATATGAGTGTCATTCAATATACACTTCTTTCATCTACTATATCAGTGTCAATCAATATCCAATTCTGTCATCTACTATATGAGTGTCAATTAACATCCATTTCTGTCATCTTCTATATGAGTGTCAATCAATATCCACTTCTGTCATCTTCTATATGAGTGTCAATCAATATACACTTCTGTTATCTACTATATGAGTGTCAATCAATATCCACTTCTGTCATCTACTATATGAGTGTCAATCAATATCCATTTCTGTCATCTACTATATGAGTGTCAATCAATATCCACTTCTGTCATCTACTATATGAGTGTCAATCAATATCCACTTCTGTCATCTACTATATGAGTGTCAATCAATATCCACTTCTGTCATCTACTATAGGAGTGTCAATCAATATCCACTTCTGTCATCTACTATATAAGTGTCAATCAATATCCACTTCTGTCATCTACTATATGAGTGTCAATCAATATCCACTTCTGTCATCTACTATATGAGTGTCAATTAATATACACTTCTGTCATCTACTATATGAGTGTCAATCAATATCCACTTCTGTCATCTACTATATGAGTGTCAATCAACATCCATTTCTGTCATCTTCTATATGAGTGTCAATCAATATCTACTTCTGTCATCTACTATATGAGTGTCAATCAATATACACTTCTGTCATCTACTATATGAGTGTCAATCAACATCCACTTCTGTCATCTACTATATGAGTGTCAATCAATATCCATTTCTGTCATCTACTATATGAGTGTCAATCAATATCCACTTCTGTCATCTACTATATGAGTGTCAATCAATATCCACTTCTGTCATCTACTATATGAGTGTCAATCAATATCCACTTCTGTCATCTACTATATGAGTGTCAATCAATATCCACTTCTGTCATCTACTATATGAGTGTAAATCAATATCCACTTCTGTCATCTACTATATGAGTGTCAATCAATATCCACTTCTGTCATCTACTATATGAGTGTCAATCAATATCCACTTCTGTCATCTACTATATGAGTGTCAATCAATTTCCACTTCTGTCATCTACTATATGAGTGTCAATCAATATCCACTTCTGTCATCTAATTATATGAGTGTCAATCAATATACACTTCTGTCATCTACTTATATGAGTGTCAATCAATATCCACTTCTATCATCTACTATAGGAGTGTCAATCAATATCCACTTCTGTCATCTACTATATGAGTGTCAATCAATATACACTTCTGTCATCTACTTATATGAGTGTCAATCAATATACACTTCTGTCATCTACTATATGAGTGTCAATCAACATCCATTTCTGTCATCTTCTATATGAGTGTCAATCAATATACACTTCTGTCATCAACTATATGAGTGTCAATCAATATCCACTTCTGTCATCTACTGTATGAGTGTCAATCAATATCCACTTCTGTCATCTACTGTATGAGTGTCAATCAATATACACTTCTGTCATCTACTATATGAGTGTCAATCAATATCCACTTCTGTCATCTACTATATTAGTGTCAATCAATATACATTTCTGTCATCTACTATATGAGTGTCAATCAATATACACTTCTGTCATCTACTTTATGAGTGTCAATCAACATCCACTTCTGTCATCTACTATATGAGTGTCAATCAATATCCACTTCTGTCATCTACTATATGAGTGTCAATCAATATACACTTCTGTCATCTACTATATGAGTGTCAATCAATATACACTTCTGTCATCTACTATATGAGTGTCAATCAACATCCACTTCTGTCATCTACTATATGAGTGTCAATCAACATCCACTTCTGTCATCTACTAGATGAGTGTCAATCAATATACACTTCTGTCATCTACTATATGAGTGTCAATCAATATACATTTCTGTCATCTACTTATATGAGTGTCAATCAATATACACTTCTGTCATCTACTATATGAGTGTCAATCAATATACACTTCTGTCATCTACTATATGAGTGTCAATCAATATACACTTCTGTCATCTACTATATGAGTGTCAATCAATATACATTTCTGTCATTTACTTATATGAGTGTCAATCAACATCCACTTCTGTCATCTACTATATGAGTGTCAATCAATATACACTTCTGTCATCTACTATATGAGTGTCAATCAACATCCACTTCTGTCATCTACTATATGAGTGTCAATCAATATACACTTCTGTCATCTACTATATGAGTGTCAATCAATATACACTTCTGTCATCTACTATATGAGTGTCAATCAATATCCACTTCTGTCATGTACTATATGAGTGTCAATCAATATCCATTTCTGTCATCTACTATATGAGTGTAAATCAATATCCACTTCTGTCATCTACTATATGAGTGTCAATCAATATCCACTTCTGTCATCTACTATATGAGTGTCAATCAATATCCACTTCTGTCATCTACTTATATGAGTGTCAATCAATATACACTTCTGTCATCTACTATAGGAGTGTCAATCAATATCCACTTCTGTCATCTACTATATGAGTGTCAATCAATATCCACTTCTGTCATCTACTATATGAGTGTCAATCAATATCCACTTCTGTCATCTACTATATGAGTGTCAATCAATATACACTTCTGTCATCTACTATATGAGTGTCAATCAATATCCACTTCTGTCATCTACTATATGAGTGTCAATCAACATCCATTTCTGTCATCTTCTATATGAGTGTCAATCAATATCCACTTCTGTCATCTACTATATGAGTGTCAATCAATATACACTTCTGTCATCTACTATATGAGTGTCAATCAACATCCACTTCTGTCATCTACTATATGAGTGTCAATCAATATCCATTTCTGTCATCTACTATATGAGTGTCAATCAATATCCACTTCTGTCATCTACTATATGAGTGTCAATCAATATACACTTCTGTCATCTACTATATGAGTGTCAATCAATATACACTTCTGTCATCTACTATATGAGTGTCAATCAATATCCACTTCTGTCATCTACTATATGAGTGTCAATCAATATCCATTTCTGTCATCTACTATATGAGTGTCAGTCAATATCCACTTCTGTCATCTACTATATGAGTGTCAATCAATATCCACTTCTGTCATCTACTATATGAGTGTCAATCAATATCCACTTCTGTCATCTACTTATATGAGTGTCAATCAATATACACTTCTGTCATCTACTATAGGAGTGTCAATCAATATCCACTTCTGTCATCTACTATATGAGTGTCAATCAATATCCACTTATGTCATCTACTATATGAGTGTCAATCAATATCCACTTCTGTCATCTACTATATGAGTGTCAATCAATATACACTTCTGTCATCTACTATATGAGTGTCAATCAATATCCACTTCTGTCATCTACTATATGAGTGTCAATCAACATCCATTTCTGTCATCTTCTATATGAGTGTCAATCAATATCCACTTCTGTCATCTACTATATGAGTGTCAATCAATATACACTTCTGTCATCTACTGTATGAGTGTCAATCAACATCCACTTCTGTCATCTACTATATGAGTGTCAATCAATATCCATTTCTGTCATCTACTATATGAGTGTCAATCAATATCCACTTCTGTCATCTACTATATGAGTGTCAATCAATATCCACTTCTGTCATCTACTATATGAGTGTCAATCAATATCCATTTCTGTCATCTACTATATGAGTGTCAATCAATATCCACTTCTGTCATCTACTATATGAGTGTCAATCAATATCCACTTCTGTCATCTACTATATGAGTGTCAATCAATATCCACTTCTGTCATCTACTTATATGAGTGTCAATCAATATACACTTCTGTCATCTACTATAGGAGTGTCAATCAATATCCACTTCTGTCATCTACTATATGAGTGTCAATCAATATCCACTTCTGTCATCTACTATATGAGTGTCAATCAATATCCACTTCTGTCATCTACTATATGAGTGTCAATCAATATACACTTCTGTCATCTACTATATGAGTGTCAATTAATATCCACTTCTGTCATCTACTATATGAGTGTCAATCAACATCCACTTCTGTCATCTTCTATATGAGTGTCAATCAACATCCACTTCTGTCATCTTCTATATGAGTGTCAATCAATATACACTTCTGTCATCTACTATATGAGTGTCAATCAATATCCATTTCTGTCATCTACTATATGAGTGTCAATCAATATCCACTTCTGTCATCTACTATATGAGTGTCAATCAATATCCACTTCTGTCATCTACTATATGAGTGTCAATCAATATACACTTCTGTCATCTACTATATGAGTGTCAATCAATATCCACTTCTGTCATCTACTATAGGAGTGTCAATCAATATCCACTTCTGTCATCTACTATAGGAGTGTCAATCAATATCCACTTCCGTCATCTACTATATGACTGTCAATCAATATCCATTTCTCTCATCTACTATATGAGTGTCAATCAATATCCACTTCTGTCATCTACTATATGAGTGTCAATCAATATACACTTCTGTCATCTACTATATGAGTGTCAATCAATATCCACTTCTGTCATCTACTATATGAGTGTCAATCAATATCCACTTCTGTCATCTACTTATATGAGTGTCAATCAATATCCACTTCTGTCATCTACTTATATGAGTGTCAATCAATATACACTTCTGTCATCTACTATAGGAGTGTCAATCAATATCCACTTCTGTCATCTACTATATGAGTGTCAATCAATATACACTTCTGTCATCTACTATATGAGTGTCAATCAATATCCACTTCTGTCATCTACTATATGAGTGTCAATCAATATACACTTCTGTCATCTACTATATGAGTGTCATTCAATATACACTTCTGTCATCTACTATATCAGTGTCAATCAATATCCAATTCTGTCATCTACTATATGAGTGTCAATTAACATCCATTTCTGTCATCTTCTATATGAGTGTCAATCAATATCCACTTCTGTCATCTTCTATATGAGTGTCAATCAATATACACTTCTGTTATCTACTATATGAGTGTCAATCAATATCCACTTCTGTCATCTACTATATGAGTGTCAATCAATATCCATTTCTGTCATCTACTATATGAGTGTCAATCAATATCCACTTCTGTCATCTACTATATGAGTGTCAATCAATATCCACTTCTGTTATCTACTATATGAGTGTCAATCAATATCCACTTCTGTCATCTACTATATGAGTGTCAATCAATATCCATTTCTGTCATCTACTATATGAGTGTCAATCAATATCCACTTCTGTCATCTACTATATGAGTGTCAATCAATATCCACTTCTGTCATCTACTATATGAGTGTCAATCAATATCCACTTCTGTCATCTACTATAGGAGTGTCAATCAATATCCACTTCTGTCATCTACTATATAAGTGTCAATCAATATCCACTTCTGTCATCTACTATATGAGTGTCAATCAATATCCACTTCTGTCATCTACTATATGAGTGTCAATTAATATACACTTCTGTCATCTACTATATGAGTGTCAATCAATATCCACTTCTGTCATCTACTATATGAGTGTCAATCAACATCCATTTCTGTCATCTTCTATATGAGTGTCAATCAATATCTACTTCTGTCATCTACTATATGAGTGTCAATCAATATACACTTCTGTCATCTACTATATGAGTGTCAATCAACATCCACTTCTGTCATCTACTATATGAGTGTCAATCAATATCCATTTCTGTCATCTACTATATGAGTGTCAATCAATATCCACTTCTGTCATCTACTATATGAGTGTCAATCAATATCCACTTCTGTATTCTACTATATGAGTGTCAATCAATATCCACTTCTGTCATCTACTATATGAGTGTCAATCAATATCCACTTCTGTCATCTACTATATGAGTGTAAATCAATATCCACTTCTGTCATCTACTATATGAGTGTCAATCAATATCCACTTCTGTCATCTACTATATGAGTGTCAATCAATATCCACTTCTGTCATCTACTATATGAGTGTCAATCAATTTCCACTTCTGTCATCTACTATATGAGTGTCAATCAATATCCACTTCTGTCATCTAATTATATGAGTGTCAATCAATATACACTTCTGTCATCTACTTATATGAGTGTCAATCAATATCCACTTCTATCATCTACTATAGGAGTGTCAATCAATATCCACTTCTGTCATCTACTATATGAGTGTCAATCAATATACACTTCTGTCATCTACTTATATGAGTGTCAATCAATATACACTTCTGTCATCTACTATATGAGTGTCAATCAACATCCATTTCTGTCATCTTCTATATGAGTGTCAATCAATATACACTTCTGTCATCAACTATATGAGTGTCAATCAATATCCACTTCTGTCATCTACTGTATGAGTGTCAATCAATATCCACTTCTGTCATCTACTGTATGAGTGTCAATCAATATACACTTCTGTCATCTACTATATGAGTGTCAATCAATATCCACTTCTGTCATCTACTATATTAGTGTCAATCAATATACATTTCTGTCATCTACTATATGAGTGTCAATCAATATACACTTCTGTCATCTACTTTATGAGTGTCAATCAACATCCACTTCTGTCATCTACTATATGAGTGTCAATCAATATCCACTTCTGTCATCTACTATATGAGTGTCAATCAATATACACTTCTGTCATCTACTATATGAGTGTCAATCAATATACACTTCTGTCATCTACTATATGAGTGTCAATCAACATCCACTTCTGTCATCTACTATATGAGTGTCAATCAACATCCACTTCTGTCATCTACTAGATGAGTGTCAATCAATATACACTTCTGTCATCTACTATATGAGTGTCAATCAATATACATTTCTGTCATCTACTTATATGAGTGTCAATCAATATACACTTCTGTCATCTACTATATGAGTGTCAATCAATATACACTTCTGTCATCTACTATATGAGTGTCAATCAATATACACTTCTGTCATCTACTATATGAGTGTCAATCAATATACATTTCTGTCATTTACTTATATGAGTGTCAATCAACATCCACTTCTGTCATCTACTATATGAGTGTCAATCAATATACACTTCTGTCATCTACTATATGAGTGTCAATCAACATCCACTTCTGTCATCTACTATATGAGTGTCAATCAATATACACTTCTGTCATCTACTATATGAGTGTCAATCAATATACACTTCTGTCATCTACTATATGAGTGTCAATCAATATCCACTTCTGTCATCTACTATATGAGTGTCAATCAATATACACTTCTGTCATCTACTATATGAGTGTCATTCAATATACACTTCTGTCATCTACTATATCAGTGTCAATCAATATCCAATTCTGTCATCTACTATATGAGTGTCAATTAACATCCATTTCTGTCATCTTCTATATGAGTGTCAATCAATATCCACTTCTGTCATCTTCTATATGAGTGTCAATCAATATACACTTCTGTTATCTACTATATGAGTGTCAATCAATATCCACTTCTGTCATCTACTATATGAGTGTCAATCAATATCCATTTCTGTCATCTACTATATGAGTGTCAATCAATATCCACTTCTGTCATCTACTATATGAGTGTCAATCAATATCCACTTCTGTCATCTACTATATGAGTGTCAATCAATATCCACTTCTGTCATCTACTATAGGAGTGTCAATCAATATCCACTTCTGTCATCTACTATATAAGTGTCAATCAATATCCACTTCTGTCATCTACTATATGAGTGTCAATCAATATCCACTTCTGTCATCTACTATATGAGTGTCAATTAATATACACTTCTGTCATCTACTATATGAGTGTCAATCAATATCCACTTCTGTCATCTACTATATGAGTGTCAATCAACATCCATTTCTGTCATCTTCTATATGAGTGTCAATCAATATCTACTTCTGTCATCTACTATATGAGTGTCAATCAATATACACTTCTGTCATCTACTATATGAGTGTCAATCAACATCCACTTCTGTCATCTACTATATGAGTGTCAATCAATATCCATTTCTGTCATCTACTATATGAGTGTCAATCAATATCCACTTCTGTCATCTACTATATGAGTGTCAATCAATATCCACTTCTGTATTCTACTATATGAGTGTCAATCAATATCCACTTCTGTCATCTACTATATGAGTGTCAATCAATATCCACTTCTGTCATCTACTATATGAGTGTAAATCAATATCCACTTCTGTCATCTACTATATGAGTGTCAATCAATATCCACTTCTGTCATTTACTATATGAGTGTCAATCAATATCCACTTCTGTCATCTACTATATGAGTGTCAATCAATTTCCACTTCTGTCATCTACTATATGAGTGTCAATCAATATCCACTTCTGTCATCTAATTATATGAGTGTCAATCAATATACACTTCTGTCATCTACTTATATGAGTGTCAATCAATATCCACTTCTATCATCTACTATAGGAGTGTCAATCAATATCCACTTCTGTCATCTACTATATGAGTGTCAATCAATATACACTTCTGTCATCTACTTATATGAGTGTCAATCAATATACACTTCTGTCATCTACTATATGAGTGTCAATCAACATCCATTTCTGTCATCTTCTATATGAGTGTCAATCAATATACACTTCTGTCATCAACTATATGAGTGTCAATCAATATCCACTTCTGTCATCTACTGTATGAGTGTCAATCAATATCCACTTCTGTCATCTACTGTATGAGTGTCAATCAATATACACTTCTGTCATCTACTATATGAGTGTCAATCAATATCCACTTCTGTCATCTACTATATTAGTGTCAATCAATATACATTTCTGTCATCTACTATATGAGTGTCAATCAATATACACTTCTGTCATCTACTTTATGAGTGTCAATCAACATCCACTTCTGTCATCTACTATATGAGTGTCAATCAATATCCACTTCTGTCATCTACTATATGAGTGTCAATCAATATACACTTCTGTCATCTACTATATGAGTGTCAATCAATATACACTTCTGTCATCTACTATATGAGTGTCAATCAACATCCACTTCTGTCATCTACTATATGAGTGTCAATCAACATCCACTTCTGTCATCTACTAGATGAGTGTCAATCAATATACACTTCTGTCATCTACTATATGAGTGTCAATCAATATACATTTCTGTCATCTACTTATATGAGTGTCAATCAATATACACTTCTGTCATCTACTATATGAGTGTCAATCAATATACACTTCTGTCATCTACTATATGAGTGTCAATCAATATACACTTCTGTCATCTACTATATGAGTGTCAATCAATATACATTTCTGTCATTTACTTATATGAGTGTCAATCAACATCCACTTCTGTCATCTACTATATGAGTGTCAATCAATATACACTTCTGTCATCTACTATATGAGTGTCAATCAACATCCACTTCTGTCATCTACTATATGAGTGTCAATCAATATACACTTCTGTCATCTACTATATGAGTGTCAATCAATATACACTTCTGTCATCTACTATATGAGTGTCAATCAATATCCACTTCTGTCATGTACTATATGAGTGTCAATCAATATCCATTTCTGTCATCTACTATATGAGTGTAAATCAATATCCACTTCTGTCATCTACTATATGAGTGTCAATCAATATCCACTTCTGTCATCTACTATATGAGTGTCAATCAATATCCACTTCTGTCATCTACTTATATGAGTGTCAATCAATATACACTTCTGTCATCTACTATAGGAGTGTCAATCAATATCCACTTCTGTCATCTACTATATGAGTGTCAATCAATATCCACTTCTGTCATCTACTATATGAGTGTCAATCAATATCCACTTCTGTCATCTACTATATGAGTGTCAATCAATATACACTTCTGTCATCTACTATATGAGTGTCAATCAATATCCACTTCTGTCATCTACTATATGAGTGTCAATCAACATCCATTTCTGTCATCTTCTATATGAGTGTCAATCAATATCCACTTCTGTCATCTACTATATGAGTGTCAATCAATATACACTTCTGTCATCTACTATATGAGTGTCAATCAACATCCACTTCTGTCATCTACTATATGAGTGTCAATCAATATCCATTTCTGTCATCTACTATATGAGTGTCAATCAATATCCACTTCTGTCATCTACTATATGAGTGTCAATCAATATCCACTTCTGTCATCTACTATATGAGTGTCAATCAATATCCATTTCTGTCATCTACTATATGAGTGTCAATCAATATCCACTTCTGTCATCTACTATATGAGTGTCAATCAATATCCACTTCTGTCATCTACTATATGAGTGTCAATCAATATCCACTTCTGTCATCTACTTATATGAGTGTCAATCAATATACACTTCTGTCATCTACTATAGGAGTGTCAATCAATATCCACTTCTGTCATCTACTATATGAGTGTCAATCAACATCCATTTCTGTCATCTTCTATATGAGTGTCAATCAATATCCACTTCTGTCATCTACTATATGAGTGTCAATCAATATACACTTCTGTCATCTACTATATGAGTGTCAATCAACATCCACTTCTGTCATCTACTATATGAGTGTCAATCAATATCCATTTCTGTCATCTACTATATGAGTGTCAATCAATATCCACTTCTGTCATCTACTATATGAGTGTCAATCAATATCCACTTCTGTCATCTACTATATGAGTGTCAATCAATATCCATTTCTGTCATCTACTATATGAGTGTCAATCAATATCCACTTCTGTCATCTACTATATGAGTGTCAATCAATATCCACTTCTGTCATCTACTATATGAGTGTCAATCAATATCCACTTCTGTCATCTACTTATATGAGTGTCAATCAATATACACTTCTGTCATCTACTATAGGAGTGTCAATCAATATCCACTTCTGTCATCTACTATATGAGTGTCAATCAATATCCACTTCTGTCATCTACTATATGAGTGTCAATCAATATCCACTTCTGTCATCTACTATATGAGTGTCAATCAATATACACTTCTGTCATCTACTATATGAGTGTCAATCAATATCCACTTCTGTCATCTACTATATGAGTGTCAATCAACATCCACTTCTGTCATCTTCTATATGAGTGTCAATCAACATCCACTTCTGTCATCTTCTATATGAGTGTCAATCAATATACACTTCTGTCATCTACTATATGAGTGTCAATCAATATACACTTCTGTCATCTACTATATGAGTGTCAATCAATATCCATTTCTGTCATCTACTATATGAGTGTCAATCAATATCCACTTCTGTCATCTACTATATGAGTGTCAATCAATATCCACTTCTGTCATCTACTATATGAGTGTCAATCAATATCCACTTCTGTCATCTACTATATGAGTGTCAATCAATATCCACTTCTGTCATCTACTATATGAGTGTAAATCAATATCCACTTCTGTCATCTACTATATGAGTGTCAATCAATATCCACTTCTGTCATCTACTATATGAGTGTCAATCAATATCCACTTCTGTCATCTACTATATGAGTGTCAATCAATTTCCACTTCTGTCATCTACTATATGAGTGTCAATCAATATCCACTTCTGTCATCTACTTATATGAGTGTCAATCAATATACACTTCTGTCATCTACTTATATGAGTGTCAATCAATATCCACTTCTATCATCTACTATAGGAGTGTCAATCAATATCCACTTCTGTCATCTACTATATGAGTGTCAATCAATATACACTTCTGTCATCTACTATATGAGTGTCAATCAATATACACTTCTGTCATCTACTATATGAGTGTCAATCAACATCCATTTCTGTCATCTTCTATATGAGTGTCAATCAATATACACTTCTGTCATCAACTATATGAGTGTCAATCAATATCCACTTCTGTCATCTACTGTATGAGTGTCAATCAATATCCACTTCTGTCATCTACTGTATGAGTGTCAATCAATATACACTTCTGTCATCTACTATATGAGTGTCAATCAATATCCACTTCTGTCATCTACTATATTAGTGTCAATCAATATACATTTCTGTCATCTACTATATGAGTGTCAATCAATATACACTTCTGTCATCTACTATATGAGTGTCAATCAACATCCACTTCTGTCATCTACTATATGAGTGTCAATCAATATCCACTTCTGTCATCTACTATATGAGTGTCAATCAATATACACTTCTGTCATCTACTATATGAGTGTCAATCAATATACACTTCTGTCATCTACTATATGAGTGTCAATCAACATCCACTTCTGTCATCTACTATATGAGTGTCAATCAACATCCACTTCTGTCATCTACTATATGAGTGTCAATCAATATACACTTCTGTCATCTACTATATGAGTGTCAATCAATATACATTTCTGTCATCTACTTATATGAGTGTCAATCAATATACACTTCTGTCATCTACTATATGAGTGTCAATCAATATACACTTCTGTCATCTACTATATGAGTGTCAATCAATATCCACTTCTGTCATCTACTATATGAGTGTCAATCAATATCCACTTCTGTCATCTACTATATGAGTGTCAATCAATATCCACTTCTGTCATCTACTATATGAGTGTCAATCAATATACACTTCTGTCATCTACTATATGAGTGTCAATCAATATCCACTTCTGTCATCTACTATATGAGTGTCAATCAACATCCATTTCTGTCATCTTCTATATGAGTGTCAATCAATATCCACTTCTGTCATCTACTATATGAGTGTCAATCAATATACACTTCTGTCATCTACTATATGAGTGTCAATCAACATCCACTTCTGTCATCTACTATATGAGTGTCAATCAATATCCATTTCTGTCATCTACTATATGAGTGTCAATCAATATCCACTTCTGTCATCTACTATATGAGTGTCAATCAATATCCACTTCTGTCATCTACTATATGAGTGTCAATCAATATCCATTTCTGTCATCTACTATATGAGTGTAAATCAATATCCACTTCTGTCATCTACTATATGAGTGTCAATCAATATCCACTTCTGTCATCTACTATATGAGTGTCAATCAATATCCACTTCTGTCATCTACTTATATGAGTGTCAATCAATATACACTTCTGTCATCTACTATAGGAGTGTCAATCAATATCCACTTCTGTCATCTACTATATGAGTGTCAATCAATATCCACTTCTGTCATCTACTATATGAGTGTCAATCAATATCCACTTCTGTCATCTACTATATGAGTGTCAATCAATATACACTTCTGTCATCTACTATATGAGTGTCAATCAATATCCACTTCATTCATCTACTATATGAGTGTCAATCAACATCCACTTCTGTCATCTTCTATATGAGTGTCAATCAACATCCACTTCTGTCATCTTCTATATGAGTGTCAATCAATATACACTTCTGTCATCTACTATATGAGTGTCAATCAATATACACTTCTGTCATCTACTATATGAGTGTCAATCAATATCCATTTCTGTCATCTACTATATGAGTGTCAATCAATATCCACTTCTGTCATCTACTATATGAGTGTCAATCAATATCCACTTCTGTCATCTACTATATGAGTGTCAATCAATATCCACTTCTGTCATCTACTATATGAGTGTCAATCAATATCCACTTCTGTCATCTACTGTATGAGTGTAAATCAATATCCACTTCTGTCATCTACTATATGAGTGTCAATCAATATCCACTTCTGTCATCTACTATATGAGTGTCAATCAATATCCACTTCTGTCATCTACTATATGAGTGTCAATCAATTTTCACTTCTGTCATCTACTATATGAGTGTCAATCAATATCCACTTCTGTCATCTACTTATATGAGTGTCAATCAATATACACTTCTGTCATCTACTTATATGAGTGTCAATCAATATCCACTTCTATCATCTACTATAGGAGTGTCAATCAATATCCACTTCTGTCATCTACTATATGAGTGTCAATCAATATACACTTCTGTCATCTACTATATGAGTGTCAATCAATATACACTTCTGTCATCTACTATATGAGTGTCAATCAACATCCATTTCTGTCATCTTCTATATGAGTGTCAATCAATATACACTTCTGTCATCAACTATATGAGTGTCAATCAATATCCACTTCTGTCATCTACTGTATGAGTGTCAATCAATATCCACTTCTGTCATCTACTGTATGAGTGTCAATCAATATACACTTCTGTCATCTACTATATGAGTGTCAATCAATATCCACTTCTGTCATCTACTATATTAGTATCAATCAATATACATTTCTGTCATCTACTATATGAGTGTCAATCAATATACACTTCTGTCATCTACTATATGAGTGTCAATCAACATCCACTTCTGTCATCTACTATATGAGTGTCAATCAATATCCACTTCTGTCATCTACTATATGAGTGTCAATCAATATACACTTCTGTCATCTACTATATGAGTGTCAATCAATATACACTTCTGTCATCTACTATATGAGTGTCAATCAACATCCACTTCTGTCATCTACTATATGAGTGTCAATCAACATCCACTTCTGTCATCTACTATATGAGTGTCAATCAATATACACTTCTGTCATCTACTATATGAGTGTCAATCAATATACATTTCTGTCATCTACTTATATGAGTGTCAATCAATATACACTTCTGTCATCTACTATATGAGTGTCAATCAATATACACTTCTGTCATCTACTATATGAGTGTCAATCAATATACACTTCTGTCATCTACTATATGAGTGTCAATCAATATACATTTCTGTCATCTACTTATATGAGTGTCAATCAACATCCACTTCTGTCATCTACTATATGAGTGTCAATCAATATACACTTCTGTCATCTACTATATGAGTGTCAATCAACATCCACTTCTGTCATCTACTATATGAGTGTCAATCAATATACACTTCTGTCATCTACTATATGAGTGTCAATCAACATCCACTTCTGTCATCTACTATATGAGTGTCAATCAATATCCACTTCTGTCATCTACTATATGAGTGTCAATCAATTTCCACTTCTGTCATCTACTATATGAGTGTCAATCAATATCCACTTCTGTCATCTACTATATGAGTGTCAATCAATATACACTTCTGTCATCTACTTATATGAGTGTCAATCAATATCCACTTCTGTCATCTACTATATGAGTGTCAATCAATTTCCACTTCTGTCATCTACTATATGAGTGTCAATCAATATCCACTTCTGTCATCTACTATATGAGTGTCAATCAATATACACTTCTGTCATCTACTTATATGAGTGTCAATCAATATCCACTTCTGTCATCTACTATAGGAGTGTCAATCAATATCCACTTCTGTCATCTACTATATGAGTGTCAATCAATATACACTTCTGTCATCTACTATATGAGTGTCAATCAATATACACTTCTGTCATCTACTATATGAGTGTCAATCAATATACACTTCTGTCATCTACTATATGAGTGTCAATCAACATCCACTTCTGTCATCTACTATATGAGTGTCAATCAATATACACTTCTGTCATCTACTATATGAGTGTCAATCAATATACACTTCTGTCATCTACTCATATGAGTGTCAATCAATATCCACTTCTGTCATCTACTATATGAGTGTCAATCAATATCCACTTCTGTCATCTACTATATGAGTGTCAATCAATATACACTTCTGTCATCTACTGTATGAGTGTCAATCAATATTCACTTCTGTCATCTACTATATGAGTGTCAATCAATATACACTTCTGTCATCTACTATATGAGTGTCAATCAATATACACTTCTGTCATCTACTATATGAGTATCAATCAATATCCACATCTGTCATCTACTATATGAGTGTCAATCACTATCCACTTCTGTCATCTACTATATGAGTGTCAATCAATATACACTTCTGTCATCTACTATATGAGTGTCAATCAATATCCACTTCTGTCATCTACTATATGAGTGTCAATCAATATCCACTTCTGTCATCTACTCATATGAGTGTCAATCAATATCCACTTCTGTCATCTACTATATGAGTGTCAATCAATATCCACTTCTGTCATCTACTATATGAGTTTCAATCAATATACACTTCTGTCATCTACTATATGAGTGTCAATCAATATACACTTCTGTCATCTACTATATGAGTTTCAATCAATATACACTTCTGTCATCTACTATATGAGTGTCAATCAATATCCACTTCTGTCATCTACTATATGAATGTCAGTCAATATACACTTCTGTCATCTACTATATGAGTGTCAATCAATATCCACTTCTGTCATCTACTCATATGAGTGTCAATCAATATACACTTCTGTCATCTACTTATATAAGTGTCAATCAATATACACTTCTGTCATCTACTATATAAGTGTCAATCAATATCCACCTCTGTCATCTACTTATATGATTGGCCAATGAGTGATAAAAAGAAAATGGGTGAAATAAAGAGGAGACAAGTGAAATATTTTGGCCACGTTCAAAGACATGATACTCTTATAAAAACCATACTGGAAGGCAAGATTGAGGGCAAGCGAGCAAGAGGTAGACAACGATACAAGTGGGAGGATAACATCAAGAGATGGACGAACATCAGACTGAAGGAAAGTACAGTCAAGGCGAGGGACAGCGTTGGAGATCCATTGCGGAGACGACACCTCATTGATTGATTGTGGCCTTAAGAGACCAGTATAAAAATGTTCTCGCCCAAATATTGGGGATATCACAGAGTCACTCCAAAGCTTGATACATGAAGTATACAAATAATGTTTATAAAATATATAAGCGACTAAAAAGTGGATTACAAAATGTAAGTATGTAAAGATTAGAAACATGTTCTTTAAGAAGTCTATAAGTAATATATTTGTTGTTCAAAATTTTATATTTACACATTAGTTTTCTTATTACTATGTGTGCAGAAGAGAAGTTTCAAGTTATTTCTAAATATTGTAGCTAGTATATTATTTGTATTTTTAAATGTAAAATCATCTCCCTTGCAACAATATTGATTGCTTATGTCCCCTACTCATTTGCTTATTTAAGTGTTTTTCTTTTACTTAACTTGTAATTCCGCAGAATGCTTGAACATAATTATTAAGTGTAGTGATCAATCAAGTCATTACAATCATGTTAGTATGATATTTTAATTATGCTCTAAGCAACTCGGGAAATGCATTTGTATAAATTGAGTGATTTATTATTATACGTTGGTAGATGTCAACATTGATGGGAAAGATTTAAGAGTAATAAAGAATATA
>OY992880.1:17607611-17842611 GCA_963921405.1 Cepaea hortensis | reverse complement strand
AATATACACTTCTGTCATCTACTATATGAGTGTCAATCAATATACACTTCTGTCATCTACTATATGAGTGTCAATCAATATCCACTTCTGTCATCTACTGTATGAGTGTCAATCAATATCCACTTCTGTCATCTAATGTATGAGTGTCAATCAATATCCACTTCTGTCATCTACTATATGAGTGTCAATCAATATCCACTTCTGTCATCTACTATATGAGTGTCAATCAATATCCACTTCTGTCATCTACTATATGAGTGTCAATCAATATACACTTCTGTCATCTACTATATGAGTGTCAATCAATATCCACTTCTGTCATCTACTATATGAGTGTCAATCAACATCCATTTCTGTCATCTTCTATATGAGTGTCAATCAATATCCACTTCTGTCATCTACTATATGAGTGTCAATCAATATACACTTCTGTCATCTACTATATGAGTGTCAATCAATATCCACTTCTGTCATCTACTATATGTGTCAATAAATATCCATTTCTGTCATCTACTATATGAGTGTCAATCAATATCCACTTCTGTCATCTACTATATGAGTGTCAATCAATATCCACTTCTGTCATCTACTATATGAGTGTCAATCAATATCCACTTCTGTCATCTACTTATATGAGTGTCAATCAATATACACTTCTGTCATCTACTATAGGAGTGTCAATCAATATCCACTTCTGTCATCTACTATATGAGTGTCAATCAATATCCACTTCTGTCATCTACTATATGAGTGTCAATCAATATCCACTTCTGTCATCTACTATATGAGTGTCAATCAATATACACTTCTGTCATCTACTATATGAGTGTCAATCAATATCCACTTCTGTCATCTACTATATGAGTGTCAATCAATATCCACTTCTGTCATCTACTATATGAGTGTCAATCAACATCCATTTCTGTCATCTTCTATATGAGTGTCAATCAATATCCACTTCTGTCATCTACTATATGAGTGTCAATCAATATCCACTTCTGTCATCTACTATATGAGTGTCAATCAATATCCGCTTCTGCCATCTACTATATGAGTGTCAATCAATATCCATTTCTGTCATCTACTATATGAGTGTCAATCAATATCCACTTCTGTCATCTACTATATGAGTGTCAATCAATATCCACTTCTGTCATCTACTATATGAGTGTCAATCAATATCCACTTCTGTCATCTACTATATGAGTGTCAATAAATATCCACTTCTGTCATCTACTATATGAGTGTCAATCAATATCCACTTCTGTCATCTACTATATGAGTGTCAATCAATATCCACTTCTGTCATCTACTATATGAGTGTCAATCAATTTCCACTTCTGTCATCTACTATATGAGTGTCAATCAATATCCACTTCTGTCATCTACTATATGAGTGTCAATCAATATCCACTTCTGTCATCTACTATATGAGTGTCAATCAATATACACTTCTGTCATCTACTATATGAGTGTCAATCAATATCCACTTCTGTCATCTACTATATGAGTGTCAATCAACATCCATTTCTGTCATCTTCTATATGAGTGTCAATCAATATCCACTTCTGTCATCTACTATATGAGTGTCAATCAATATACACTTCTGTCATCTACTATATGAGTGTCAATCAATACCCACCTCTGTCATCTACTATATGAGTGTCAATCAATATCCATTTCTGTCATCTACTATATGAGTGTCAATCAATATCCACTTCTGTCATCTACTATATGAGTGTCAATCAATATCCACTTCTGTCATCTACTATATGAGTGTCAATCAATATCCACTTCTGTCATCTACTTATATGAGTGTCAATCAATATACACTTCTGTCATCTACTATAGGAGTGTCAATCAATATCCACTTCTGTCATCTACTATATGAGTGTCAATCAATATCCACTTCTGTCATCTACTATATGAGTGTCAATCAATATCCACTTCTGTCATCTACTATATGAGTGTCAATCAATATACACTTCTGTCATCTACTATATGAGTGTCAATCAATATCAACTTCTGTCATCTACTATATGAGTGTCAATCAATATCCACTTCTGTCATCTACTATATGAGTGTCAATCAACATCCATTTCTGTCATCTTCTATATGAGTGTCAATCAATATCCACTTCTGTCATCTACTATATGAGTGTCAATCAATATCCACTTCTATCATCTACTATATGAGTGTCAATCAATATCCGCTTCTGCCATCTACTATATGAGTGTCAATCAATATCCATTTCTGTCATCTACTATATGAGTGTCAATCAATATCCACTTCTGTCATCTACTATATGAGTGTCAATCAATATCCACTTCTGTCATCTACTATATGAGTGTCAATCAATATCCACTTCTGTCATCTACTATATGAGTGTCAATAAATATCCACTTCTGTCATCTACTATATGAGTGTCAATCAATATCCACTTCTGTCATCTACTATATGAGTGTCAATCAATATCCACTTCTGTCATCTACTATATGAGTGTCAATCAATTTCCACTTCTGTCATCTACTATATGAGTGTCAATCAATATCCACTTCTGTCATCTACTATATGAGTGTCAATCAATATACACTTCTGTCATCTACTTATATGAGTGTCAATCAATATCTTCGTCTGTCATCTACTATAGGAGTGTCAATCAATATCCACTTCTGTCATCTACTATATGAGTGTCAATCAATATACACTTCTGTCATCTACTATATGAGTGTCAATCAATATACACTTCTGTCATCTACTGTATGAGTGTCAATCAATATACACTTCTGTCATCTACTATATGAGTGTCAATCAATATACACTTCTGTCATCTACTATATGAGTGTCAATCAATATCCACTTCTGTCATCTACTGTATGAGTGTCAATCAATATCCACTTCTGTCATCTAATGTATGAGTGTCAATCAATATCCACTTCTGTCATCTACTATATGAGTGTCAATCAATATCCACTTCTGTCATCTACTGTATGAGTGTCAATCAATATACACTTCTGTCATCTACTATATGAGTGTCAATCAATATACACTTCTGTCATCTACTATATGAGTGTCAATCAATATACACTTCTGTCATCTACTGTATGAGTGTCAATCAATATACACTTCTGTCATCTACTATATGAGTGTCAATCAATATACACTTCTGTCATATACTATATGAGTGTCAATCAATATCCACTTCTGTCATCTACTATAGGAGTGTCAATCAATATCCACTTCTGTCATCTACTATAGGAGTGTCAATCAATATCCACTTCCGTCATCTACTATATGACTGTCAATCAATATCCATTTCTCTCATCTACTATATGAGTGTCAATCAATATCCACTTCTGTCATCTACTATATGAGTGTCAATCAATATCCACTTCTGTCATCTACTATATGAGTGTCAATCAATATCCACTTCTGTCATCAACTTATATGAGTGTCAATCAATATCCACTTCTGTCATCTACTTATATGAGTGTCAATCAATATACACTTCTGTCATCTACTATAGGAGTGTCAATCAATATCCACTTCTGTCATCTACTATATGAGTGTCAATCAATATACACTTCTGTCATCTACTATATGAGTGTCAATCAATATACACTTCTGTCATCTACTATATGAGTGTCAATCAATATACACTTCTGTCATCTACTATATGAGTGTCAATCAATATCCAATTCTGTCATCTACTATATGAGTGTCAATTAACATCCATTACTGTCATCTTCTATATGAGTGTCAATCAATATCCACTTCTGTCATCTACTATATGAGTGTCAATTAACATCCATTACTGTCATCTTCTATATGAGTGTCAATCAATATCCACTTCTGTCATCTACTATATGAGTGTCAATCAATATACACTTCTGTCATCTACTATATGAGTGTCAATCAATATACACTTCTGTCATCTACTATATGAGTGTCAATCAATATCCACTTCTGTCATCTACTATATGACTGTCAATCAATATCCATTTCTGTCATCTACTATATGAGTGTCAGTCAATATCCACTTCTGTCATCTACTATATGAGTGTCAATCAATATCCACTTCTGTCATCTACTATATGAGTGTCAATCACTATCCACTTCTGTCATCTACTTATATGAGTGTCAATCAATATACACTTCTGTCATCTACTATAGGAGTGTCAATCAATATCCACTTCTGTCATCTACTATATGAGTGTCAATCAATATCCACTTCTGTCATCTACTATATGAGTGTCAATCAATATCCACTTCTGTCATCTACTATATGAGTGTCAATCAATATACACTTCTGTCATCTACTATATGAGTGTCAATCAATATCCACTTCTGTCATCTACTATATGAGTGTCAATCAACATCCATTTCTGTCATCTTCTATATGAGTGTCAATCAATATCCACTTCTGTCATCTACTATATGAGTGTCAATCAATATACACTTCTGTCATCTACTGTATGAGTGTCAATCAACATCCACTTCTGTCATCTACTATATGAGTGTCAATCAATATCCATTTCTGTCATCTACTATATGAGTGTCAATCAATATCCACTTCTGTCATCTACTATATGAGTGTCAATCAATATCCACTTCTGTCATCTACTATATGAGTGTCAATCAATATCCATTTCTGTCATCTACTATATGAGTGTCAATCAATATCCACTTCTGTCATCTACTATATGAGTGTCAATCAATATCCACTTCTGTCATCTACTATATGAGTGTCAATCAATATCCACTTCTGTCATCTACTATATGAGTGTCAATCAATATACACTTCTGTCATCTACTTATATGAGTGTCAATCAATATCTTCGTCTGTCATCTACTATAGGAGTGTCAATCAATATCCACTTCTGTCATCTACTATATGAGTGTCAATCAATATACACTTCTGTCATCTACTATATGAGTGTCAATCAATATACACTTCTGTCATCTACTGTATGAGTGTCAATCAATATACACTTCTGTCATCTACTATATGAGTGTCAATCAATATACACTTCTGTCATCTACTATATGAGTGTCAATCAATATCCACTTCTGTCATCTACTGTATGAGTGTCAATCAATATCCACTTCTGTCATCTAATGTATGAGTGTCAATCAATATCCACTTCTGTCATCTACTATATGAGTGTCAATCAATATCCACTTCTGTCATCTACTGTATGAGTGTCAATCAATATACACTTCTGTCATCTACTATATGAGTGTCAATCAATATACACTTCTGTCATCTACTATATGAGTGTCAATCAATATACACTTCTGTCATCTACTGTATGAGTGTCAATCAATATACACTTCTGTCATCTACTATATGAGTGTCAATCAATATACACTTCTGTCATATACTATATGAGTGTCAATCAATATCCACTTCTGTCATCTACTATAGGAGTGTCAATCAATATCCACTTCTGTCATCTACTATAGGAGTGTCAATCAATATCCACTTCCGTCATCTACTATATGACTGTCAATCAATATCCATTTCTCTCATCTACTATATGAGTGTCAATCAATATCCACTTCTGTCATCTACTATATGAGTGTCAATCAATATACACTTCTGTCATCTACTATATGAGTGTCAATCAATATCCACTTCTGTCATCTACTATATGAGTGTCAATCAATATCCACTTCTGTCATCTACTTATATGAGTGTCAATCAATATCCACTTCTGTCATCTACTTATATGAGTGTCAATCAATATACACTTCTGTCATCTACTATAGGAGTGTCAATCAATATCCACTTCTGTCATCTACTATATGAGTGTCAATCAATATACACTTCTGTCATCTACTATATGAGTGTCAATCAATATCCACTTCTGTCATCTACTATATGAGTGTCAATCAATATACACTTCTGTCATCTACTATATGAGTGTCAATCAATATCCAATTCTGTCATCTACTATATGAGTGTCAATCAATATACACTTCTGTCATCTACTATATGAGTGTCAATCAATATCCAATTCTGTCATCTACTATATGAGTGTCAATTAACATCCATTACTGTCATCTTCTATATGAGTGTCAATCAATATCCACTTCTGTCATCTACTATATGAGTGTCAATCAATATACACTTCTGTCATCTACTATATGAGTGTCAATCAATATACACTTCTGTCATCTACTATATGAGTGTCAATCAATATCCACTTCTGTCATCTACTATATGAGTGTCAATCAATATCCATTTCTGTCATCTACTATATGAGTGTCAGTCAATATCCACTTCTGTCATCTACTATATGAGTGTCAATCAATATCCACTTCTGTCATCTACTATATGAGTGTCAATCAATATCCACTTCTGTCATCTACTTATATGAGTGTCAATCAATATACACTTCTGTCATCTACTATAGGAGTGTCAATCAATATCCACTTCTGTCATCTACTATATGAGTGTCAATCAATATCCACTTATGTCATCTACTATATGAGTGTCAATCAATATCCACTTCTGTCATCTACTATATGAGTGTCAATCAATATACACTTCTGTCATCTACTATATGAGTGTCAATCAATATCCACTTCTGTCATCTACTATATGAGTGTCAATCAACATCCATTTCTGTCATCTTCTATATGAGTGTCAATCAATATCCACTTCTGTCATCTACTATATGAGTGTCAATCAATATACACTTCTGTCATCTACTGTATGAGTGTCAATCAACATCCTCTTCTGTCATCTACTATATGAGTGTCAATCAATATCCACTTCTGTCATCTACTATATGAGTGTCAATCAATATCCACTTCTGTCATCTACTATATGAGTGTCAATCAATATCCATTTCTGTCATCTACTATATGAGTGTCAATCAATATCCACTTCTGTCATCTACTATATGAGTGTCAATCAATATCCACTTCTGTCATCTACTATATGAGTGTCAATCAATATCCACTTCTGTCATCTACTTATATGAGTGTCAATCAATATACACTTCTGTCATCTACTATAGGAGTGTCAATCAATATCCACTTCTGTCATCTACTATATGAGTGTCAATCAATATCCACTTCTGTCATCTACTATATGAGTGTCAATCAATATCCACTTCTGTCATCTACTATATGAGTGTCAATCAATATACACTTCTGTCATCTACTATATGAGTGTCAATTAATATCCACTTCTGTCATCTACTATATGAGTGTCAATCAACATCCACTTCTGTCATCTTCTATATGAGTGTCAATCAACATCCACTTCTGTCATCTTCTATATGAGTGTCAATCAATATACACTTCTGTCATCTACTATATGAGTGTCAATCAATATCCATTTCTGTCATCTACTATATGAGTGTCAATCAATATCCACTTCTGTCATCTACTATATGAGTGTCAATCAATATCCACTTCTGTCATCTACTATATGAGTGTCAATCAATATACACTTCTGTCATCTACTATATGAGTGTCAATCAATATCCACTTCTGTCATCTACTATAGGAGTGTCAATCAATATCCACTTCTGTCATCTACTATAGGAGTGTCAATCAATATCCACTTCCGTCATCTACTATATGACTGTCAATCAATATCCATTTCTCTCATCTACTATATGAGTGTCAATCAATATCCACTTCTGTCATCTACTATATGAGTGTCAATCAATATACACTTCTGTCATCTACTATATGAGTGTCAATCAATATCCACTTCTGTCATCTACTATATGAGTGTCAATCAATATCCACTTCTGTCATCTACTTATATGAGTGTCAATCAATATCCACTTCTGTCATCTACTTATATGAGTGTCAATCAATATACACTTCTGTCATCTACTATAGGAGTGTCAATCAATATCCACTTCTGTCATCTACTATATGAGTGTCAATCAATATACACTTCTGTCATCTACTATATGAGTGTCAATCAATATCCACTTCTGTCATCTACTATATGAGTGTCAATCAATATACACTTCTGTCATCTACTATATGAGTGTCATTCAATATACACTTCTGTCATCTACTATATCAGTGTCAATCAATATCCAATTCTGTCATCTACTATATGAGTGTCAATTAACATCCATTTCTGTCATCTTCTATATGAGTGTCAATCAATATCCACTTCTGTCATCTTCTATATGAGTGTCAATCAATATACACTTCTGTTATCTACTATATGAGTGTCAATCAATATCCACTTCTGTCATCTACTATATGAGTGTCAATCAATATCCATTTCTGTCATCTACTATATGAGTGTCAATCAATATCCACTTCTGTCATCTACTATATGAGTGTCAATCAATATCCACTTCTGTCATCTACTATATGAGTGTCAATCAATATCCACTTCTGTCATCTACTATAGGAGTGTCAATCAATATCCACTTCTGTCATCTACTATATAAGTGTCAATCAATATCCACTTCTGTCATCTACTATATGAGTGTCAATCAATATCCACTTCTGTCATCTACTATATGAGTGTCAATTAATATACACTTCTGTCATCTACTATATGAGTGTCAAT
This sequence comes from Cepaea hortensis, assembly GCA_963921405.1. Lineage (NCBI taxonomy): Eukaryota > Metazoa > Mollusca > Gastropoda > Stylommatophora > Helicidae > Cepaea > Cepaea hortensis. The sequence goes on along the minus strand of OY992880.1, from coordinate 17,834,051 downwards.
CAATATCCACTTCTGTCATCTACTATATGAGTGTCAATCAACATCCATTTCTGTCATCTTCTATATGAGTGTCAATCAATATCTACTTCTGTCATCTACTATATGAGTGTCAATCAATATACACTTCTGTCATCTACTATATGAGTGTCAATCAACATCCACTTCTGTCATCTACTATATGAGTGTCAATCAATATCCATTTCTGTCATCTACTATATGAGTGTCAATCAATATCCACTTCTGTCATCTACTATATGAGTGTCAATCAATATCCACTTCTGTCATCTACTATATGAGTGTCAATCAATATCCACTTCTGTCATCTACTATATGAGTGTCAATCAATATCCACTTCTGTCATCTACTATATGAGTGTAAATCAATATCCACTTCTGTCATCTACTATATGAGTGTCAATCAATATCCACTTCTGTCATCTACTATATGAGTGTCAATCAATATCCACTTCTGTCATCTACTATATGAGTGTCAATCAATTTCCACTTCTGTCATCTACTATATGAGTGTCAATCAATATCCACTTCTGTCATCTAATTATATGAGTGTCAATCAATATACACTTCTGTCATCTACTTATATGAGTGTCAATCAATATCCACTTCTATCATCTACTATAGGAGTGTCAATCAATATCCACTTCTGTCATCTACTATATGAGTGTCAATCAATATACACTTCTGTCATCTACTTATATGAGTGTCAATCAATATACACTTCTGTCATCTACTATATGAGTGTCAATCAACATCCATTTCTGTCATCTTCTATATGAGTGTCAATCAATATACACTTCTGTCATCAACTATATGAGTGTCAATCAATATCCACTTCTGTCATCTACTGTATGAGTGTCAATCAATATCCACTTCTGTCATCTACTGTATGAGTGTCAATCAATATACACTTCTGTCATCTACTATATGAGTGTCAATCAATATCCACTTCTGTCATCTACTATATTAGTGTCAATCAATATACATTTCTGTCATCTACTATATGAGTGTCAATCAATATACACTTCTGTCATCTACTTTATGAGTGTCAATCAACATCCACTTCTGTCATCTACTATATGAGTGTCAATCAATATCCACTTCTGTCATCTACTATATGAGTGTCAATCAATATACACTTCTGTCATCTACTATATGAGTGTCAATCAATATACACTTCTGTCATCTACTATATGAGTGTCAATCAACATCCACTTCTGTCATCTACTATATGAGTGTCAATCAACATCCACTTCTGTCATCTACTAGATGAGTGTCAATCAATATACACTTCTGTCATCTACTATATGAGTGTCAATCAATATACATTTCTGTCATCTACTTATATGAGTGTCAATCAATATACACTTCTGTCATCTACTATATGAGTGTCAATCAATATACACTTCTGTCATCTACTATATGAGTGTCAATCAATATACATTTCTGTCATTTACTTATATGAGTGTCAATCAACATCCACTTCTGTCATCTACTATATGAGTGTCAATCAATATACACTTCTGTCATCTACTATATGAGTGTCAATCAACATCCACTTCTGTCATCTACTATATGAGTGTCAATCAATATACACTTCTGTCATCTACTATATGAGTGTCAATCAATATACACTTCTGTCATCTACTATATGAGTGTCAATCAATATCCACTTCTGTAATTTACTATATGAGTGTCAATCAATATCCATTTCTGTCATCTACTATATGAGTGTAAATCAATATCCACTTCTGTCATCTACTATATGAGTGTCAATCAATATCCACTTCTGTCATCTACTATATGAGTGTCAATCAATATCCACTTCTGTCATCTACTTATATGAGTGTCAATCAATATACACTTCTGTCATCTACTATAGGAGTGTCAATCAATATCCACTTCTGTCATCTACTATATGAGTGTCAATCAATATCCACTTCTGTCATCTACTATATGAGTGTCAATCAATATCCACTTCTGTCATCTACTATATGAGTGTCAATCAATATACACTTCTGTCATCTACTATATGAGTGTCAATCAATATCCACTTCTGTCATCTACTATATAAGTGTCAATCAACATCCATTTCTGTCATCTTCTATATGAGTGTCAATCAATATCCACTTCTGTCATCTACTATATGAGTGTCAATCAATATACACTTCTGTCATCTACTATATGAGTGTCAATCAACATCCACTTCTGTCATCTACTATATGAGTGTCAATCAATATCCATTTCTGTCATCTACTATATGAGTGTCAATCAATATCCACTTCTGTCATCTACTATATGAGTGTCAATCAATATACACTTCTGTCATCTACTATATGAGTGTCAATCAATATACACTTCTGTCATCTACTATATGAGTGTCAATCAATATCCACTTCTGTCATCTACTATATGAGTGTCAATCAATATCCATTTCTGTCATCTACTATATGAGTGTCAGTCAATATCCACTTCTGTCATCTACTATATGAGTGTCAATCAATATCCACTTCTGTCATCTACTATATGAGTGTCAATCAATATCCACTTCTGTCATCTACTTATATGAGTGTCAATCAATATACACTTCTGTCATCTACTATAGGAGTGTCAATCAATATCCACTTCTGTCATCTACTATATGAGTGTCAATCAATATCCACTTATGTCATCTACTATATGAGTGTCAATCAATATCCACTTCTGTCATCTACTATATGAGTGTCAATCAATATACACTTCTGTCATCTACTATATGAGTGTCAATCAATATCCACTTCTGTCATCTACTATATGAGTGTCAATCAACATCCATTTCTGTCATCTTCTATATGAGTGTCAATCAATATCCACTTCTGTCATCTACTATATGAGTGTCAATCAATATACACTTCTGTCATCTACTGTATGAGTGTCAATCAACATCCACTTCTGTCATCTACTATATGAGTGTCAATCAATATCCATTTCTGTCATCTACTATATGAGTGTCAATCAATATCCACTTCTGTCATCTACTATATGAGTGTCAATCAATATCCACTTCTGTCATCTACTATATGAGTGTCAATCAATATCCATTTCTGTCATCTACTATATGAGTGTCAATCAATATCCACTTCTGTCATCTACTATATGAGTGTCAATCAATATCCACTTCTGTCATCTACTATATGAGTGTCAATCAATATCCACTTCTGTCATCTACTTATATGAGTGTCAATCAATATACACTTCTGTCATCTACTATAGGAGTGTCAATCAATATCCACTTCTGTCATCTACTATATGAGTGTCAATCAATATCCACTTCTGTCATCTACTATATGAGTGTCAATCAATATCCACTTCTGTCATCTACTATATGAGTGTCAATCAATATACACTTCTGTCATCTACTATATGAGTGTCAATTAATATCCACTTCTGTCATCTACTATATGAGTGTCAATCAACATCCACTTCTGTCATCTTCTATATGAGTGTCAATCAACATCCACTTCTGTCATCTTCTATATGAGTGTCAATCAATATACACTTCTGTCATCTACTATATGAGTGTCAATCAATATCCATTTCTGTCATCTACTATATGAGTGTCAATCAATATCCACTTCTGTCATCTACTATATGAGTGTCAATCAATATCCACTTCTGTCATCTACTATATGAGTGTCAATCAATATACACTTCTGTCATCTACTATATGAGTGTCAATCAATATCCACTTCTGTCATCTACTATAGGAGTGTCAATCAATATCCACTTCTGTCATCTACTATAGGAGTGTCAATCAATATCCACTTCCGTCATCTACTATATGACTGTCAATCAATATCCATTTCTCTCATCTACTATATGAGTGTCAATCAATATCCACTTCTGTCATCTACTATATGAGTGTCAATCAATATACACTTCTGTCATCTACTATATGAGTGTCAATCAATATCCACTTCTGTCATCTACTATATGAGTGTCAATCAATATCCACTTCTGTCATCTACTTATATGAGTGTCAATCAATATCCACTTCTGTCATCTACTTATATGAGTGTCAATCAATATACACTTCTGTCATCTACTATAGGAGTGTCAATCAATATCCACTTCTGTCATCTACTATATGAGTGTCAATCAATATACACTTCTGTTATCTACTATATGAGTGTCAATCAATATCCACTTCTGTCATCTACTATATGAGTGTCAATCAATATACACTTCTGTCATCTACTATATGAGTGTCATTCAATATACACTTCTGTCATCTACTATATCAGTGTCAATCAATATCCAATTCTGTCATCTACTATATGAGTGTCAATTAACATCCATTTCTGTCATCTTCTATATGAGTGTCAATCAATATCCACTTCTGTCATCTTCTATATGAGTGTCAATCAATATACACTTCTGTTATCTACTATATGAGTGTCAATCAATATCCACTTCTGTCATCTACTATATGAGTGTCAATCAATATCCATTTCTGTCATCTACTATATGAGTGTCAATCAATATCCACTTCTGTCATCTACTATATGAGTGTCAATCAATATCCACTTCTGTCATCTACTATATGAGTGTCAATCAATATCCACTTCTGTCATCTACTATAGGAGTGTCAATCAATATCCACTTCTGTCATCTACTATATAAGTGTCAATCAATATCCACTTCTGTCATCTACTATATGAGTGTCAATCAATATCCACTTCTGTCATCTACTATATGAGTGTCAATTAATATACACTTCTGTCATCTACTATATGAGTGTCAATCAATATCCACTTCTGTCATCTACTATATGAGTGTCAATCAACATCCATTTCTGTCATCTTCTATATGAGTGTCAATCAATATCTACTTCTGTCATCTACTATATGAGTGTCAATCAATATACACTTCTGTCATCTACTATATGAGTGTCAATCAACATCCACTTCTGTCATCTACTATATGAGTGTCAATCAATATCCATTTCTGTCATCTACTATATGAGTGTCAATCAATATCCACTTCTGTCATCTACTATATGAGTGTCAATCAATATCCACTTCTGTCATCTACTATATGAGTGTCAATCAATATCCACTTCTGTCATCTACTATATGAGTGTCAATCAATATCCACTTCTGTCATCTACTATATGAGTGTAAATCAATATCCACTTCTGTCATCTACTATATGAGTGTCAATCAATATCCACTTCTGTCATCTACTATATGAGTGTCAATCAATATCCACTTCTGTCATCTACTATATGAGTGTCAATCAATTTCCACTTCTGTCATCTACTATATGAGTGTCAATCAATATCCACTTCTGTCATCTAATTATATGAGTGTCAATCAATATACACTTCTGTCATCTACTTATATGAGTGTCAATCAATATCCACTTCTATCATCTACTATAGGAGTGTCAATCAATATCCACTTCTGTCATCTACTATATGAGTGTCAATCAATATACACTTCTGTCATCTACTTATATGAGTGTCAATCAATATACACTTCTGTCATCTACTATATGAGTGTCAATCAACATCCATTTCTGTCATCTTCTATATGAGTGTCAATCAATATACACTTCTGTCATCAACTATATGAGTGTCAATCAATATCCACTTCTGTCATCTACTGTATGAGTGTCAATCAATATCCACTTCTGTCATCTACTGTATGAGTGTCAATCAATATACACTTCTGTCATCTACTATATGAGTGTCAATCAATATCCACTTCTGTCATCTACTATATTAGTGTCAATCAATATACATTTCTGTCATCTACTATATGAGTGTCAATCAATATACACTTCTGTCATCTACTTTATGAGTGTCAATCAACATCCACTTCTGTCATCTACTATATGAGTGTCAATCAATATCCACTTCTGTCATCTACTATATGAGTGTCAATCAATATACACTTCTGTCATCTACTATATGAGTGTCAATCAATATACACTTCTGTCATCTACTATATGAGTGTCAATCAACATCCACTTCTGTCATCTACTATATGAGTGTCAATCAACATCCACTTCTGTCATCTACTAGATGAGTGTCAATCAATATACACTTCTGTCATCTACTATATGAGTGTCAATCAATATACATTTCTGTCATCTACTTATATGAGTGTCAATCAATATACACTTCTGTCATCTACTATATGAGTGTCAATCAATATACACTTCTGTCATCTACTATATGAGTGTCAATCAATATACACTTCTGTCATCTACTATATGAGTGTCAATCAATATACATTTCTGTCATTTACTTATATGAGTGTCAATCAACATCCACTTCTGTCATCTACTATATGAGTGTCAATCAATATACACTTCTGTCATCTACTATATGAGTGTCAATCAACATCCACTTCTGTCATCTACTATATGAGTGTCAATCAATATACACTTCTGTCATCTACTATATGAGTGTCAATCAATATACACTTCTGTCATCTACTATATGAGTGTCAATCAATATCCACTTCTGTCATGTACTATATGAGTGTCAATCAATATCCATTTCTGTCATCTACTATATGAGTGTAAATCAATATCCACTTCTGTCATCTACTATATGAGTGTCAATCAATATCCACTTCTGTCATCTACTATATGAGTGTCAATCAATATCCACTTCTGTCATCTACTTATATGAGTGTCAATCAATATACACTTCTGTCATCTACTATAGGAGTGTCAATCAATATCCACTTCTGTCATCTACTATATGAGTGTCAATCAATATCCACTTCTGTCATCTACTATATGAGTGTCAATCAATATCCACTTCTGTCATCTACTATATGAGTGTCAATCAATATACACTTCTGTCATCTACTATATGAGTGTCAATCAATATCCACTTCTGTCATCTACTATATGAGTGTCAATCAACATCCATTTCTGTCATCTTCTATATGAGTGTCAATCAATATCCACTTCTGTCATCTACTATATGAGTGTCAATCAATATACACTTCTGTCATCTACTATATGAGTGTCAATCAACATCCACTTCTGTCATCTACTATATGAGTGTCAATCAATATCCATTTCTGTCATCTACTATATGAGTGTCAATCAATATCCACTTCTGTCATCTACTATATGAGTGTCAATCAATATCCACTTCTGTCATCTACTATATGAGTGTCAATCAATATCCATTTCTGTCATCTACTATATGAGTGTCAATCAATATCCACTTCTGTCATCTACTATATGAGTGTCAATCAATATCCACTTCTGTCATCTACTATATGAGTGTCAATCAATATCCACTTCTGTCATCTACTTATATGAGTGTCAATCAATATACACTTCTGTCATCTACTATAGGAGTGTCAATCAATATCCACTTCTGTCATCTACTATATGAGTGTCAATCAACATCCATTTCTGTCATCTTCTATATGAGTGTCAATCAATATCCACTTCTGTCATCTACTATATGAGTGTCAATCAATATACACTTCTGTCATCTACTATATGAGTGTCAATCAACATCCACTTCTGTCATCTACTATATGAGTGTCAATCAATATCCATTTCTGTCATCTACTATATGAGTGTCAATCAATATCCACTTCTGTCATCTACTATATGAGTGTCAATCAATATCCACTTCTGTCATCTACTATATGAGTGTCAATCAATATCCATTTCTGTCATCTACTATATGAGTGTCAATCAATATCCACTTCTGTCATCTACTATATGAGTGTCAATCAATATCCACTTCTGTCATCTACTATATGAGTGTCAATCAATATCCACTTCTGTCATCTACTTATATGAGTGTCAATCAATATACACTTCTGTCATCTACTATAGGAGTGTCAATCAATATCCACTTCTGTCATCTACTATATGAGTGTCAATCAATATCCACTTCTGTCATCTACTATATGAGTGTCAATCAATATCCACTTCTGTCATCTACTATATGAGTGTCAATCAATATACACTTCTGTCATCTACTATATGAGTGTCAATCAATATCCACTTCTGTCATCTACTATATGAGTGTCAATCAACATCCACTTCTGTCATCTTCTATATGAGTGTCAATCAACATCCACTTCTGTCATCTTCTATATGAGTGTCAATCAATATACACTTCTGTCATCTACTATATGAGTGTCAATCAATATACACTTCTGTCATCTACTATATGAGTGTCAATCAATATCCATTTCTGTCATCTACTATATGAGTGTCAATCAATATCCACTTCTGTCATCTACTATATGAGTGTCAATCAATATCCACTTCTGTCATCTACTATATGAGTGTCAATCAATATCCACTTCTGTCATCTACTATATGAGTGTCAATCAATATCCACTTCTGTCATCTACTATATGAGTGTAAATCAATATCCACTTCTGTCATCTACTATATGAGTGTCAATCAATATCCACTTCTGTCATCTACTATATGAGTGTCAATCAATATCCACTTCTGTCATCTACTATATGAGTGTCAATCAATTTCCACTTCTGTCATCTACTATATGAGTGTCAATCAATATCCACTTCTGTCATCTACTTATATGAGTGTCAATCAATATACACTTCTGTCATCTACTTATATGAGTGTCAATCAATATCCACTTCTATCATCTACTATAGGAGTGTCAATCAATATCCACTTCTGTCATCTACTATATGAGTGTCAATCAATATACACTTCTGTCATCTACTATATGAGTGTCAATCAATATACACTTCTGTCATCTACTATATGAGTGTCAATCAACATCCATTTCTGTCATCTTCTATATGAGTGTCAATCAATATACACTTCTGTCATCAACTATATGAGTGTCAATCAATATCCACTTCTGTCATCTACTGTATGAGTGTCAATCAATATCCACTTCTGTCATCTACTGTATGAGTGTCAATCAATATACACTTCTGTCATCTACTATATGAGTGTCAATCAATATCCACTTCTGTCATCTACTATATTAGTGTCAATCAATATACATTTCTGTCATCTACTATATGAGTGTCAATCAATATACACTTCTGTCATCTACTATATGAGTGTCAATCAACATCCACTTCTGTCATCTACTATATGAGTGTCAATCAATATCCACTTCTGTCATCTACTATATGAGTGTCAATCAATATACACTTCTGTCATCTACTATATGAGTGTCAATCAATATACACTTCTGTCATCTACTATATGAGTGTCAATCAACATCCACTTCTGTCATCTACTATATGAGTGTCAATCAACATCCACTTCTGTCATCTACTATATGAGTGTCAATCAATATACACTTCTGTCATCTACTATATGAGTGTCAATCAATATACATTTCTGTCATCTACTTATATGAGTGTCAATCAATATACACTTCTGTCATCTACTATATGAGTGTCAATCAATATACACTTCTGTCATCTACTATATGAGTGTCAATCAATATCCACTTCTGTCATCTACTATATGAGTGTCAATCAATATCCACTTCTGTCATCTACTATATGAGTGTCAATCAATATCCACTTCTGTCATCTACTATATGAGTGTCAATCAATATACACTTCTGTCATCTACTATATGAGTGTCAATCAATATCCACTTCTGTCATCTACTATATGAGTGTCAATCAACATCCATTTCTGTCATCTTCTATATGAGTGTCAATCAATATCCACTTCTGTCATCTACTATATGAGTGTCAATCAATATACACTTCTGTCATCTACTATATGAGTGTCAATCAACATCCACTTCTGTCATCTACTATATGAGTGTCAATCAATATCCATTTCTGTCATCTACTATATGAGTGTCAATCAATATCCACTTCTGTCATCTACTATATGAGTGTCAATCAATATCCACTTCTGTCATCTACTATATGAGTGTCAATCAATATCCATTTCTGTCATCTACTATATGAGTGTCAATCAATATCCACTTCTGTCATCTACTATATGAGTGTCAATCAATATCCACTTCTGTCATCTACTATATGAGTGTCAATCAATATCCACTTCTGTCATCTACTTATATGAGTGTCAATCAATATACACTTCTGTCATCTACTATAGGAGTGTCAATCAATATCCACTTCTGTCATCTACTATATGAGTGTCAATCAATATCCACTTCTGTCATCTACTATATGAGTGTCAATCAATATCCACTTCTGTCATCTACTATATGAGTGTCAATCAATATACACTTCTGTCATCTACTATATGAGTGTCAATCAATATCCACTTCATTCATCTACTATATGAGTGTCAATCAACATCCACTTCTGTCATCTTCTATATGAGTGTCAATCAACATCCACTTCTGTCATCTTCTATATGAGTGTCAATCAATATACACTTCTGTCATCTACTATATGAGTGTCAATCAATATACACTTCTGTCATCTACTATATGAGTGTCAATCAATATCCATTTCTGTCATCTACTATATGAGTGTCAATCAATATCCACTTCTGTCATCTACTATATGAGTGTCAATCAATATCCACTTCTGTCATCTACTATATGAGTGTCAATCAATATCCACTTCTGTCATCTACTATATGAGTGTCAATCAATATCCACTTCTGTCATCTACTGTATGAGTGTAAATCAATATCCACTTCTGTCATCTACTATATGAGTGTCAATCAATATCCACTTCTGTCATCTACTATATGAGTGTCAATCAATATCCACTTCTGTCATCTACTATATGAGTGTCAATCAATTTTCACTTCTGTCATCTACTATATGAGTGTCAATCAATATCCACTTCTGTCATCTACTTATATGAGTGTCAATCAATATACACTTCTGTCATCTACTTATATGAGTGTCAATCAATATCCACTTCTATCATCTACTATAGGAGTGTCAATCAATATCCACTTCTGTCATCTACTATATGAGTGTCAATCAATATACACTTCTGTCATCTACTATATGAGTGTCAATCAATATACACTTCTGTCATCTACTATATGAGTGTCAATCAACATCCATTTCTGTCATCTTCTATATGAGTGTCAATCAATATACACTTCTGTCATCAACTATATGAGTGTCAATCAATATCCACTTCTGTCATCTACTGTATGAGTGTCAATCAATATCCACTTCTGTCATCTACTGTATGAGTGTCAATCAATATACACTTCTGTCATCTACTATATGAGTGTCAATCAATATCCACTTCTGTCATCTACTATATTAGTATCAATCAATATACATTTCTGTCATCTACTATATGAGTGTCAATCAATATACACTTCTGTCATCTACTATATGAGTGTCAATCAACATCCACTTCTGTCATCTACTATATGAGTGTCAATCAATATCCACTTCTGTCATCTACTATATGAGTGTCAATCAATATACACTTCTGTCATCTACTATATGAGTGTCAATCAATATACACTTCTGTCATCTACTATATGAGTGTCAATCAACATCCACTTCTGTCATCTACTATATGAGTGTCAATCAACATCCACTTCTGTCATCTACTATATGAGTGTCAATCAATATACACTTCTGTCATCTACTATATGAGTGTCAATCAATATACATTTCTGTCATCTACTTATATGAGTGTCAATCAATATACACTTCTGTCATCTACTATATGAGTGTCAATCAATATACACTTCTGTCATCTACTATATGAGTGTCAATCAATATACACTTCTGTCATCTACTATATGAGTGTCAATCAATATACATTTCTGTCATCTACTTATATGAGTGTCAATCAACATCCACTTCTGTCATCTACTATATGAGTGTCAATCAATATACACTTCTGTCATCTACTATATGAGTGTCAATCAACATCCACTTCTGTCATCTACTATATGAGTGTCAATCAATATACACTTCTGTCATCTACTATATGAGTGTCAATCAACATCCACTTCTGTCATCTACTATATGAGTGTCAATCAATATCCACTTCTGTCATCTACTATATGAGTGTCAATCAATTTCCACTTCTGTCATCTACTATATGAGTGTCAATCAATATCCACTTCTGTCATCTACTATATGAGTGTCAATCAATATACACTTCTGTCATCTACTTATATGAGTGTCAATCAATATCCACTTCTGTCATCTACTATATGAGTGTCAATCAATTTCCACTTCTGTCATCTACTATATGAGTGTCAATCAATATCCACTTCTGTCATCTACTATATGAGTGTCAATCAATATACACTTCTGTCATCTACTTATATGAGTGTCAATCAATATCCACTTCTGTCATCTACTATAGGAGTGTCAATCAATATCCACTTCTGTCATCTACTATATGAGTGTCAATCAATATACACTTCTGTCATCTACTATATGAGTGTCAATCAATATACACTTCTGTCATCTACTATATGAGTGTCAATCAATATACACTTCTGTCATCTACTATATGAGTGTCAATCAACATCCACTTCTGTCATCTACTATATGAGTGTCAATCAATATACACTTCTGTCATCTACTATATGAGTGTCAATCAATATACACTTCTGTCATCTACTCATATGAGTGTCAATCAATATCCACTTCTGTCATCTACTATATGAGTGTCAATCAATATCCACTTCTGTCATCTACTATATGAGTGTCAATCAATATACACTTCTGTCATCTACTGTATGAGTGTCAATCAATATTCACTTCTGTCATCTACTATATGAGTGTCAATCAATATACACTTCTGTCATCTACTATATGAGTGTCAATCAATATACACTTCTGTCATCTACTATATGAGTATCAATCAATATCCACATCTGTCATCTACTATATGAGTGTCAATCACTATCCACTTCTGTCATCTACTATATGAGTGTCAATCAATATACACTTCTGTCATCTACTATATGAGTGTCAATCAATATCCACTTCTGTCATCTACTATATGAGTGTCAATCAATATCCACTTCTGTCATCTACTCATATGAGTGTCAATCAATATCCACTTCTGTCATCTACTATATGAGTGTCAATCAATATCCACTTCTGTCATCTACTATATGAGTTTCAATCAATATACACTTCTGTCATCTACTATATGAGTGTCAATCAATATACACTTCTGTCATCTACTATATGAGTTTCAATCAATATACACTTCTGTCATCTACTATATGAGTGTCAATCAATATCCACTTCTGTCATCTACTATATGAATGTCAGTCAATATACACTTCTGTCATCTACTATATGAGTGTCAATCAATATCCACTTCTGTCATCTACTCATATGAGTGTCAATCAATATACACTTCTGTCATCTACTTATATAAGTGTCAATCAATATACACTTCTGTCATCTACTATATAAGTGTCAATCAATATCCACCTCTGTCATCTACTTATATGATTGGCCAATGAGTGATAAAAAGAAAATGGGTGAAATAAAGAGGAGACAAGTGAAATATTTTGGCCACGTTCAAAGACATGATACTCTTATAAAAACCATACTGGAAGGCAAGATTGAGGGCAAGCGAGCAAGAGGTAGACAACGATACAAGTGGGAGGATAACATCAAGAGATGGACGAACATCAGACTGAAGGAAAGTACAGTCAAGGCGAGGGAAAGCGTTGGAGATCCATTGCGGAGACGACACCTCATTGATTGATTGTGGCCTTAAGAGACCAGTATAAAAATGTTCTCGCCCAAATATTGGGGATATCACAGAGTCACTCCAAAGCTTGATACATGAAGTATACAAATAATGTTTATAAAATATATAAGCGACTAAAAAGTGGATTACAAAATGTAAGTATGTAAAGATTAGAAACATGTTCTTTAAGAAGTCTATAAGTAATATATTTGTTGTTCAAAATTTTATATTTACACATTAGTTTTCTTATTACTATGTGTGCAGAAGAGAAGTTTCAAGTTATTTCTAAATATTGTAGCTAGTATATTATTTGTATTTTTAAATGTAAAATCATCTCCCTTGCAACAATATTGATTGCTTATGTCCCCTACTCATTTGCTTATTTAAGTGTTTTTCTTTTACTTAACTTGTAATTCCGCAGAATGCTTGAACATAATTATTAAGTGTAGTGATCAATCAAGTCATTACAATCATGTTAGTATGATATTTTAATTATGCTCTAAGCAACTCGGGAAATGCATTTGTATAAATTGAGTGATTTATTATTATACGTTGGTAGATGTCAACATTGATGGGAAAGATTTAAGAGTAATAAAGAATATATACTGGAACCAAGTAGCAGCAATTAAAATGGGAAATAAAGAAGGAAGTTACGAACAGATAAAGCTAGGAGTACAACAGGGGTGTGTCTTGTCACCGGATCTCTTCTCCCTATATAGCGAAGTAATAATGAGAGAAATCAATATATGATATATTATATAGTACATGTTGTTCTATTTAGTGTTAATATTCAACAAAAAAAGAGATATAAACACGTCCAAATTCAAACAGAATATTTTCTTCATTATGAGAGAGAGAGAGAGAGAGATAGAGAGAGAGAGATAGATAGATAGATAGAGAGAGAGAGAGCGAGAGAGAGAGAGAGAGAGAGAGAGAGAGAGAGAGAGAGAGAGCGAGAGAGAGAGAGAGAGAGAGAGAGAGAGAGTAACTTCAATGTCTGCATTATCTAGTTTGTCCTTTAATATCCACTTCTGTCATCTACTTATATAAGTGTCAATCAACATCCACTTCTGTCATCTACTTATATGAGTGTCAATCAACATCCACTTCTGTCATCTACTTATATGAGTGTCAATCAATATCCACTTCTGTCATCTACTATATGAGTGTCAATCAATATCCACTTCTGTCATCTACTATATGAGTGTCAATCAACATCCACTTCTGTCATCTACTATATGAGTGTCAATCAACATCCACTTCTGTCATCTACTATATGAGTGTCAATCAATATACACTTCTGTCATCTACTATATGAGTGTCAATCAATATACATTTCTGTCATCTACTTATATGAGTGTCAATCAATATACACTTCTGTCATCTACTATATGAGTGTCAATCAATATACACTTCTGTCATCTACTCATATGAGTGTCAATCAATATCCACTTCTGTCACCTACTATATGAGTGTCAATCAATATCCACTTCTGTCATCTACTATATGAGTGTCAATCAATATACACTTCTGTCATCTACTATATGAGTGTCAATCAATATACACTTCTGTCATCTACTGTATGAGTGTCAATCAATATACACTTCTGTCATCTACTATATGAGTGTCAATCAATATACACTTCTGTCATCTACTATATGAGTGTCAATCAATATACACTTCTGTCATCTACTATATGAGTATCAATCAATATCCACTTCTGTCATCTACTATATGAGTGTCAATCACTATCCACTTCTGTCATCTACTATATGAGTGTCAATCAATATCCACTTCTGTCATCTACTATATGAGTGTCAATCAATATCCACTTCTGTCATCTACTATATGAGTGTCAATCAACATCCACTTCTGTCATCTACTATATGAGTGTCAATCAACATCCACTTCTGTCATCTACTATATGAGTGTCAATCAATATACACTTCTGTCATCTACTATATGAGTGTCAATCAATATACATTTCTGTCATCTACTTATATGAGTGTCAATCAATATAGACTTCTGTCATCTACTATATGAATGTCAATCAATATACACTTCTGTCATCTACTATATGAGTGTCAATCAATATACACTTCTGTCATCTACTATATGAGTGTCAATCAATATCCACTTCTGTCATCTACTATATGAGTGTCAATCAACATCCACTTCTGTCATCTACTATATGAGTGTCAATCAACATCCACTTCTGTCATCTACTATATGAGTGTCAATCAATATACATTTCTGTCATCTACTTATATGAGTGTCAATCAATATACACTTCTGTCATCTACTATATGAGTGTCAATCAATATACACTTCTGTCATCTACTTATATGAGTGTCAATCAATATCCACTTCTGTCACCTACTATATGAGTGTCAATCAATATCCACTTCTGTCATCTACTATATGAGTGTCAATCAATATCCACTTCTGTCATCTACTATATGAGTGTCAATCAATATACACTTCTGTCATCTACTGTATGAGTGTCAATCAATATACACTTCTGTCATCTACTATATGAGTGTCAATCAATATACACTTCTGTCATCTACTATATGAGTGTCAATCAATATACACTTCTGTCATCTACTATATGAGTATCAATCAATATCCACTTCTGTCATCTACTATATGAGTGTCAATCACTATCCACTTCTGTCATCTACTATATGAGTGTCAATCAATATACACTTCTGTCATCTACTATATGAGTGTCAATCAATATCCACTTCTGTCATCTACTATATGAGTGTCAATCAATATCCACTTCTGTCATCTACTATATGAGTGTCAATCAACATCCACTTCTGTCATCTACTATATGAGTGTCAATCAACATCCACTTCTGTCATCTACTATATGAGTGTCAATCAATATACACTTCTGTCATCTACTATATGAGTGTCAATCAATTTACATTTCTGTCATCTACTTATATGAGTGTCAATCAATATAGACTTCTGTCATCTACTATATGAATGTCAATCAATATACACTTCTGTCATCTACTATATGAGTGTCAATCAATATACACTTCTGTCATCTACTATATGAGTGTCAATCAATATACATTTCTGTCATCTACTTATATGAGTGTCAATCAATATACACTTCTGTCATCTACTATATGAGTGTCAATCAATATACACTTCTGTCATCTACTATATGAGTGTCAATCAACATCCACTTCTCTCATCTACTATATGAGTGTCAATCAATATACACTTCTGTCATCTACTATATGAGTGTCAATCAACATCCACTTCTGTCATCTACTATATGAGTGTCAATCAATATCTACTTCTGTCATCTACTATATGAGTGTCAATCAATTTCCACTTCTGTCATCTACTATATGAGTGTCAATCAATATCCACTTCTGTCATCTACTATATGAGTGTCAATCAATATACACTTCTGTCATCTACTTATATGAGTGTCAATCAATATCCACTTCTGTCATCTACTATAGGAGTGTCAATCAATATCCACTTCTGTCATCTACTAAATGAGTGTCAATCAATATACACTTCTGTCATCTACTATATGAGTGTCAATCAATATACACTTCTGTCATCTACTATATGAGTGTCAATCAATATACACTTCTGTCATCTACTATATGAGTGTCAATCAACATCCACTTCTGTCATCTACTATATGAGTGTCAATCAATATACACTTCTGTCATCTACTATATGAGTGTCAATCAATATACACTTCTGTCATCTACTATATGAGTGTCAATCAATATCCACTTCTGTCATCTACTATATGAGTGTCAATCAATATACATTTCTGTCATCTACTATATGAGTGTCAATCAATATACACTTCTGTCATCTACTATATGAGTGTCAATCAATATCCACTTCTGTCATCTACTATATGAGTGTCAATCAACATCCACTTCTGTCATCTACTATATGAGTGTCAATTAACATCCACTTCTGTCATCTACTATATGAGTGTCAATCAATATCCATTTCTGTCATCTACTATATGAGTGTCAATCAATATCCACTTCGCAAGTCTGCATGGCCGAATGGATAAGTTCGTGTGTTCTGAAACATCCAATGTGCTGATCCCTGGGTTAGCGGTTCAACCCCCTACCCCCTACACCGGACAGCTAGACTAAAATGTTGACCTGTCGTCCTTGACTTGGAGACGTAAATTACAAGTACCTCTGAAGTCGGATTAGGTTCGCCTAATGGCGAGGGACACTGTTAATAGGGAAAGCTAATCCACACGCAAAATTCAGCCCAGCAATACTAGAAGTTGTGTTTATGGACTACGCTTGAGTTCAAATCGAGCGAGCGGGGGAAGAAAACACCAGCAGTGATAACAAATGGTACACGAAAGTTGAACCTAACAATGCATTGTCGTTATTTGTTCTCTTTTTTTTTTTTTATTGTTCCGGAATGTCAAAACTGAGAGGGATTCCAGAACAATAAAAAAGAACCAAAAAAAAATACCCCTTGGTTGTAAATTACCTGTGGACAAGGGAGAGGTGGTCGGGAGCCTGTGGGGCCAGGTGAAGAAGGTGGGGGAACACATTGAGAACCCGTATGTGGACAGAGTCGTCTCCCTGGCCCAGAAGTTAACGTCTTTCTCGGTTATCCCGTATATTCTCGTGAGTAACGTAACCTGTGCGAGAATCGATAGCGGCTCTCACCGCGTTGGTAACTTAGGCGTATGTGAGCCGGTCACTCAGAAATCAATGGCAAACTACTGAGCGTAATCTTGTCTAGTACATCAACAGCAGCTGAAAAATGCTGATGTTGACTGCAACGTCCTGTTAGGGATATGCAATTTAAAAAAATGTGGACAGAATGATATTGCGGAGGATCGGAAGGGGTTCTGGAAGAATCTCACAATTGAGAGGGAAACTTTCAGGAGAACTTTCAATCAGATAGCGGTGGGAACGATTAGTAGCATGACTTTTCTCTGGCTGTTGAACGAGGGAATGGGGACTGTATGGGAATGTCCTGAGTGCAGTGATGTCGGCTCTTAGCCCAACTCAAGTCAACTTGTATTGTTATACTTGGGGCAATAACAGACACCACAGCACTCAGGACATTCCCATAAGTGATCCGTCCTCATATTCAACAACCAGCGAAGAGTCCCAATACTAATATTACCGGTAGCAGCCTGACTATGCGCCAGCCTGCCGTTCCTCGGAGAACTGAGTGTCAGCCTCCGGTAACGGCTGTTATATTTTTAACTGTGTAGGTTTAGGGTAAAATATGAACAGGACATTTTGCTGGAGCGAAGCGGATCTTCAGGTAGAAGAAATCGTCGCAGAATTTGACGTGAACTAACATGATTCTTTTGTTAATTTGCCTAACTCTGGCGGGAGATGTGTGTGCTTCCAGCAAATATTCCAAGGAAGCACAGGGAGTAGACCTGCATGATACCAATCTTGACTTCCAAAATAAAGAAAATCCTTTTCGAATGAAGAAAGTTAATCTCCTGTGGGCCAAAGGAAAGAAGGTAGGTAGGGAATTGTATGGAGAATATAGAGGGGGCTGGTGAATCTCGGTTGTTTGCCACACAGGCAAATAATATAAATTCACTTTGTATATTTGAAAAATTAAGATACAAACACAACATTACACAATTTAATTTAGCGCTGGCATATTTCGCCGTATCTCGTCAGCTGCATGTTACAGAACTGGTTCAACATATGATGAAAAGTAAACAGCTTGTAACATGAATCCTTTTATTTATTACTTTTACCCGAAATACACACCACACAGACACTCACTACTGTCATATATGTCACTGTTACGTCACCGTGGTGGTTTTAGAGAGACTTTCATGTCTTTTTGTTTACATTACTGCAGTGCAACCCCATGTATAATGCCCCTTGGGCACTTGTTCTCCTTGAAAGACTCATTTACATGCACATTCCAGCAATCTAATATATGTTAATTGTTATTATTTATTAAAGATGTAAAATGAAATATTTTGGACAGAGCTGTAGATACCTGGCCTACAGCTTTAGAGAAAACCATCTTGACTTTACACAACATTTTGACAAAACTGTCTCTAACCATTTTAATTCACCTGATCACAATAGATTGACTATGGCAGTCTCACATCAATTAAGGCCATGTTAATTTAGCAGCTCATTTAGACTTACAATGAGAGCCACTTAATCAGCTCTTTGGAACGAATAATTCCAAATGAAATCAATACTGTTGTAGATGCCACTGCTTAACTTTACTCACTCCCCTCTGTATATTCCATATTTGTGTCCTCATTTCTAGCTTCACACTTTCTTATTTCCTGTTTAGCCTTTCTACACATGAAGGGTGCGCAATAGCCTATTAACATTTTATATCCACGCTATTTTATTTACATTTTTAGTTTTGTCTTTGTTATCTAATTTCATTTCATTTAGATCTGTTTTTGTTGTTCACGAAGAAGACCACTATGATCGACACTTTGGTTTAGTTATGTTGTTGTTTAGCTTATTTTTACATTGTTACTTTACATTAATTTAGTGTTGTTATTGTTATTTTCCCCTTTGTGATTTCTGTTACCCGGTTTAGAATTCACCATTCTGTAAAGTGTCTGTGTTTGTTATATCTCGCTTTTCTACAGAAGTCAAACATATGTACCAGTTTTCATCTCATATAGTAAGTACAAATAGTAAGTTCAAGGCACTAAAGAAGATTGGCTGCCCACCAACTCTTCTGTCCATTGTGGAATCGTTCCACACAGGCATGAAGGGTATAATCAAGTTTGATGGTGCAACTTCTGAAGAATTTGAAATCAAGAGTGGAGTTAAGCAAGGTTGTGTACTAGCTCCCACCCTCTTTGGAATATACTTTTCACTTCTACTGAAATATGCATTTCGTGATCAGGATGGTGGTATATACATTCACTCACGCTCAGATGGCGGCCTCTACAATGCTCAGAGATTGAAGGCTAAGACCAAAATTAGGAGGGTACTGATCAGAGAGTTGCTTTTTGCAGATGATGCTGCAGTTACGACCCACTCTGAGGAAGAATTGCAATGTCTACTATCTGCATTCTCCAATGCTTGTTCTGAATTTGGTTTAACAATTAGCAAAAAGAAGACACAGATTATGTCACAAGGTGCACATGGGGTACCATCAATCTTTATTGACGACGCTGAACTAGAGATAGTAGACCATTTTACATATCTAGGATCAGTGGTTAATAGCAAATTATCCCTAGATCAGGAAATCAACATCCGGATTGGTAAGGTAGCAACAACAATGAACAGGTTAAGAAAAAGAGTCTGGGAGAACAGGAAGCTTACTGCCAAAACAAAAGTCCTTGTCTATCAAGCCTGTGTCCTTAGTACTCTTCTCTATGGCAGTGAAACCTGGACAACTTACTCACACCAAGAGAACAATTTAAACAGCTTTCATATGCGGTGTTTGCGAAGAATTCTTGGTATTAAGTGGCAAGACAAAATCACAAATACTGAAGTATTGGAAAGATCAGGTTGTGTGACAGTTTATTCCATGCTCAGTCTTCGTAGACTTAGATGGATAGGACATCTTAGGAGGATGGATGATGGTAGAATACCAAAGGATATCTTTTTTGGTGAATTACAGATGGGTAAGAGATCTCAGGGTCGGCCTCTACTACGATACAAAGATGTGTGTAAGCGGGACATGATTGATACAGGCATTGATAATGCACATTGGGAGCAAGTCGCCGCTGAACGTGTTGCATGGAGGGCAAATATCAGAAATGGAATAAAGTCAAAGGAGAAAATTATTGCAGAAAAGTCACACACCAAGCGTTTGAGACGTAAGATGGTGCATGATGGTGGAAATGACCACGTGTTCAGATGCACCCACTGTGAACGGACATTTACAGCGCAAATTGGCCTTATCAGTCACACTCGCTACCGCCATAGTTAAAAGTTATTATGCCTTTTTAAAGCACAAACTATCGTCTGTCAAGACGGCAAGGTGCCAATGGAGTAAGTACTATGCACCTGATGAGATAATTGAATTATGCCAGGCAATACATCGTGCCTTCATTATTCAAATTCAGTTTGTATAGTGAATATGTAAATTTATCTTAAGCTAACTCTGCCCTGAATTCTGAGTGTGTGATGTCAGTTTGTGACAAAAAGTTAATTAATTACAATGTATCATTATGTCCCCTGCCAAATTGCATAGGCTTTCAAATATTTTCACAGATCTCAGTCCCTAATTTTCTGGATATATTGATGATATTTCTCCATTCTTCCATCTTATGTCATCCATAATTTCTCTGTTTGCCTTTGCCTTTTTTTTTTATTGCTGATCTTTTCAGTTATCAAGATGTCTTCAAATTCCTCTCTTATTACTAGACCAAAGAACTTTGTTTGTCTCTTTCTTATATTTGTATATAATTTTCTACTTTCATTGTCTCATTAGTGGGAAGTGCAGTTATGGACCAGACATGATCAGCACTTTAAGTGTTGTTTGTCCTTCAAGAATGATGATGACCAATCATTTCCTCCAGTGGGGTTGAAAATATGGAGCCATGAGTTCTAAGATGGCTGATAATTGGCCACGTGGTATGGTCAAGACAGGAACACAGAGCTGATCCACGACTCTGGTGATCGAGTGAGATGGCAGAACATGACCGCCCATGCTTATCGGCATGGCACATGATGGATAGATGGATGGAGGGGGGAATTAAGATTATTTCAAGAACGCATTAATACAAGAACCAATTACTTGATATTGTTTATCCCTCTAAATTTTACGGTTCTGTATTTCTCGCCCTAATGAAATTCGTTTTATAACGTAAGTAGACCCGCTAATCACGTTTTATGTAGATGTCTAGACTTGTTCTAGTATGTGTTATTAAATTTAGCTTCAATTTTTATGTATACTGTGTAAGGGTGGGGGGGGGGGGGGATTTATAGTGGGGAATTCAAAAAAGGGGGGGGGAATGACATTCTGAACATATGGTAAATGGGTGCATGGACCAAAAAAAAAGGTTGAAAACCACTGCAGTAGGAGGTTCTCCTGCGCTTTAAGTGATGCTGAACGGACAGATGACTTTAAGAAAACCTGGAAATCTGTATCCTTGTCCAGAGTGAGGGAGAGGCAGTGAAGCAGGGAGAAACAAGCCATGAACATTTTGTCAAGAGCACAAGGTATTTTATTAACCAACAAGAACTGGCAAAGTCAGTAGATATATGCTGGCAGAGATGTTAAGGA
Organism: Cepaea hortensis; assembly: GCA_963921405.1. Lineage (NCBI taxonomy): Eukaryota > Metazoa > Mollusca > Gastropoda > Stylommatophora > Helicidae > Cepaea > Cepaea hortensis. Next base: position 17,811,144 of record OY992880.1, on the reverse strand, counting down.
GGAGACCAAACACCTTTGGACCTGTCTGGAGTGTGATGATTTGATCCTTGGCAATCACTAATCAGCCTCTTCCAGGCATTCGTTAGTTACTCAGGTAGTCTAAAGTCTTCTCCACATTTGTCTTAGAAACACATCTCCGCTGTCTCCAAGCTCTTCCTAATTTGTTTATTGACTTTCCAAGATTCTCTCACATACAGCAGAACAGATTCTATATAACACTTCAGTCCTCTCTTTCTGACATTTAATTTTATGCACACATACATTTAAGTACAGATCAGCATTGTTTGGTACACAGATATTGTCAAGTGCAAAGCTGGCAGAATTGTACGCTGATCTAAAGGTTCATGACAAGCATGAAGCACATTTGAAGAAACTGACAGCACAGAATATGGATCAAGATGGAGCTATGGAAATTAAAGTTATAACGAATTATAGAAGTAAGATTGTTTTTAAAAATTCATTAACCATTTCTGCAAAGTAATTATATTTTAGATGTTGAGGGAGAAAGATAGTGCTTTGTATACTTTGTGTTGGAGAGAAGATGGGCACTCTCTTGCTCCTTGAATAACTATAATGATTGGCTTTCTCTGAATGTTGATGTCTTTCCATCATGTTTCCCTTATGATGGTTTATGGGTTGATTTTATAATTTGGCTTTGTGCTGCATTCAATATTGTATGAGGGTAAATTAGTCAGTTAGTCACTAAATAGTATGTAAAGGAAGGACTATATGAAATGCGAACTTGAAAACCATTTATTATTGTACTTACATCTCTGCTTATTTCTCATAATAATCTCAATGATATTAGCACAGGTAACATCCAAGTAACAAATATTTTTAAACAAGTGAATCTTGGAACAGTTGTAACATCTGATGGAAGGTGTCTTGAGATTAGAACAAGAATCATTATGACAAAGGCAACTATGTTTGCAAGACAGAAAACATACTCACCAATAAAAATCTGTCATCTGCAGTGAGAAAATGAGTGGTGAAGTAGATCCTATACTGTTATATACATGAGAAACATGAACAATAAGTAGGCAAGCTGAGAAACATCCCAATGGCAGTGGAAATGTGGTTTCTGAGGAAAATGCAAAGACTACCTTGTATGGACAGAAAAATCAACGAGAAAGTCCAACTAGAAACAGTTAAGTAAATAATAATTAATTTGTCCCAAGGCATTTTCTTCTATTGGTCTGATGTGATGGGTCATCACATGCTGTTGGCCTGAATGTATGGAGGAATAGGTGACCAATCTTTCTTTGACCTAGCAGGCATCAAAACTTCATCTGATCTTGCTCATGACATTATTAGCATGTTCCCATCAACTTTGGTTTATGTATGAGGCTAATTGCCATGCTATACCTCCCGTATTCCTAACTGATAACTCAAATATCGAAATAGCATGTCAAAAATCTTGGCTCGAGACAAACTCGTAAAACAAATGAGCAATGTTCAAAGCTGGAACGACAAGGTAAGGACGAAGTTAGCTGCCATACTGAAGATCGATAATATGTAATTTAATAACAGTTCACAGTCACGTTTTGATTCTATCAATGATGTCCGTCCTTAGGGGCCTGTTGCCGCCAGGCTGGACCTAAGTTCTATTGACAGGAACATGTTGAAAATCCAAAGCAACTAACCTGTTTAAATAAATATTATACCTTCGTTTATCTTCAATTGACCTTCTGTCGCTCTGCCCATCGCTCGCTTTGCTGCTCTGTACAAAACATGTCTAGGTAGGTCCGTTGGTTCTGTAGCGACACGTGTAGTAGTCACTGAATATCTTCTTCTTCTGCTAGTTTAGTCGCAGCTACTGTTTTCTGTGCCAACCTAATCCATAGCCAACATTTGAATTTTGCACGGCCTCCTTCTTACATTCCCCATCCGTGTCCTTCTGTTGTGATCCCAAGTTGTCCTCTGACTTATTTCTCGGTATCCAAGTGTCTCCTAGATTTCCTGTGTATTTTCTGTCGAGATTTCTCCCTTTTCTTCTATGACGTCATCTCGCCTGTACGCACTATATGGCACTAATCATCATGTTATGAGAAGAAATGGATTGGAGAACTTAGTGACAACTGGCAAGATCGAGGGGAACAGACCAAGAGGAAGACCGAGAGGAAAATACCTGGATGGCTTGGCCACGTGGCATGGACGAGACAGGAACACTGAGCTGATCCATGACTCTGGTGATCGAGTGAAATGACGAGTCATAACCGCCCACGCTTTCTGGTATGGCACATGATTGATTGATTCATTAATCATCATGTAGTCATGTCCCAAATAGGAACCAGCTGTGAGTCTCTGATGTGATAAAGTCATCACACGTTTAGGCCTGAATGCACGAAGGAATGGGTGGCCAGTCTTTTCCTCACTTAGCAAGACGACTGCAGGTGTCAAACCTTTGTTTGACCACACTCAAGACATTATCAGCATAGTTCCCTATCAACTATGCCAGCATGAGACTAACAACTATAATTAAAATAAAGTAATGAATGTGTATTAATTTATGATTGGGTCAAATTTTACAGCGTCACCATGTTCTTTACTTTCTCTGTCAGGAATTGTCAGTCAGTATGGATTGGATGACACCTTCTCACAGAATGACATTTTTGTGACCAATGAACTACCACTTGAAGATGGTGATACCAAGAATGTCCAGTTCCAAGATTCTAAACTCCAGGCGATGTGGAAGAAGGCTCAACAGGCAGGATTTTCAGGTATGTTACCTTAAACATGTTATGGTTTATCACCGTCATCATATTCATTAAGTGGTTTGCCAAGTGGCATAGGCATTCATGTCTCTCCAGGATTCTTAGTCATTGGTGTTCTGGATCAATTCTACTAATGAAATTTCTCCATGCCACCATCTTGAGATCTGCAGGAGAGTAGCGGCTAATCACTCACCTGCCTTCCCGGTGATCAGGGGTTTGATCCCTATCAGGGTGGATCCAAACTTGCAGAACTGACCTGGGCTCCCAGGCCACCAGCCTGCAGTGAGTGTCAGGAAATGTCTGTGGAAGTATAGGCAGCCAGCGGATACTGACTGTATCAGCCCTGGAGTTCTGACTGGTCTATGCAAATATGGGGGTCCAGCACCATATACCCACTGCGCCTCATGGCATGTACAAGTGTCCTGGACATGTGTGTACTTGTACATCATCTTGGACCATCCAGTATAATTTCTCTTGATTGGCCTCTTTTACTGATGATCTTTCCAGTCTTCTCAGTGATTGTGAAGCAGCGTATATGTGTCTAGATGTGTGTGTGTGTGCTGTGTCTATGTGTGTGTTTATATGGGTGTATGTATGTTTCTGTGTATGTGTATGCGTGTGTATATATATGTGTGTGCATCCGCGTGCATGAGTGCGTATGTATGTTTATGTGTATGTGTGTGTTTATGTGTGTATGTTCACGTGTGTATGTGTATATGTTTGTGTGGGTATGTGTGCATGCATGCAGTGTATGCGAGGGAGTGTGTATTTGTATATTATTGAGTGTGTGCATAAATGTGAGAGTTTGTGCAAACGATGTAAGTATGTATGCAGGTATGTATGAGTGCATGTGTGTTTATGAATGTGCATGTGTCTGTCTGTCTCATAACATGGTAATATGCATTGTTTATATTTACAAAATTCATTTGACAATTTTTTTTCCAATGTGAATGCAACATGCACAATTGATGAATGACAGATGAGTGATTGGAAGAGCCGAATGATGGTTTCCATGTCCTTTCAAACAAGAGCTCTAATGGTTTACATTTCCTGTCAGACAAGAGCTCTGATGTTGTCCCTCTCCTCTCAGACAAGATCAGATTGCTACTGGAACTATTAGTGTTGGAACTCTTCGCTGGCTGCTGAGGATGGGGACGGAGCGCTTATGGGAATGCCCCGAATACTGTGATGTCGATTCCTAAATCAATCAATCAATCAATCAATCTCAGACAAGAGCTTTGATTGTTTCCATTTCCTCTCAGACAAGAGCTCTACTTGACGATGTCTTATCTTCTCTCACAACCCTATCACCTGGTGAGTGCCGACTGGCCTAAAAATATGGGGCTAATACCACACACCCACTATGTTCCAAGGCTTGAAAAGTGTCCTTTACTTCCTTACAATCTGTGTATGTGTGTAGGTGTGGGTGCATGCATACATGCGTGTGGGTGGGTTGGTTGGTGGGAGTGGGTGTGTGTGTGTAGGGGTGGGTGTGGGTTTATGTGTGGGGGTGTAGGTTGGTTGGTTATGGTGTGTTTGTGTATGTGTGGGTTGGGGGTGGGTGAGTGGGTGCACACACGTGCAGTGTTTTTTTTCCTGCTTGCATAGGCTCCTGTCTGCATGTTTTTATGTTACTGAAGATTTCACAACCCTAATACAATAGCATTGTGATGACCTTACCTGCAGCAGTGAAAATATTAGTGACAGACTCCGTGTTTTTCTCCCAGAGAAAGATTTAAACTTGCTGAAGGAAGAGTTCACCCATCAACAGATGAAAATTAATGAATTTGACTTCATTCACCAAGAACTGAATAAACCAGAAGGTCAGTTGAATTGTAAATACATGTTACAGTTAGCTATTTTCATCTCAATAATGACTGACTGGCTTAGTAGACTATACTTTGTAAAATGGAATTAATACTTCTACATAGCACACAGGCTGGGCTGAATGTAGAGACCATGTGTAGCTCATGTAGCATGATAAAAAATCCTGGCCCTACTGGAGGTTGAACCTCTGCCACTGTCTGGCAGTTGCACTTATCTCCATGCCACTGCGGTTCTGGGATAGAGTAGAGCATCTAGCTCAAGTGATCACATCTCAGTAATAATACAATTGTCAAAAGCTATATTGAATTGTTCCTGATATATGGAAGCAAATCATGGACAGTTAGCACACAAGTGAGAAATTATGTGAAAGCTGAGGAGATGTGGTTTTATAGAAGAGTGATGAGACCATAGTGGATGGATAGAAAGAGCAGTGAAGATATCGTGAAAGAAGTGAACTCACAAAGAGAACTGGTTACTTGCATCAGAATAAGGCATGTCATGACAAGGGGAAAGTTAGAGTAAGTCATCACAGTGGAAAAGTTGGAGGGAAGGGAGAGATCAAGACAGAATATGGAGTTTGACATCAGAGCATGGAGTATCATCAGTATCAGATACGACTGGCAGCACATGATACAGAAGGCTATAGACAGACATGATTACCAACACCACACAGCATAGATTAAAAGAAGAAGAAGAATAGAATAGATATCTCTGAAATCGGAGTGTGTTCGCCTGGTGCCAAGGGACACTGTTAATAGGGAAAGCTAATCCATAAGCAAAAATCAGTGCAGTACACTTAAAGTAGTAGTACATGAATGGGCTCCCCTTGAGTTCAAAGCGAGTGAATGCAAAAATAATAAATAATAGATATGTTGTGAATGTCAGAACACAGGTGAGCAGATGAGTAGAACACTTTGTGACTCAGACAGGAGATGCATTTATATATTAGGGAAAGAAATGGATGGACAGGGCAGTGTTGGCTTCCGCTTGACATACTACATTCCTTCATCGCTTTTTGGATACCATCCACCCAGTGATTGTCTTCTGATTTTCAGACTTAGGACAATGAAAAGGAACATCCTAATTATAAAAATATATACACTAACAGCAGCATCTGATGAGGATGAAATTCAAGAATTTCCTAGTAGTTTACAAGAGACATAAAAAGTGTTATAAAAGGCAAGTGGATATACTTCATTGCACTGGGTGGAGGTCAGCATGATCAATGGATAAGAGCACTTGTTCTTAAACATCCGGTGTGCTGATGCCAAGGTAAGGTGTTCACCCCTACATCGGTCAGTTGGAGTAAAAAGTTGACCTCTCGTCCTTGACTTGGGCTCCACATGTCATATCATTTTATTCCTTCTGTTTTGTTCCTATATGTGTCTCATCTCATCTCATCATGTTCCTCTTGTACTTTGCGGTGTCAAGGTGAAGCATGAACAGCGGGAGAGTGCCTGTGTATGGGCTTCGTGAATCGATATTCCCATGGAATATGTGTAATTTGTTTTTAAAATATAGTTACTATATTCATACATATGGGTTCTAATAATTGTTCATACTTCCATACAGATCCAATTGACAACATTATAGACCATGAGGAGACTAAAATCAACCTGTCCCCAAAAGAAGTATCGGAGAAGAAAGATGGTATGAAGAGAGTGAAGAGAGACATCAAGGAGGGCTACATGAAGCTGGAAAACCTGGTTTCCTCAATGCCTGCATCTGAGCCCGGGTTCAAGGACAGCAGGGTTCACAAACTGTGGGCACTGGCCAAGAAGACAAACTGGACACAGGAGCAGCTGAATGGATTCAAGGTACGGTCAGCCTATAGTGTGTTTTTTTGTTGTTGCCTCAATATAAAATTCAATATCTCAGTAACCAACTGAGGGAAAATGATGAGATTTAGTATATAACCTTATCATTATGTCCACCCAACAAAAAAATTTTTGTTCTGGAGATTTTACAGCAGATTTCAAAGTTAGTTTATATGCGGTATATTAATTACGACTTAGAGATTACGTCCATGATTTTAACAGTATTACAGCTTCACCAAGACACGTCCCCACATTTTTTAAAATTTTCACGTGATTTCCGTTTTGAAACATTAAGCGCGAAGATTCAGAGGTGTCTCCAAATGGGGGTTCTTTCATGAAACGTGATTATATAAATAAACCAGCTGACAAGGCCCGGCTTCTGGCGGGAATCTATCTATCTATCTATCTATCTATCTGTCTGTCTGCCGGCCGGCCGGCCCACCCACCCACCCACCGACCGACCGACCGACCGACCGACCCACCGACCGATATCTATCTATCTATCTATCTATCTATCTATCTATCTATCTATCTATCTATCTATCTATCTAATCTATCTGTCTGTCTGCCTGCCTGCCGGCCCACCCACCCACCCACCCACCGACCAACCCACCCACCCACCCAGTCAGCCAGCCAGCCATCCACCCACCCACCCACCCACCTACCTTTCTGCCTACCTACCTACCTACCTTTCTGTCTGTCTGTCTTGTCTGTCTGTCTGTCTGTCTGTCTGCGCTATTAAATATTGATAAAAGTTACTGGAAAAAACGTCAGGACCATGTGTTGAAAGAGGAAGAGGACTATTGGAGAAAAGATGGATTGAATTTTATGCAACCGAGAGCAACCATCAACCTACTGGAATCGTCTGACACGGATTAAGGTCTGAGTAGATCGCAGACCTTAATCTACGTACACACTTACTGGGATATTTTGCTCCAACTATTCAGACAAATTGCAGGCCCTAAACATTACAGCATCAGCTGAAGAAACAAGAAGGAAATGAAAAATAAGGTAAGAAATATAGTCCTTCTACTTTCCTGTTAATTTACAAATTATTTACCCTGTGCCTCTAAATTCTTTGTCTTTACTAATATTACACATTGCACCCCTCTCGGGAATCTCCGTGGTGAAGTGGTCAAGCCGTCTGACTCGGGTTCCGAAGGTTGTATGTTCGATTTCTGGCCGCGTCCTTCATTTCACGAGTGCTTTTTTTCGCAGACTCCCGAGGGTCGTCACTGAAACTACGGAGTTCATGCTTTGTGCGACGCTTTCCGCGCTGCGGAAAGAAACTGAGCCATATGGGATAAAAACCCGGTGCAATGCAGCCAACCCTGTCGATTTTAAGCTAGTTCTTTCATTGCACCCACTCCCATACGAATCCGGATACGCCTTTATGTGTCATCAGAATTGACAGGTCTCCCATTACCGTAAAAATAACTTTGTTAACGAGAAATCACTAGTTGTTCAGCAAAACATCAAAGGAATGTCGCCGCTTTCAATGATTTAAGTTGTTTTTGGACCTATCAAAGACATATTCCTTGGGTGGGGGTAAATATAAGACGGCTGGAAAAATTTCATAACGATGCAACAGACAGTTTTCAAAATAATTGATCGTGAATGAAGGCAAACAAATGTGGACATACTATAGTGTCTGACAGTGTATCATTCCATTGTTGCTTTGTGAGGTGGTTTCATCCAGTCTTTGATTTCTCTTGTGTTAACATTTGTATTGTTGTATACCATGTCTGTTATTTCTCTTGTGTTAACATTTGTATTGTATATCATGTCTGTTATTTCTCTTGTGTTAATATTTGTATTGTTGTATACCATGTCTGTTATTTCTCTTGTGTTAATATTTGTATTGTTGTATACCATGTCTGTTGTTTCTCTTGTGTTAACATTTGTATTGTTGTACACCATGTCTGTTATTTCTCTTGTGTTAACATTTGTATTGTTGTATACCATGTCTGTTATTTCTCTTGTGTTAACATTTGTATTGTATATCATGTCTGTTATTTCTCTTGTGTTAACATTTGTATTGTTGTATACCATGTCTGTTATTTCTCTTGTGTTAACATTTGTATTGTTGTATACCATGTCTGTTGTTTCTCTTGTGTTAACATTTGTATTGTTGTATACCATGTCTGTTATCTCTTGTGTTAACATTTGTATTGTTGTATACCATGTCTGTTATTTCTCTTGTGTTAACATTTGTATTGTATACCATGTCTGTTATTTCTCTTGTGTTAACATTTTCTTCATTTTTTTTCCGGACGTGACTGCGTTGTGCCTGTTTACAGCAGAGCTGTGTTCTTGCGCCGTTAGGCCAACACATCCGACTTCTGCGGGCATTTGTTGACCGGGCTAACCTTCCCGGGTGTTAACATTTTTATTGTTGTATACCATGTCTGTTATTTCTCTTGTGTTAGTTAGTTGCATATCCTTTACAGGATGTAGAAGTCAACCCCAGCATTTTTTGGCTGTTCGTGATTCCTGGGCAAGTTTACGTTCAATAGTTTGCCATTGCTTTCTGAATGACCGGCATCCATACCATTTCATAAAAAGCCAACGTAAGGCGGCCTGCTGCCAAATCGCCGCAGCTGTGTTTTGAACGCTGGTATGCGGAATTACGAACTGCATCTGTAACCTTTTCACCACAGAGTCGGCATCTCTTGTGTTAACATTTTTATTGTTGTATACCATGGCTGTTGTTTGTTAACATTTGCTGTAAAAAATATCATGCTGGTTTGTGTTTTTGTGAAGAGTTTTGCTGATGTATATGCTGTTGTTTTGTGAGGTTGTTTCACACAGTTTATTATGTCTCTTGTGTTAACATTTTTATTGTTGTATACCATGTCTGTTGTTATTTGTTAACATTTGCTGTAAAGTATATCATGCTGGTTTGTGTTCATGTGAAAAGTTTTGCTGATGTATATGTTGTTATTTTGTGAGGTGGTTTCACACAGTCTGTTATTTCTTTTGTGTATGTTAACATTTGTATTGAAGTATATAAGGCCTGTTATGTATGTTAACATTTGTATTGAAGCGTATCACACCTCTTGTGTTTATGTCAATAGTTTTGTTGATGTATGAGGGGCTTCACATGAAAACCTTACAAGTGTGATAGAAATTACAATAACCATGCCATTGTCTTGTAACCTATCAATATTGTTGTTCAGGATGCCAATAGTGTTAAGTATGTGACATCACAGCGCAGACACACAGTTACATCATAAGGATACATTAAATATGGCTGCCTCAACTTTTACATGCACCAAAGAGGAGCAGTATTTACATACACGACCAAGAGAATTTTTTTCAACAATAATCCAAGCACTTTATCGGCACTGGATGACTTGCATTAAATGCAGTGGTGACTTCATCGACAAATGATACATTTGTTCTTTACTTTTTCAGAATATATTAACCAAAAACATTTAAGATTTTCACTTGCATGCGGTGACTAAAATAGTATTAAAATACAGTAAGTAAGTAAAGGACGCTTTTCCAGGATTTGACCTGTTATGGGTTTAAGGTACTTGCCACTTTTAACAAAAGAGAAAGAAAAATAACTTAACCAGAGAGAAACAGACAACTTCCAGTCAATACAGAGGTGGGGAAAAGGCAGTGGCGTGGATGGGATACATTGAGATAATCTGTTAGAGTATAACTAGAAAGTTCTTTCTCTGGAACGCTGGCACAAGAGAAAAGATTCAAATTTCCCACAACGTGTCATGGCAGGCAAAGGCTAGAAGAAAACCTTCACAGCTGCCTTCAGATGGACAAGACAAGATGATAAGACAAGATAAGGCATCCTGGGTTGTAGAGTAATAACAGAGAATTAAGAAAGATAAGATTAGATATAACATTCTAATGTTGTAGAGTAACAAAAAAGAATGAAGAAAGACAAAGCAAGATACAACATCCTAGGGTTGTAGGGTAGCAACAAAGAATGAAGAAAGACAAAACAAGATACACTTAGGGTTGTAGAGCACCAACACATAATGAAGAAAGACAAAACTAGATTCAAATTTCAAATGTTGTAGAGTAGCAACAAGGAATTAAGAAAGACAAAACTAGATCAAATTCCAAAGGTTGTTGAGTAGCAACAAAGAATGAAGAAAGACAAAACTAGATCTTAATTCCTAAGGTTGTAGAGTAGCAACAAATGAAGAAAGACAAAACCAGATCAAATTCCTAATGTTGGTGTTCAGTGTTGTTTGTCCATCAAGAATGATGATGACCATGCATTTCATCCAGTGGGGTTGAAAGTATGGAGCCATGAGTTCCAAGAATGCTTGACGTTCCAGGAGGAGGATCTCCTGCAGTGGTTTTTCTGTCCAGCCTCTTCTTCACAGCTCTTGCAGTCCTGTTTGCTTCACAAGTGACTGCCATCCATCCATCATGTGCCATGCCGATAAGCGTCGGCGGTCATGTTTTGCCATCTCACTCGATCACCAGAGTCGTGGATCAGCTCCGTGTTTCTGTCTCATCCATGCCACATGGCCAAGCCATCCAGGTGGCATGGACGAGACAGAAACATGGAGACGAGACAGAAACATGGAGCTGATCCACGACTCTGGTGATCGAGAGAGATGGCAAAACATGACTGCCCACGCTTATCAGCATGGCACATGATGACTGCACCCTTGTGTAATGTGTGCCATGAATTTTGGTCTTTGGCAGCAGTATCCCAGGTGTCAAGATGTATTCCAAAAGCTTTCAGTGAGATTCTCAGTGTCTTTAAAGCATTTCCTCTGGCTGCCTTGGGAGCGTTTACCACAGCGCAGCTCGCCGAAAAAAATCGTTTAGGGAGCCTGTGATCTGGCATGCGAGTTAAGTAATCAGCCCAGCAAATCTGATTCTTCATTAGTAGAGTGTGGATACTGGGCATGGACGATCTTTCTAGAACTTCAGTGTCTGGGAATCTTGTCTTGCCATTTAATCTTCAATAGCTTCTAAGGCAGACTGTGTGGAAGTGGTTTAATTTCCTAGCGTGTGGCTGATAAACAGTCCAGGTTTCACAAGCATATAGCAGTGTGGATAATACAACTGCTTTGTAGACGTTCAGCTTTGTTTGCTGGCTTATTCCATTTCTGTCCCATACATTCTTGTACAGCCTGCCAAAGGCCGCACCGGCCTTAGAGATTCTTGCATTCACTTCGTCATCAATTGTGGCAGCTTGTGACACAGTGCTGCCAAGGTAAGTGAATTGTTCACAACACTTAATCTGTGACCATTCACTTTGATATTCGGCACAGTGTGATTATTCCCTGGAGCTGGCTAATGTTGTAGAGTAGTGTAACAGAGCAGGAACTCACAAGACGTGTGATGGTTTAATACAAATACTGTTTATTTCTTCATGATGACAAGTTAGCTTCTTCTCCTGTCAAAGGCTTGATGTTAACTGCCCTTGCCAACCCAATACGTCACGATTGAGCATCTCTCCCCGCTTTCAGTCTCAATGCTCAATCGTGCTGTATCTGTTTCCCACTAGATCCTAATAATACCCCAGTACTCCATTACTGTTACACCTCCCCATGTTTATTAAAGAATTTTCCTTATAAAGGAAAAATCTTTACTCCTAATCCCCTTACTCTATTCCCTCTTTTTCTTTACTTCTCGCAGTTCCGCTAATCTTCCCCAAACCAACTCCATCTTAAGTAAATATTCTATTTCTTTAACTCTTTCCCCTGCTATATATCAACCCACTTCTTCTTCGTTTCTGGCCCTTCAAACAAACATAACATATTTACATATAACCTTTAAATCTCAACTTTATACAACATATCTTCTTAAATACTCCTTCTTCTCTTCATAAGCAATCTGCTTAAAATTTCAAACGCTAACACCAACTCCTTATTTTTATCACCAACTCTACTAATCCCCCACTTTCAACTAACCTGAAATTACTTTCACACGATAGGAAGACAAAGAATCGGTGGCCACCGGTATTTAAAAGAAGCAGTAGAACTCTTCCACACAAAGACCACACTCAGCTACATCACACACCCCCTTTACCAAACCATACTCCTTTACCCTCCTATGTCATTTGAGACTTTATGTAATAAAGTCTAAAACCACACTCATCTAAATCACACACCTTTACCATTCATTATGGTAACCGTTTACGCTGCTATCTACAGCATCAAAAACATTATTCACATCCAATTGTCTATATATTACAGACACTACTACTTTTATGTCTCTAAACCTTACTTCAACCTCTCATTGTAATGTCAACCACAAAACAATATCCCGAGGACACAATTAAAAAAATCTATTTTCCTTTAAGACCTCTTCCAACTTTATACACATCACCTCACATAACTAATCTTCTCCTATACCTCACTCCAAAATTCTCTCTTAATGTCCATTTCTTATGGGCATATTTACTAAAACCTCCACTTATGCCGTTACTAACAGCAACAATATCCTACCCCTGCCTTTAACTTTATCCCAGTCCATATATTACGGACTCTCAAACACCCCATGTCATTATGTCTCGACTACACACTTACACCCCTTTATTATTGTACTGTTATCCACAGTGTCTAATCACTCTTCAGATTTAAACATGGATTCAATTCATGTTTTTGTCTGGGGTAACCCGTTACCCTCTTCTTTTTCTATAACCCCGCAATCCTGTGTACATCATGGTTCTTCTGACCCCATGTAAACCATGTTTAAAACTTTCTCCTCATTTACCCCACTGCTATATTAATCTTTTCTTCCCTCATATGGCTTCTAATCCATATATTTCCAATCAACGCTGACTTTAGTGTAACTCTAAACTTTCCCATAACCATCCATATACCGGGGATATGTTTCCACTACTTCATAACCATTTCAACCTCATTATGCTGATTATCACAGCACTATAATATACCCATGAACACATTATTCACCAGGATGATGTGTCTCTCTACTAGTCCACAGTAGTTTATTACTATTTTCTGAACGAAGGATCCTAAATAAATGTCTCTCTTCTAGTCCCCAGTAGTTTATTACTATTTTCTGAACGAAGGATCCTAAATAAATGTCTCTCTTCTAGTCCCCAGTAGTTTATTACTACATTCTGAACGAAGGGTTCCAAACAAATGTCTCTCTTCTAGTCCCCAGTAGTTTATTACTACATTCTGAACGAAGGATTAAAATAAAGCCCTATGTATTTTAGACAAAACCATGTAAATCAAACCTAACTAATTTCCAACATGTATTTACAAACACACAAGACAATTCACTTAAATTATAAGTTAAACGAGATAAAATCAAAACAGAACATCATACCCCCCAAACTTTTTACATCATTTATGTTTCCCCACATATTAATTAAAGGTATGAACTCATTCAAAGAAAAATATATATTAAAATAATACAACATACATCCTAACCTATTTTTAGTTAATACTACTGGTCTCTTTTACGGACCAATAGTTTGTACGTAAAAGTCTACGAACACAATAATCCTATTCTAAAATAATAACAATCATTTTACAGTACCAAATCAAGCAAAAAAAACATTTTATACATGAGGCATCAACACTCAGACTCCACAAAACAATTGTCTTCTTGCTAAAGAGAAGGTTTTCAAAAAAAATAATTCCCTTTACAATTAACTACGTACAGTGGCTCATCCTCATTGGCCTTCTATATTAATCACTGTAACACATATTTCTTCCTACAATTCATACCTATTTTGTTATAAAACAAAACCATTCAATGTCAAGCATTAATGCCAAAATACTTATATACATATACATATATATATATCTATATCTGTTATCTACAGATCATCATAACGCGGAACAATACTTGTTCTCCTCAACTAAAATCACTACTCAACAACTGACCGTTCCTTTTTCTGGAAGTCAAACTTTGATTATCTCCCCTCACAATTTTCTATCTTTTTCTAGCCTAACTCCTAATACTTCATAACATCTGGAATAACATCTTAAACAAACACTGTAAACTACAGGTTGACTCCTTTTATCCATTCCTAATGTGGCGACTATTCCAATGTCAACTCAATGTACCAGCCATCATCCACTTATTAATAACCTGTGGCTCGGCACAGCTATTGTTTCCCTTGTCTTTATACAAAACATCACTACCACTTCTTAATCATTACTGTTAACTACAGTATCTCCACCATGCTACTCCCATCAAAAGAACTTGTCTATTTACTATAGACCTCTCACCAAAGCAACTAACTCTACTTCTAATTTTCTCGTCTACCCTACGCAATTAATATTTCATCCTCCTGTACTACTCTAAGCTATCCTCAAGTCTCTTCTAGCACTCTTACATCGTGACGACAATCAAACCGGTCACCTTCCTCGGAACACGTTCTCCAACATTCATTTAACTAAGCTTGTTTACCTTTGTATCTTTCAACTTTCTTCCCATTTATTGGGATTCTTTCAGAACTGCAAGCCACGCCACTTACAACTGACAGCAGACCTCACTTTTCTCGTTTCTCAGTATTGGGCACTCTTGCTTCGACATTTCCCTGTCAAGAATACTAAACAAGTTTTATGAAACATCATTCAGAATGTTAATTCTGTTTCCGTTATACAACTTCCATAATTTCCTTCCAACGTCAGATATTCTAACGAAAAGACATCACAATCCTCCAATCACGTTCTTTCTATCTCTCAATTTTCGTATACTCTATATTCCACGTTTTATCAACGTCACATAACAACCACTCTTCAGATATCCATACGGACAATGATATACAACCTCGCTCTTATCTCACGACTACTCTCGCATCGCGACAACCTAACGTTTTCATACTATTACTACAACAAACGATTTAGACGCCAACTCAACATTCCAATCATCACTCACCACAATTTAAGCGTATTGATCTCCTCCACACACATTGACACAAGCTATATCGGCGCAACTATTACATTTTATCTATATACTTTACTTAGGCGACGTCACTACACCTCTATCTTACTTCACTCATCACGACGAACACCTGTTTGACTACAGTTATACTCACGTATGAACAACGCATAACCAGACGAATTATTCCACAGGACTTTCTCAATTCATTGCTTTCTTATATCTCATTTATAGCACTATCAACTATCTCTCAAACAAACTTCATTCCAACCGGTCACTAATCTCGTAACTATCATTCTATACTTCTGCACCCAACAACTTTCTCAGACTTCTTTTCCCCACAAGCACGACGTAACTCGTATTTTTCAAGCATCCACTTCTACAGTCTTTTACTCTTAATATTCTCACGTTCAACTGGCTATTTTACACACAGGATACTCAATTCCTCCTCAACCTATATCTCCTCACCAGACCCTCTCGATTCACCTGTCAACCATACTATTCTTTCTTCTCAAACCAACAAGCAAAACTATCTCAGACATCACGTCACAGCTCTGAGTCGAACCATTTCTAGTACGAACCTTCATCCTCTACTAATTCTGTGCACACCATTTATACATCACTCAACGTGACTAACTCTCTGTACCTATCCCTTCCGGACAAACTTATTTTATCTAGTTTACTCTCCCTACACCGGAATCAAAAACCAGATATCCTGTATTTCGTATCCACGTAAAATATCAACAACATCATCGCCTACCCTGTACCATGCGATGCTACACCAAACAAAATTCATCTGCCTATTTTAGACAGCTCATATATCTATATGCTCAAATCGCAACTTTTCTTATAAGCCAAAACTATTCCATTTTCCTTCCTCACCCAAATAATTTTAACCGTTATAGAGTGTGTCCAAGTTAAATAATTCATTGTCTCTCAGTACATTAGTACGTCTTTCTCTTACTATGTCATCTTCACTATCTGTTGTCAACCTGTTAAAGTACTCAGGTCTTAATTCTCTGAGTTTTCTTATGTTATCTTCTGTTGTCGAGGAGTAAATTCCCGCTATCTGTCTATTACTATTCTTCTTATTTCCTTTATTTGCGTCGGTCTGCTCACTATTTCCTATATACCTTACGTAACGTTTGTACTTTCCCATCTCGTCTTCAGATGACACACTGACAATAGTTCCTTCCTCAGACTCATAATAATTCTCATAACGATTTACTGCAGATACGTCGACCCTATTCCCATAGTCACCTTTAGAAGCTCTGTCTTTCTTTCTCTTTCTCGGTATTCGTCTCTTAGTTTTCCCCACTTTCTTGTCATCTAATTCTCTATAGTCACTAACTAAAACTCTGTCCGTCTGTCCACCAGCAACTACACCGTACGAGGGAACATTACGCTTCAAGTCAGGATCTGTTCGTAGTGTAACTCTCTCATTCTTCGACTCACCAGTATTTATATCTGTTTCAGAATCACTATAACATGTGGAAATATCTTCTTCGTAATCTGAACTCCGACAGCTAATATTCCTACACCATTTGGGAATTAGTTTCATGTCTATACTTGAGGAACTTGATATGTCAGTACCTCTATTAACTATCATACTGCTATTTCCTCTTTCAATACCTCTCCTCTTTGGCTTTCTTTCATCCTTGGTTTTCGTCTGTCTATCTTTCTTAACTTCAACCTTGTTTCCTTTTTCTAATTTCACCTGAGGTGTTTCCGCAATTTCCACCGTCTTAATAGTCTGCGTTCCCCTTACTATTTTCTTAGTTGGTTGTACTTGGGTATTTTTCTCTACAATATCCACCTGAGTCTGTGTATTATTTTCTATCGTATTACCTGCCTGCGTCTGTGTCTCTCGGTTTATTTTTTTCACTAATACCATCGTTTTCTTTTCCTGTCCACTAGTCACATTCGCAACCATTTTAGGACTAGTTTGTATTTTATTTACCTGTTCTACTCTGTCTCTTACACCTGAGTTTAGATACTGTCTTTGTCTTTTTTCAAACCATTCGTCACGTCTTTTTCTAGCGCTTACAGTATAGGATGGCCAACTCCTAGAACAGTCTCTCTCATGTCCATTTCTGTATCCCTGATCATTATACCAGCTCCTAACCCTAGTCATCTTTGGATTAAGGTAAATGTTTCTACACTGCCCTCTATTTTCATTAAGTAGTGGCTGTCCTCGGCTATTCTTGTTGTTCCTTTTTATCTCATTCCTTC
This sequence comes from Cepaea hortensis, assembly GCA_963921405.1. NCBI lineage: Eukaryota > Metazoa > Mollusca > Gastropoda > Stylommatophora > Helicidae > Cepaea > Cepaea hortensis. The sequence goes on along the minus strand of OY992880.1, from coordinate 17,793,698 downwards.
CTACATTATTTGTCTTATTCTGTAACCAGTGTACAAAACATTCTACCTCGCTGACTGCCACCTTTAACTCTCCTAACCATGCAGTCACGCGTCCTAAGTCTCTGCTCAGGTGCATTCTCACTCTTTATGCTATCTCAGCCTAAAAACAATAGCTGGAAAAAAAAACTCAGCTGGAATAATTCTCTACTGTGCCGTGATGAATCTGTTATGCTGAAATGTACTTAAACAGAGCAAGCAAACGACTTCACAATCGTAATTTCCTAATTTAAGAAACACAAATCAAATCACTTATTTCAATCAGTTCAATCAGTTACTAGGTTTATAAATTTACGTACTTCTGTTTCTCGATCCCAGCACCAGGTAGTTTCCTAGACTCGCCGTCAGATTACGCTCTTCTCAGGTTACTCAAACACTAGGATTCTGCGTCAGCCGAAATTCAGTTGCAGAGTTCAGGTAGCGGAGTTCTATTAGTCTGTCTCCTCCCAGGTAACTTCGTCTTTTGGGATGCCTGGATAAATTTCAACCCCTGGTAGGGTCCCGACCAGTCTTCTGGCTTCTGACTTCACCCCGGGTGGGGCACTTCTTCGATGTCTTGAGATAGCGAGCGGCTCTCAACTGTAGCAGAGCCCCGAGATGCCTTATTTATTTGCTGTCTTTTTTTTTTTTCAGTTGTTAGCGTTCAGAATGAAACCTATTAACCTTGAGGCTGAACTTGATTATTTTATTCAAATGTTCTTTCTCACCTGACTCAACGATCAGACGACTGGTTTTTTGGATTGCCCCCTTTTTCCAAAGTTCTGTGAAGTCTAGAGCATGGGTGTCCCAGTTTTTGAATGATCAAAGAGCATCATTTTCCGACAGCAAGTTTCAAATCGATCAGACACGATCACAGGGCAGTCTTGGTCAGCTCCCCGAAACAACGATGTATGGCAGCGGCTTTGGTAGCCCGTTGAAACAAACGTCACCGCAGGTGGCGTCTTGGATCAAGCTCTTGAAACTGGCAAAATTCAGGCTATGGTAAGCCCTTTGGAAGTGATAATTCTAGGCAACGGCTATGGTAAGCCCCTTGAAAACGATAAAGTTCAGGCACCGGCCATGGTAGGCCTCTTGAGGTAAAAATTTGCGAAACATCTGGTATGACAAGCCTCTTGAGGTGAACAATGCAGAGCGCCGGCTATATCAAGCTTCTTGAGTTGTATAATGCAAAGCGACGGCTCTACCAAGCCTCTTGAGTTGTACAATGAAAAGCAACGGCTATACCAAGCCTCTTGAGTTGTACAATGCAAAGCGACGGCTCTACCAAGCCTCTTGAGTTGTACAATGAAAAGCAACGGCTATACCAAGCCTCTTGACTCTAATTTATTTGTTATCTCAAGTCTTGAAAAAGACTTACAGAGGACCACCCCTGGGCGGGCTTTTGGCCTCTGTATTCACAGATAACTGAAATTTACAATTTACTGGCCATCTTTTCACTGCGGCTTATTACGTTCACTAGTTGTTCCACAACGTGCCGAAATTGTTTCTGGTGACTTATAAGACCGGAGCATGAAACATCTTCTTCGCGATGTTATACGGCATTACTTCGCGTTGTTTTTATACCGACTGGACTATATCAGGTTCGAATCCTGGTCACGGCACCATTTCGAGTCCTGTAACAGAGCAGGAACTCACAAGACGTGTGATGGTTTAATACAAATACTGTTTATTTCTTCATGATGACAAGTTAGCTTCTTCTCCTGTCAAAGGCTTGATGTTAACTGCCCTTGCCAACCCAATACGTCACGATTGAGCATCTCTCCCCGCTTTCAGTCTCAATGCTCAATCGTGCTGTATCTGTTTCCCACTAGATCCTAATAATACCCCAGTACTCCATTACTGTTACAGTAGCAACAAAGAATGAAGAAAGACAAAACTAGATGAAAATCCAAAGGTTGTAATGTAGCAACAGAGAATGAAGATAGGCAAAACTAGATCTTAATTCCTAAGGTTGTAGAGTAGCAACAGAGAATGAAGATAGGCAAAACTAGATCTTAATTCCTAAGGTTGTAGAGTAGCAACAGAGAATGAAGACAGACAAAACTAGATCCAGATTCTTAGTATGGTAGAGTGGTAACAAAGAATGAAGAAAGACAAAACTAGATCTTAATTCCCCCTGGGAAGGTTAACCCGGTCAACAAATGCCCTCAGAAGTCGCATGTTTCGACCTAACGGCGCAAGAACGCAGCTCTGCTGTAAACAGGCACAACGCAATCACGTCTGGAAAAAAAAACTCTGGATGAACGCAGAAGAAGAAGAAGATCTTAATTCCTAAGGTTGTAGAGTAGCAACAAAGAATGAAGACAGACAAAACTAGATCCAAATTTTTAGTGTGGTAGAGTAGTAACAAAGAATGAAGACAGACAAAACAAGATATAACATCCTAGGGTTGTAGAGTACCAGCATATAATGAAGAAATCATGTATGAAACACTGAAAGGGAGGGAATGGGCAGATAAATGTTGTTTAATCTGTTGCCTTCCAGGAAGAGTTGATGCACTTTGAGCACCGCCTTAGCAAACAAGCCTTCTACCAACAGCAGCTTGAGCTCTCGGCTGAAGCTCCACAGGGGGATGAGAGTGCACCTGAGAAGCACCAGCATTTGGAGGAGAAAACCCACAATCTTGCCCGCAAGGTCAGTTCTAATTTATAGTTAAATGTTGAATTAGAGTAGTGAGTGAACTGGTCTTTCTGGATGGCCACTGTAGCAATTCCATGAGATAATGGAGTTGTGGGTGAACTGAACTAGTTTCATGGCTACTGTAGCAGTCCCATGGGCTAATGGAGTTGTTGTTGAACTGGGCTAACTTTCATGGCTATTGTAGCAGTCCTATGGGTTTGTGAGTGAACTGGACTAGTTTCATGGCTACTGTAGCAGTCCCATGGGTTTGTAGGTGAACTGGGCTAACTTTCATGGCTACTGTAGCAGTCCCATGGGTTTGTGGGTGAACAGGCCTAGCTTTCATGGCTACTGTAGCAGTCCCATGGGTTTGTGGGTGAACTGGACTAGTTTCATGGCTACTGTAGCAGTCCCATGGGTTTGTGGGTGAACTGGACTAGTTTCATGGCTACTGTAGCAGTCCCATGGGGTTGTGGGTGAACTGGGCTAACTTTCATGGCTACTGTAGCAGTCCCATGGGTTTGTGGGTGAACAGGGCTAGCTTTCATGGCTACTATAGCAGTCCCATGGGTTTGTGGGTGAACAGGGCTAGCTTTCATGGCTACTGTAGCAGTCCCATGGGTTTGTGGGTGAACAGGGCTAGCTTTCACAGCTACTGTAGCAGTCCCATGTGATAATGGAATTTTGGGTGAATCGTAATAGTTTCACAGATACTGTAGTAGTCTCATGGGATAATAAGAATGGTAATTTACATGGAAAATGGCAACTGCAACAAATAGGGTAAGATGGGAACCAATGAATACTAACTCTGCATTCTTTGCCTTTCATCTTATATTTTCAATTTCTTGTTTGCCTGCAGACTTCAACTTACTCTCTCATATACTGTGCCATATATATAATTTTTATATCTGTGATTTGTTTCTGAGGGAAAATGCAAAGAAAACCATGGACGGGAAAGAAAACCAATCTAGACAGTCCTACAAGAAAAACATGAAAATTGTAAATTGATTACAGAAATAAATAAAGTGGAAAACTTAGTGCCATTTAGCAAACTTGGTGGGAAAATAGCAAGTGTGAGGCAAAGAGATAAATATCTGGATGGCTTCAGGACAAGAACATAGATCTTATCCAAGACTGGTGATCTTGTTAGATGGCCAACCATGACTGATGGCACTTATGGACATTGCCCAGAATGATGAAGAATTTACAGGGAATCAATATTATTAACAGCATTATGCTTGAATATTTTTGTTTAGAGAGTAAAGTAATGGTGCTGACATGTACAGCTAGATTTGGGGGGGGGGGGGGGGGGTGAATTCAGATTATTTCATGATCGTATTAATACAAGAACATATTACTTGATATTGTTTTTCCCTCCATACTTTACTGTTCTGTACTCGTCAAGCTTCTGAAATTCGTTTTAGCAGGTCCGCATGACCGAAGTAGTGCTGGAACTGAATTTGCGTGTGGATTAGCTTTCCCTATTAACAGTGTCTCTTGCCATCAAGCGAACCCAATCCGACTTCAGAGGTACTTGTAATTTACGTCCTCAAGTCAAGGATGATAGATCAACATTTTAGTCCAACTGTCCAGTGTAGGGGTTCAACCCCTTACCTCGGCATCAGCACACCGGATGTTTAAGAACATGCGTTCTTATTCATTCGGCCATGCTGACCTACTAATCCTTATGTTTATTCTTGGCTTTGACAGTGTTTGAAAAAATAGTCATATGCACGAAAAGCCATATTCATATGCATGATCATAAAGTGCTTGTCCACACTTTGTGTCTCTGCACTCCCTCACTGTATAGTGCTATTTTATAAATATCTGTTCGTCAAATGACAAACTTTTCATGTCATAATACTATCATGTGTATTATTTTTATTTCTGCTATCCTTTGTATCATTTCCCTTGAATCCTACCAGGTTGTCATCCCCCCCCCCCCCCCCCCCCCCCCCGTTCTTATTCATTCGGCCATGCTGACCTACTAATCCTTATGTTTATTCTTGGCTTTGACAGTGTTTGAAAAAATAGTCATATGCACGAAAAGCCATATTCATATGCATGATCATAAAGTGCTTGTCCACACTTTGTGTCTCTGCACTCCCTCACTGTATAGTGCTATTTTATAAATATCTGTTCGTCAAATGACAAACTTTTCATGTCATAATACTATCATGTGTATTATTTTTATTTCTGCTATCCTTTGTATCATTTCCCCTTGAATCCTACCAGTTGTCACCCCCCCCCCCCCCCCCCCCCCCGCATATCCTTTACAGGACATCGCTGTCAACAGCAGCATCTTTCAGCTGTCTGTTGATTTCTTGGCAAGATTACGCTCAGTAGTTTGCCATTGCTTTCTGAGCGGCCGGCTCAGTTATCCCGCAAGTCACCAGCGGGGGTCGAACCGCTCCCAGCTCTCGTCCGCTACGAGACTGCGTGATAAACGGGATTACGGAGAAAGTGTTGTAACCCCTCGGCCAGAGAGACCGGCACCAGTTGTCATACTGAATTAAAATTAAGGTTAAACTCTTCCCAAAAGTCACTCTTCTTCTTCTTCTTCTTCTTCTTCTTCTTCAGCATTCCGAGCCATTGAGGTTCTTTGCTGCAGATACAATCTGTCTCCATTCGTCTCTCTGGTGGACCCTCTCTTGCCAGTCGTTGATTCCAAGTGCTTGTAGGTCTGTATATATTATCTCTCCACCGTCTTCTTGGTCTACCTCAGGGTCTACGGTCATTTATTTCTTGAGTGTAAGCGAGTTTTGTTTCCCTATTATCTTCCATTCTTTCTATATGCCCCAGCCATTGCTACAAAAACATAGCCTTCATGATACCAGTGATTAGCGGGGATTTAAACAGATCATAAATGTCTTTGTTGCTTCAAAAGTCACTCTTAAAAATAAAAAATAAATTTGACAAAACTAATGTACAGATAAGCAGGTAAGTTGATGTGATCGTCAGGAGATGCGGATAATGTCAGGAGTGCAGTTAGATAAGGGTTCAATGCCTGTCCTCGCCGTCCAGTAAAAGAGGACTGACGACCTATTTCTCCGCACATTCAGGCCTACAACCCCAAATGTGATGGTCCCAATACATGACAGTACCATAGCAGCTTCCTGTTTTGGGACTCTCGATAACAATAATAAATGATAATGTAGAGATAAATTATATACATTTTGGAAAAATGGAAGTAGTAACTCGACTGTTTAAATTGTATTTCAGATTAAGAAACTGCATACAGAATTCCAGACAAGATTGGACCAGGCATTGAAACATTCAGAATTGTAACACCAGAATGTGTTAATTGATTATTATAGCTCTGTTATGTTTCATCACATGCGTATAGCAGAATCTGGCCTAGTTGGTGGCAACAAACTATGTTCATGAATACCACAGACAGTACTCAAGTTAGTCGAGTGTTATTTACAGGTCGTTCTGTTCTTTTTCGTTACATGCATATGGTAGAATCCTGGCCTAGTCAGTGGCAACAATGTTCTTGAATACCACAGACAGTACTCAAGTTAGTTGCATGTCATGTACAGGACGTCACAACCAACCCCAGTATTGTTTGGCTGTTTGTGATGTTCTATGCAATTTTACATTCAGTAGTTTACCATTACCATTACGGACAGTTCGTAATCCCGCATACAGCTTAGCCACATATGCTGGCAACACAGATAGTTTTAGTGGAGACATTGCTGGGCAAACAGAAGAAGGGATAGACTGAAAAACATTGATAAAACAGATATGCACAGATCTATCAATGTAGTTAAAGTGAGATATTTGCATATCCTTTACAGGACATGGTAGTCAACCACAGCATATTTTGCTGTTTGTGATCTCTTGGCAAGTTTACGCTCAGTAGTTTGCCATTGCTTTCTGAACAACCGGCACTCATACCATTGTAGGGGAAACCAACGCAAGGTGGTTTGCTTCCAAATCACTCGCAACTGTGTTTTGAATGGTATATGCGGGATTACAAATTGCATTTGTAACCCCTTTGCCACAGAGCAGTAGACACTCATGAAATCATTGAGAGCGACACAAGACAGACAACTCATGAAATCATTGAGAGCGACACAAGACAGACAACTGTGGAATAGAATGATCAGCAAGCTTCACGACCAGCTCAAGGCTGACGTACTTGATGATGATGATGATGATGATGTATGTCATATTTTTAAAATATATTTACTCAGAAAGTGCTGAATGAAAACCTATGACTTGTTTGTGTGTCATATATTAATGTATTTGTATTGTCATATTATCATTGTATTGTCATATATTAATGTACTTGTATGTGATTGTTTAAATACTGGCTTTTCTGTATAGCTATGGTTGTGGTTAACTCTTTCTTTCGCAAGCAACATACAATGTGTGATTGACTATTCTACCTGTGCAGCAGTGAATGTATCATGTGTGATTGGCTATTCTACATGTGCACCAGGCAATGCATCATGTGTGATTGTGCTTTTAACATTTAGTCTAGGGTGCTAAAGAAATCTGGCAGCATATTTGGCCCCTAGAGATTGTGTTGTTGTCCCTACTGCCCCTGTTTCACAATTGCTTGAGTCTATAACCAGTGGGCTAACTTAATATGACTGTTCCATAACTTGCAAGTGTTCTCTTCTCTCTGTAGCAAATAATAATGAGAGATATCAAAGAGACACCAGGATTATGAGCTGGAGGTTATAATATAAACCGTCTACACTATGCAGAAGACACAGATGATAATTAAAAATGCAAAAGATCTGATGGATATTGTAGGGATTGATTGATTCATTGATTGATTTAGGAATCGACATCACAGCATTCGGGGCATTCCCATAAGCGCTCCGTCCCCATCCTCAGCAGCCAGCGAAGAGTTCCAACACCAATAGTACCAGTACCAATCTGATTATATGTCCGTCTCGCCTTTCCTCTGAGCATTGAGCGTCGGCCAGATCCCCTCGTCACTCCTCGCTGTCTCATTCTTGCCAGACCATGGTAATCCATTTGCTCCTCTGAGGTGTACATGTGCTCCCACAAGGCCGCAACCATGTCTGCCTTGTCATGTATCAATACTCCATCAAGTTCTGCAGAGCCAGCCAATCTGTTTGCCTGTTCATTTCCCAGCACATCGGCATGCCCCGGAGAAAAGATCCAGGCGATGCTTGTCACCCGTGACCTCTGAAGCGAAGCAAGACACTCCGCACGAAGCCTGCCCGTCCTCACCCTCGTCAGCATGCTTTCTGAGTCAGTTACAATCACGATGTGTGTGTGCGTGTGTGTCGTATTCTCCATCCAGCGGAGAGCCGCAGTGACTGCCTCCAGTTCCATTCTTAAGCTGGATGTTGTGGTATCATATGTCAGGCTCTCCTGCACCAAACGTCGACCATTAGCTTTGGCTATGAACCCCCAGCCACTTCTCTCACCTCTTGACACCGAACCATCTGTGTAGATAATCACATCACCCGAGTGAGCATTGTCCTGAATTAGTTGCTGGAATTCCACTTCCGTGGCCCCTGCTGGCCACTCCTTGTAGGGACGATGAGTGCACTGCTAGAGCTGTTAATTCCAGACCCAGCTGTCACACATGCAGTCTAATAGTTGGACACGAGATATCTGTCACACACTTCCAACACATGCAGTCTAATAGTTGGACACGAGATATCTGTCACACACTTCCAACACATGCAGTCTAATAGTTGGACACGGCATAGCTGTCACACACTTCCAACACATGCAGAACTGACTTAGCACTGTCAGCCAACACTTATGCTGACATACTTTTTCCATGTGATGGAAAACATATTGTGATGAAAGACCAGTAATCAATAACTTGAACATCAGGCAGTGATGCTGGGTTAGTTCTGGGACATGCAGAGAGTTCAAATGACAAGAAACACAGACATAGGGTTCATTGCTGGAATACTCCATTGAGCTGTGTAAATTTTATTCTGCTACTACAGGGGTTTATACTGCTATGTCAGAACATGTGGATGTTGATACTGCTTTTAATTTAAAACTTCGATATTATCCTGTATATTTGCACAGGCAGTTCAGATTGTTTGAATGATATTTAGTGAACCTATTCTAGTTTGTGTAGAAATGAATATGTAATATCAGTTTCATTTGTTGCAAATGGAGGATTTTAGAATATTTATGAATGACTGAAAATGTTATGGTGGAGTAAGCAATTGCTGTACTTAGAATTCATCAGATGTGGTTGAACATCTGATCAACAGATTTTGGTTAAACTTCATCCTAGTGTAAATAAAGTTGCTCTGTCTAGCGAGCTTGTAGGAATGATCGTTGTTGATTTCGCTATTCTAAATAAAAAGAATATACCATATTATCATACGAGTGTGGTTTTCTGATATACGTCATATACAATGTTTACAGGACCTCAACAAACATATTTTATTTCCATATTAGAAGAAATATGACTGCTTTGTTGGTAAGGAGGACTGGTACATGACTGCAGTCCTGCTTGTTGGCATTTTGTAATTTCATGAGAGCAGAGTACATGATTCCAGTCCTACCTGTCGGCTTTTCTAGGTCAGGTCTAGTCCTACTTGTTGACCTGGGTTAGGGTTGGAAGAGTACAGACTTCAGTCCAAGTTGCTGACTTGTGTAGGTCAGAGTTCATGACTCCAGCCCTGCATTTTTTACTTCTCATCATCAGCAAAACTCAGAAAGGATAGCTAAACGAAGCAATGAGGCGGCCATGGCTCTATTTGGGATACTAAGGATGCATACTGATGTGCTCTATTGGGGATACTATCCTGAATGGTCTGATATAAATCTCTGGTAATGGCTTGAATATGTGATCAGTGACAGTTCTCTCAGGTAGTACTAAGGATGCATACTGTGCACACAATCCTCTGCAAATCTTTGTTCAGAGCTTCTACCATTGTTTTTATTTTGCCATGTCTGATGTTTTCACAGTACTTGTTTGGCTGGCATATCTACCCCAATCAGCTTTTGTGTAATTCCAGCAGAGCAATGGTTTTTTGCTTCTGCGGACCTTAGCCATGTTCACGACAAGTTTGGTTTCTGGAGAATGTCTCCTGTACAGAAAGCCAGGTCTAGTTTGGTTGTGGAGAATGTCTCCTGTACAGAAAGCCAGGTCTAGTTTGGTTGTGGAGAATGTTTCCTCTACAGAATGCCAGGTCTAGTTTGGTTTCTGGAGATTGTCTCCTGTACAGAAAGCCAGGTCTAGTTTGGTTGTGGTACACCATCTTCTGGACGAAGAGCTGGGTTTGTCGATTAGATGGAGACTGGAGTCTTTTCCCCAGTTCCCCACGTCATCTCCTCTGTTAGTATCTGGGTATCCCCATCTTTCTGAGCAGCTACTGAAGTCTCCAGCTATTATGCAGTTGGTGTTGATGTCCATGCTAGAGGATGTCAAGTATTTGGATGCTGGGCAGTATATAATGTAGATTCTGATTTTAACTTCCGTTAATATATTGATCCCTATAATTTCTGGCAGGTTATTGATGTTCATGGCTATTTCACTGCATTCTAATGAATTATGGATGAGCACCAGAATTCTTGCGTCCTCTACGGTCTAGATGTATAGTCTGGTATTTCCTTACTGAAAATTTGTGAATGTCATTTAGGTGTGTTTTCTCTTAAACACCTATCATATTAAAGACTTGAATGATGCAGAGACAAAAATGTAAAAAGTCACTTGCAGTCTATTTATAAATATGAATTTTGATTTCACATAAAGCTAGGAGTACGACAGGGATGTGTCTTGTCACCAGATCTCTTCTCCCTATATAGCGAAGTAATAATGAGAGAGATCAAAGAGATTAGTTGGAGGTTATAATATAAATAATATACGCTATGCAGATGACACTGTATTGGTGGCAGATAAATCAACAGACTTACAACAATTGTTGGACACTGTAGTAACAGAGAGTGCAAGGAAAGGACTCTCCTTGAATATCAAGAAAACAGTAACAATGGTGATATCAAAGAAAATGGTGACACCAAAATGTGACACAGAAATAGAAGGAAAAATTCTTAACCAAGTGGATAATTTTAGATACCTAGGGACATTTATAACATCAGATGGAAGATGTACAACAGAGATTAAGAGCAGAATAGGGCAGGCAAAAGCAGCATTTCAGAAAATGAAGAGTATCTCATGCAATAGGTCACTATCGCTGAGTGTAAGAAAGAGAGTGCTGAAATGCTATGTAGAACCAGTTTTGCTGTATGGCAGTGAATCTTGGAATGTAAATGAACAAATTAAGAAGAAATTAGAAGCAACAGAGGTGTGGTTCCTGAGACGAATGTTGCGAATTCCTTGGACTGCCAGAGTAACTAACGACGACTGCCTGAAACAGGCTAACGAAACTAGAACATTATATACAACAATAAGACAGAGACAAACATCTTTCTTCGGTCATGTGATGAGAAGAGAGGCATTGTAGAACATCGTGACAACTGGAAAGATCGAGGGGAAGAGAGGCAGACCAAGAGAAATGATGCTGGATGGATTGAGACGGTGGCATGGAGGAATATCAGCAGCAGAGTTGATCCAGAAAACCAAAGACCGATATCTGTGGAGAGCCATGAGCGCCTACGCCAGCTGGCAGGGCACTTGATGGTGATGAATTTTTATTTTCTCAATGTTGAGATGAATGATTGCATCTTTACGGTTTATTACTGACTGGCTTAACATGTATTTGCATTTGAACACTATTGTAGCCCAACTGGCATACAGCAAGATATGTAATGGCTGAATGAGACTAGATTCTTCCTCTCCTTCGTTCCTCTTTTGAGGGAAAAAAATGACATGTAGTTAGACGAGTCATTACTGCCCACGTTTACCGGCATGACACATGATGGATGGAGTTAAGCACCTCAAAGGTCAATGTGTCAACTTTGACATGCATTTGTTAAAGGTTAGCTCCCTCTAGACAGATTCCATCCAAGGTCATGAGCTCTTTCCACCCGTGGGTGGCTTTTCTTTCCTAACAGTGTTGCCAGAGCAGAAGCTTTAAGGGGGACCCAAGGGAAATAACAATGTTGCTAGGACAGCAGCTTTAATGGGGACCCAAGGGAAATAATTACCAAAGGCAAGATATAAATTGGTGTCAATATTGAGAAACGAGCTATGGCATGAAGAAATGAAAACACCACAAACAAAACATTGTACAATTTTGATATGTATTGCCGCAAGTAGTAATACATGCCACTTAATAACATCAATAGAATGGAGATTCTACATTATCATGTTTTAGGATGAAATTGATAACATTGTTTAAAGAAGGAGCAATTTTGGAGATCTTTTACTGTGCATTTCACTATATCACTTAGTAAAAGACATGAACAGAATGTCTCCATTTTTCTGTTGGTGCTTGCTCTCTTTAAACAGAAGTGGAGGCAATACACACTACTTCTAGTAGCAATGGACTGATTTTGTGTGTGGATTAGCTTTCCCCCTATTTACCAGTGTCCCTCGCCATGAGGCGAATTCACTCCAACTTCAGAGGTACTTGTAATTTATGTCTCCACGTCAAGGACGAGAAATCAACATTTTAGTCCAAATGTCCTGTGTAGGGGTTGAGCCCCTTACCTCGGCATCAGCGCACCGGATGTTTAAGAATGTGCATTCTTATCCATTTGGCCATGCTGACCACGGAATGTCTCGTAATTTAAAATGTTAAAAATATGATTAAAAATGATCCATTTCTACACAAAGTTTCTACAATAAATAAAAACTCCACATTTTAAAAATATGATTTAAAATGATCCATTCCTACAATAAATAAAAACTCCACATTTTTAAAATATTAAAAATGATCCATTTCTACGCAAAGTTCTTACAATAAATGAAAACTTCACATTTTAAAAATATGATTAAAAATGATCCATTCCTAAGCAAGGTTCAATCAATCAATCAATCATGTGCCATGCTGGAAAGCGTGGGCGGTCATGATTTGCCATTTCACTCGATCACCAGAGTGATCAAGGCAAGTGCAAGGTTACTACAGTAAATAAAAACATGTTTTTAAGGGCTAAAATAATCGTTCACTTCTGGATCTCTCTGTCTCTATCTGACCACATGGCTGCCTTTATATACACAAAACAACTGGTAACTCGGCTGGCATTCTTTTTTTCTATGTTCTTGTGTATGTGTTACTTGTACCCACCCCTCTTCTTAGTTGTTCCACAGATAACATTGTTTCAACATCCTCTCACCACAGTCAACAGAACTAGAAAGCTGCTATACCATCACAACTAAAAGAAGAACCAGCAAACGCGGTTTAATTATTTATTTTCACAAATTTTGATAAGGGTAGTAAATATGTACACTGCATCATGAATACAATCTTTCACCACAATCAACAGAACACATGAAAACAAAAGAGAGAAAAACAAGATGAAATGTCTATTATTATGACTTATTTTATGATGTTGTTATGGAGGAGGGGGGGGGGGGAGGAGAGCGAGAGAGAGAGAGAGAAGAAGAAGGTAGTTGAGTATAACTGTGTCCGCACTCGTCCAACTTCAGAGGGGAGGAGTGTTGTTTGGTGGTGGTGTGGGGATAATTATAGTCAGAGGAGGCTAATGACACAACACGTCTGAGGGGTGTGCTGCTGTTACTCCTGGCGAATAACTTGGTGAATCCCAATGTGATTAAGCTCCATCACACCGGGCACATGGACATCCACCGTCTCCTGGAACGTTTCACGGAGGCACGTGTATGCCACTAGGTTGCCTGTCTCCTCTATACACCCAGTACAATAATCATACGGGTTTGTGCACAGTTCTAGGACGCATGCTGTTATGGCGTCTGATAAGTCATTCTCTGTAACAAACAGAAAAATATATAGATATAACTAACAGAAATAAAGGTGTGAGAGATAGGTGGTTAAAATAAGACTATAATATGATCATATAACAACAATAACCATAAAACATTGTCATCTCACAATCTGACATATACACAGACAAATACATTAACACGCGAGTAATGTGGAGATTTGCGTGGGTCATCATCAGCATCAATATGCGCCATCACTGCCTAGAGAGTTGCTTGCATTGAGTCCCCAACAATCTTTGGGACACGTCTACATGTCGCACGCTGCCACATGGCGTTTAGACAGAATGTCGTCATCAGAAAAGGCGGTAGAAAGTCGTATAGGGAAAACCCCACAAGAAACTAAGGAAACTTAGAAACAGGGTGATGTCAGACGACAACAGAGAAGGACAACGGAGAGGACCTTGTGTGATTCGGCTGAGGCGTGACATATTTCGTGGAGCCGTGGGCGTTCAGAGATTTTGGTTGTAAGGATTATCAGGTGGAGGATGTCTGACGAGAAGACTGTCAATATCGAAGAGAAGACCCGTGGGCACGGAATACCTAGACAATCTTTCAGATGAGAATGGCGGGATAAACGGCGATCCGAGGTAAAGTCAGATAATACGTGGATATAGTTTGCAGATATTGTGTAAATGCTATCCCTGTGTTAAAGGGGAACTTTACGGTCTGGACGACCACTGTATTGATCTAACACCACAAATAAACGTGTGTGTAAGTACTTTCACTATCGGAATAGCGTCGGTTGATTCTTCGCATTTCATTTGCAAAGTTTGATGTGAAACTTTAACTGTTGTTGAGCCAGAGCTTTGACGTTGACTTTCCAGTTAAGTGTTACGGGAGTAGTTGACTCATGGCAGATGTGGGAGCATCGATCCGGAGCTCAAGATATTGATTATCAAGTAAATTATTGTCAAGATAGCCCCTACCAAAATAATCGAAAGTAAAGATGAATACACACCATAACTCAAAGTAACGCACGGTGCAACACGGGAGCTGAAAGAGCGCAGGAAGAGGCGGTGGTCAAAATGTCAGCACAAACAGTAGAACATTTCAGAAATCACTGAAAGTAATTGATAATGTATTATTCTGAAAATACCTGTGTAAGGTAAGAAGAACATTAGATTATATATTAATATATCTTGTTATTGGACACATACAAGAGCTCTTGCTGACGTGTCGAAACATATACAAATAACTACGAATGCCACAAGATTACAACAACATTTGCGCGTCACAGAAACATACTGAAGAACTACACATTTGAAACATACTGTCCACGACACTATATTAAGGAAGAAACGACGATACAAACATTGCAGACTGTAAACATTGAAGTATGTAATTATTACTAACATATCAGACTTCGTGGGACAATGCAAACTACACAGTTGACACGACACACTGACACGCAAACGTCAACAAAGAGAATGACACCAAACACGATTATATTTGCTGCCGACACTCTGTCATAAATTCACTATCGGCGCAAAGGACATTCGATACGTCTATAGACATTATTTATTGTACATGTCTGAAAACTTGCTGACGTCGGATGTTGGAGGATGCTATACACTACCATGAAGATTACCTTCGCCACATAGATTGTCATCTGTCAAGGATGTTTTAGTTGTGACATTCGATTGGTCGCTACACGTTAGATATCACGTCAGGACTTATTATATATACTCCTACACTGATACACTGACGCCAGGACATTGAGGCAATGCTTCTACACAGAATACCACACACGATTTGAAGAGTTTACGATTTGTATGCGCTTACCAATACTTACATTGGCTATATTATAATTATATAAGCAGCAACTATTAATTACAAATGCCAACCACGGATATATTCGTTCATCCGTATTCAAGTCAACGAGATTAGCGGAACACAAGGGATACCAATGCTGTTCATAAGGAATTCACGGACATTATTTTATACTTGAGGACACTACTTACGGGATGGAGGACATAACAACACCATTATCCACATACCGGACAACAACTCTCACTTCAAGACGACACGTACACGTACACTAGGACATACTATTTTGAAATCACAGAGGATTTCGTTACATTTGAAGAATTCAACTCGGTCAGTCGGGACCGAACATTAACTCATTACGTCGACATCTACGGACAACAGTAACGTTTGGACACAACCTCAACCTTCTTTCCACACGTCATAGTAGACACTAAATGAGTCAACCCAAAGATTGCACAAGGCCAGTATATGTTATTGTTGGTCAATGTGTTATTGTTGATAAATGAGGTGCTTATTATTTAATAATAAGTAAATTCGTTCAAAAATGGATAGGTGGGCGATTGGAAGGGCGTTCCTACATTAAGCAAGGACACTTGAATATTGTAGTGTCAACACATAATTGCTGTCTTGTGTTAAGGGTAGTAGTAAGAGAGGATATTTACGTCAAATTTCTGTAAAAGTATTATTGTCTTTTATGAAAGAAAATATCTATTTACGTCTCTCGTCAGTCGTCTTCTGTCATTGTTGATTGTCTAGTATTATATATTCTTTATACTGAATATATTTCTTATACTATTTTCTGTCGTTTACATATAGTAACACTTAGGACATTTTTATCACATTAAGATTGCTGAATTTCTGTTGCTGAATTATTGTTGAGTTAAAGTTGACAGTTTGTTCAACATTTGTTATATTGTTTACTCTCGATTGAACGTACTTCCATATTGTCGATTTCCTTTGCATTTTTTGCAAATTTCTATCTTATATTTCAGCTAGATAATTATTGCACGGGTAGGACAAGATGACGTCAATATTTCAAGACTACATGAAGATAGGTAAGACGTTGGGTTTAACCGGTTTAAGGCTAAGGAATTATGCAATACAGAAAACTGAAAAATTAGAGGGGGTTGTAAAGGAGCAAAGAAGGAAACATGGACGGATATATGAAAATAATACAATGTTCATCATTGACGATGACGAAAACATAGAGACACTCACAAGTACCCGAACCCAAACAACGCATAAAGAAGAAGAAAACACGCAATTTGAACGGGGTACATCAACTGTTAACGAATATCAGATAACACAAATGGATGATAACGCAACAAACAAGAATGGGGTACACCTGGATATTCAAGAGGTAAACAAACAGTCTTCATCAAATAACTCTGTATCTGAAAACATAAGTTATGATCAGAAACAAAGCAAACGAGATTATTTGTCGATAAATGACATATTTTTGAAACATTCAAAAAAGAGACCAAAAGTTATACACACTGGTTGTTGCACGCAAAAGTTACATGCACAACAAGCACAACCTATTGAACAATCAAAATTGGGTCTGATAACCATGTTTATTGCTCACATCATAACTTTGACAAAGACATACAGTTCACAGGTTGAATGCGTCATCATGAACAATTATATTCGAACGAAGATATATGCAATTGATGTCAGTAAAAACATGTATGCACAAGCGAGGAAACATGGTGTAAACAGGTTCATACGAACAAAAAGGCGTGTCATGAACATACGCACAGAAGTCAAGAAGTGTGTCACAAACGTACATACAGAAGTCATTAGGTGTATTACACACATGCACGCTGAAGTTAAACAGTATGTCACTAACAGATACACACAATCAAAGAAATACGTTGCGTGCGGCATTACAATTATCCATTCACAAGTTAAAAGAAGATACACACAAACCAGAAAGAAACTCATAGATTGGTTAACAGACACCAAGAAATACACCACAAACACTTGTGCGCAAGTCAAAACAAAGGTAATAAACTTTAACATACAAACAAAACTGTACGTTACGAAGTTAAGAGTTAAATGCAAAGAATATTACAGAAAACAAAATACACTTATCTTTGCTGACTTTGGTTACTTGTCTTACTTCTGGTACAAATTTGCCAAACGTACATCATTGTACGGTATGCTTTACATATCATACACAAGATTGAAAACAATTACATTGTTCCAACCAACAAAGTTACAATGTACAAATATTGGCATGCGTGCAGAAGAAAGATTCTATAGGTTTGAAACAAAGAAAGAGAGAAAGAAATAGAATGAAAGGAAGAATAAAAGAAAAGAATAAAGAAAAAATAAAATGGGATGAAAGTGTTAGGTTCATATCAACACATAGTACACTGCAGACACATTAGGGTCTTATTACTTAGTTGTGTTAGGTGTCACTGTTATAAAATTGTAATTGTCAGAAATGTTCTCATTATCTCATATTCCAGTTCTCTATTGTCTGACAGTTATTATCAAGTATACTTATAATAGAGAGCAATATTATTTTGTCTCAATATTTATTGTGTTGTATCAGAAGAATACAGTATATTTATGATTTATTATCTTAGAAATCTTGAATCTTTGAGATATGATTCTGCACAAACTGTAGGATCTACAAGTCAATCATAATCTTGCCGATATTCTAAGTCGACTATAAATATAAATATTTTATTCAATTTTAGTTTATTATAGTTGTTTGTTCATAGAGTGTTAGAAAATTGTGGAAATATGTGTTACATAGCACCGAATTTACTGGCAATACACACACAGATCAACAATTACATAATCATTGTTAATGCAAATAGATAGTTTCGGTAGTTGGATACTTCTGTCGATTTGTGATTTTGACAGGATGATAAGAAATATACGTGGGGAGGAACCGATGAGGCATGGAGAACTTTAACCTGTGTAGCTTTTCTCCTGTGTCGGGTTTTCACTTGGATGGTTTGTGACGATGTGACTTTAAAGAAGAACCGGTGAACACGTATTGTGCTATGACAAGTTGAACTTAATGAACATTTTATAAAATTATTATATGTAGTATGTGTATATAGAGTTAATTTAATGCATTGTGATAAGGATTGATTAGTTAACGTAGTTAGATTAAATACTATGTTAATATGATTGTATTTTAAGAATTGATCGTTAGTTATTATTACTTAAGTATCCAGATGATGGGTCATAGGTTTTCAATTTTATTGTGATCGCCATTGCCAAGTATAGCCACCACTACGTATATCATTATGAAATACGCCATTAAACGATATTGTCACTCGGCCATTATTCCCACATTTACACGAGTTTAAGTAGCATTTACCTTGATTAAGCTTAAGATTATGACGTCATAATACTAATACCTCACCTACCCATTTAATGAGATTGAGATTCTTGACATAGCACAGATGGTTACAAGACACTAGTAAATGCAACTGGTACCTGTTTATTTACTCACGTCCACTTACTCCAGGTTTTGACCTAGAGAAGAACGCTTGTCCTTAGGGACAAATGAGGGACTGATCGTTATGGTTAGTTAGTACAGCCTCCCCATGGGCTGTACACACGACATCTACCGTCGGGGTGTAGATTGGAGGGCGTGCCCGTTATATATTTTTTTTTATTTTGTGGGTAATGGATAGGTGTCCATAGCATCCTGCTAGTCCGATAAAAGTCATTGTGTCTGCACTGCTATGTGTCAGGTTAATTCTCTTGATGAAAAAAAAAATGATTACATCATTTTAAAAGGGAGGGGGGCATACTGCCACATGGCGTTTAGACAGAATGACGTCATCGGAAAAGGCGGTAGAAAGTCGTATAGGGAAAACCCCACAAGAAACTAAGGAAACTTAGAAACAGGGTGACGTCAGACGACAACAGAGAAGGACAACGGAGAGGACCTTGTGTGATTCGGCTGAGGCGTGACATATTTCGTGGAGCCGTGGGCGTTCAGAGATTTTGGTTGTAAGGATTATCAGGTGGAGGATGTCTGACAAGAAGACTGTCAATATCGAAGAGAAGACCCGTGGGCACGGAATACCTAGACAATCTTTCAGATGAGAATGGCGGGATAAACGGCGATCCGAGGTAAAGTCAGAAAATACGTGGATATAGTTTGCAGATATTGTGTAAATGCTATCCCTGTGTTAAAGGGGAAATTTACGGTCTGGACGACCACTGTATTGATCTAACACCACAAATAAACGTGTGTGTAAGTACTTTCACTATCGGAATAGCGTCGGTTGATTCTTCGCATTTCATTTGCAAAGTTTGATGTGAAACTTTAACTGTTGTTGAGCCAGAGCTTTGACGTTGACTTTCCAGTTAAGTGTTACGGGAGTAGTTGACTCATGGCACACGCATATACCCAACGTCCATTCCATGTCTAGAGGGTGCTTTCTATATGTAACAGTGTCTTCCTCTTGCCCATCTCCCCTCTACGTTTCCATTCATTAAAAAATTCGACAATGAGTTGTATCTCTTTATATGACAGTATTTTGTTATCCTGATCACACAAAAAACACTTCTTAGATATTCTAATGCCTGGAAATGTGCCATTTGAGAAAGGACACAAAATAAACATTACAAATTGATATGAATTATTTTTACTTACGTTTTAACATTTTTTTTTCCTGTTTGTTTTCAGCGTTTTCTTTTTTTTCTGCGATTCAACTTCTCCCATTAGGGCGGTGGCATTTTTGTCAGCTAATTCTTGCAGTTTGTTGAAAATAATACCCCTGCACACAAGGATACGTTGTTGTTTCTGAAATAGTAATAAACACAATCTCAAACTGATAAAAACATAACCTGGATCAGATATGAACTTTGACATATTAATAGCAGGTTGTTTTTTAAATGTTGCATATCCCTTACAGGACGTTGCAGTCAACGCCCAGCATTTTTCAGCTGCTGTTGATGTACTAGGCAAGTTTTACGTTCAGTAGTTTGCCATTGCTTTCTGCAGGTTAACAGTATGAATTATATAATATAAGCATTAGAAACTCATCTCCTGCTCCCCCCTCCCCCCAGTGAGATTTTATATTTTATATGAAAGCCTTATAACTCAATGTCTGTGTTAAAGTATGCATAGTTGCACTTGTTTTAAAGACTGTTATAAACTTGTACAGAAACCAGAAGATTGCAGTAAGAGATAGTCAGTAAGGGTTAATGTGTGTTTACATAACCACTTTAGAATGACAAGCACGGGTTAACTCATGTCGTAGCAATCTTTGTGGGGAAAATAGGGTTCACAAATAATTTTTTCATGCAAAATAATGAGCTAATAACCATTGTTCAAAATTGCGAAAGCCAAGTTTAGCAGTTAGCCAGTGACTCGATTAGGAGAGCGATGTGTATCTAGATAAGTAATTATTGGCCGCCTAAGAATAAATGCCTACTCAACACATATACTCGTCTATTCACCATATGATCCTGACAGACACAACAAAAAGCAAGACACCTCATAGACAGCAGGAAAGAATGAATGAAATGTACAAGTCCCCGGGAAGGTTAACCCAGTCAACAAATGCCCGCAGAAGTAGGATGTGTTGGCCTAACGACGCAAGAACGCAGCTCTGCTGTAAACAGGCACAACGCAATCACATGCATGTGTCGGATGCGGGACATCTTGCTTATGGTTGAGAAGTTTTCCGGAAGGTTGTTAGTGGAACGAGATTCTGCAAAGGACATGCTACTGAATGAATGAAGTCTGTTAATCTCGTCACGCCAGGAAGTGGATACTGAATAGCACGTTCATAAGGGTATCATACTGGGTAAGCTTTCCACGATCCCTAGGAAGCACAGGAGTCCACACTGGGATAGTTGGGCTAGAGACCACTACTTGTCTAGAAATTACAATATGATGTCAATAGAAGAGCTTTTGTTTGAGGCCAAATTGTTGGGTCTGTGTCTGAGAATAAGCACTCAACTAAATGACAGGGACTGGAAACCTTTGGCAGGTGTAATCACAACTTTTGGAGCATGAGGCAGGTGTAATCACAACCTTTGGAGCATGAGCAGGTGTAATCACAACCTTTGAAGCATAAGGCAGGTGTAATCACAACCTTTGGAGCATGAGGCAGGTGAAATCACAACCTTTGGAGCATGAGGCAGGTGTAATCACAACCTTTGGGGCATGAGGCAGGTGTAATCACAACCTTTGGAGCATAAGGCAGGTGTAATCACAACCTTTGGAGCATGATAAATATTGGTCCAGCACAGAATGCCCAGTGTGCCTTGATTTGTGTCAAAGGGTCCATTACGTACTTGACTATTATACTGACAGCATTTCTTGTGTAAACTAAACCGCATACACTGTAAGCCATCTAGTGACGTGTTAAAAGTAGTGAAAGATATAAACACGGCACATGCAAAATGAAAAGTAGTTGGTGTGCATTTGAGTTTTCTTTTGTAAGCTTTTAATTGATGTGACGTAGGTTTTAGTTTGGAATATGACAAGTAAAAGAATATGTTAATTATATTTAACTTGTATTATTAAATTTATGAATTAGTCTAATTAACATCTAAAGATGTGAGACCAACCTCCTCCTCATCAGCTGTTAGTATATAGCGGTCTAGGACGTCAAGTGATGGCATATTTATATTCAGGTCACAGAGAAGCTTGACACAATCGACACTCCCATATCCTGCTGCAAAATCTAGTAGTGTCTTTTTTCTAAAGGCATAGTGGATGTTAGCACCAGCTTTTATGAGGGCAGCTACTGTCTCGCTGTCATCCTCTGTTGACACAAGGATCATTATACAATGAATGAAGCACTCACTAAAACAAGAAAAATCAGCAATGCAACACAAACCAAATGTGTTCACTCCCTGCATATATTTTTATGCTTTAGTGGCATAGATGGTGATCAGGATTGACATGGTAATTTTGGTAGTAGCATAGAAGGGGATCAGGATTGACAACATGGTAATTTTGGTAGTAGCATAGAAGGGGGTCAGGACTGACAACATGGTAATTTTGGTAGTAGCATAGAAGGTGATCAGGATTGACAACATGGTAATTTTGGTAGTAGCACAGAAGGGGATCAGGATTGACAACATGGTAATTTTGGTATTAGCATAGAAGGGGATCAGGGTTGACAACATGGTAATTTTGGTAGTAGCATAGAAGGGGATCAGGATTGACAACATGGTAATTTTGGTAGTAGCACAGAAGGGGATCAGGATTGACAACATGGTAATTTTGGTAGTAGTATAGAAGGTGATCAGGATTGACAACATGGTAATTTTGGTAGTAGCATAGAAGGAGATCAGGGTAAACAGTATGATTTTTTTTTTTTGCGATCGCTCGCTTTGAACTCAAGCATAGTCCATACACACTATTTATAGTAGTGATGGACTGAATTTTGCGTGTGGGTTAGCTATTCCTATTAAGTGTCCCTCGCCATAGGTACTTGTAATTTATGTCCCTAAGTCAATGACGACAGGTCAAAATTTTAGTCCAGCTGTCCGGTGTAGGGGTTAAACCACTTACCTCAGCACAGCAGATGTTTAAGAACATGCGTTCGTACCCATTCGGCTATGCGGACCTGCCTAATATAATGGTAACTTCACTAGTAGCATAGAAGGTGATGAGTGTTGGCTTTCGTATCAGATTTTCTTTGATCTATAGTTAGTAAGAAAAAAAAGGTGACAAAAGGCATCCCTGTCTCACTGCAGTTCTTACTGTATATCTGTTACTTTTCCCTTCTGAAGAACTAATTTCATATCTGTATATGTTGCCTTTATTATTAAGTTAATAATTTTTGTGTGTGATCCCAGCATCCCATCAGTTTCTCAAGGTATTCCCTAAATAGGCAATGCAGGATCTGTTTGGTCAGAAGCCTACCTGTTCATTCCTTAGCAGTTTGTCAGTGGCATCTCTTAACTGCTAAAGAATGATTCTGCTCAATATTTTCCTAGGAACTGAAAATAATACACCGTATAACTTGCCGTGTCCATGACATTATGATCATAACCCTGTAAACTGTGTTAACCAGGTGCCAATTCTGGGGATTCTCATATGTGAAAAACGTTTTAATCAGTGATAAGATGTCTGTCATAATTGTAGAAGAGCTTCCTTTCCTCTTGGTTGGTCCATTTATTTTTGTGTCTGTTTCTGTAGACTTATTCATGGGCAGTTGGATTCTGGAGGTATAGTTAACACACAATAGACAAGCCAACACCATCTTTCCTTAGTTACCTCTTATGACATACATGGTAGGTTACAGTGTTACTATTCTTTGCTTCCATTTTGGGCTCTGTAACAGCCTGCAATATTTTCACTTATTCACGTTTGAAAATTGTGTTTTTTTGCAATTGCCCTCTTCAAACTTCGTGCAGTCCATACACAAGCTTCTGGTGCACTGGACTGATGTTTGAAGTGTCGATGAGCTTTTCCTGTTACGGGTGTCCCTCGCCACCAGGCAAACCCACTCAGACTTCAGAGGTAGTTGTAATTTACATCCCACCAGTCAAGGACCAGAATCAACATTTTAATCCCAACTGACTGGTTTAAGGGTTGAACCCATTACCTCGGCATCAGGACACGGTATGCTTAAGTA
Source organism: Cepaea hortensis (assembly GCA_963921405.1). NCBI lineage: Eukaryota > Metazoa > Mollusca > Gastropoda > Stylommatophora > Helicidae > Cepaea > Cepaea hortensis. Next base: position 17,769,869 of record OY992880.1, on the reverse strand, counting down.
TGAGAGCTGCTGTCTATTCGGTCATGTTGACCTTCTAAAAATGTGTTTTATAATTTACTCATGAAGCAGTAGTAACTTACCCATGATGCAGTAATAACTTACCCATAATGCAGTAGTACAGTGGAGACATATCAGATCTCCTGAACAGTTTTGCTGATTCTCTTTAAAGAAAATAATTTATATTTAGATATCAAAATAGTGATCAATGTATTTTTTTCCACACAGATAGATAGATAATGATAATAATAATGAAGATGATAATTACATAATCCCTTTTGCTATGAACAGCCAAATGATGAGTCCTATTGATAGCTGTGTGTGGTGGGAGCATTTTGTGTTGCTGATGAACTAATCTTTGGTACTGTAGCAAGTGCTGACAGTTTGGTTCACTCAGTGGGTCAATTATGTTTAGATGTTTGTTGCTGGGTGTAGAATGGACTATATCATGAAGTTGTTTCTCGGAGTATGTTTCAGTTTCACAAAGCCAGGCTTGGTGATAACTGAGAAAGTGATGTTTCAAGTCTGGGTAGTTTATAGGTTGTTTTCTTGGGTTTATTTCATTTCCTGAGAGTTCAATATGCCCTTTAATTTATTTGACAAAAGCTTGACACCTTGGGAGGTTAACAGCTAATCAATCTATTTTTCTTCTGTCTTTCTTCTCTGATAGTCTTACAACTCATGCAAAGCTTTTTGTTCTTGTTCATGATTCGCTGGATTCTACAGGGTAAGGTAACAAGCCTCATGTCAAGCCTCCGCAGTGACCTCTTACAACACGTTATGTAATGTTACTATTATGTCATTCCCTTACGGACCACAGTAACACATGAATGAGCTAAACAATGTCTGCCAATATTTTAGACTTCGGGAACATTCTGATCTCTCAAGCTTGGAGTGTTGATTTAGCCTACAATGATGCCTTCGCGTGGAGTGATCTAAAATCCAAGATGAACAGACACAAGTGCCAACAGAATGTGGTATGTCCTTTTCAGTATGAATTAGGCTGTATAGGGAGCACAGACAACAAAAGCTAGTAACTGTGGGTAGAAGTTCAGGCCTTGATATATGACAAATTCACATATCATGGCAGCACTGTGTCACAAGCATAATTTTAATATATACACAGGCACTAGGTAGGTCAGTACATGAGACAGATAAATATGTTATATACATAGACACTGGATAGGTCAGTAGATGAGACAGATAAATAGGTTATATATACAGACACTAGATAGGCCAGTAGATGAGACTGATAAATAGGCTATATATGCAGACACTAGATAGGCAAGTAGAGATAAATTAGGTTATATACACAGACAAGTTGAAAGGTAGTTAGGTATGTAGATTATACAGACATATATGGCATATACTTACTCATCGTGGATTAATTTTATGAATTCGTAGATATTGTTCGCCTGTTTTCTGGTCATGCTTTTTGTCAATTCAGCTCTCAACTTTTGGGTAGCCTGTCAAAGCATATTTGTTACAACATGCACATAATTATAATAAAAGTCACCAGAAAATTTAAACTTGAATAAACTCTTATTTTAAAAATATAATAGCAACGTTACAAAAAAAACAGAAATCTTATAGTTTATAGTATATAAAATCTTATAAAATAAAGTAGGAATATCCAGAAATGTGTGTCTGAGGCAAGAAATAAGACAGAAAATTGCACTTTAAAACATTCAGTCTAAGACTGAAAGAGTATAAAGTGCTCATCTAAGTTGTCATCAGCATTAGCAATGACCCTTAAGGTCCTAAAAACTAAGAATTAATTTTGCAAAATCGTTGAGGTCATTCATTTCAACAGAACCCTATGCTACCAATCTCAAACCTGGACTTTATCCAAATTACACCTTCGCAAAATCAACACCTGTGAAATGAGATGCTTGAGGAGAGCTGCCAACTTAACAATCTGAGACCGAGTAAGAAATGCTATTATTAGACAGACTGTGGGATCAACACCTTGTGCCACATTTACTGAAAGACAGAAGATCAAGTGGTTTGGCCATGTCATTAGAATGCAACACCAGCAACTACCATCACTGGCCTTACATCAAAGATCATCTGCGACGAGACCACAAGGGCGTCCAAGAAGTAAATGGATTGAAGAAATCAAAGACATTGTACAATCACACGGAATGACACTATCCAGTGCCGCCCACCAGGCGCTGGAACGCAAATTATTCCTCCCCACGACGCTTGACGGAAGAAGTGGAAGATGATTGTTTTAGTTTTTCAAAAATACTGTTGCCTAGAGCACTTTGATTCGCTTGCAACATTTTACACAAGTTCAAGACCCCCACATCCTGTTGTTGAGAGAATGCTGAAGTTGGACTTGATATAGGACTTGAAATTACGTCCTGCCTGTCTGTCTGTCTATCTGTGCATCAAATACCGCACCACAAGATCTGGACAAGGTGCGAAATCAAGCACCAGAGGAAGGAAGAGATCAACCCCCATAGTTGAGAAGAAGAAGATGGGGAGGACGCAAACACTTAGAGAGCACAGGGATACGAAAAAGACAATGAGGAAGAAATTTAAAAAGCTATTTATGGGGGAGGTTGAAGAGGTTCTAGGGGTGTTTGATTCATTGAACACAGAAATCAACAAAATTCATCATAATCCTGTGTGCTGCCTGTATCTCAACCTTAGTCTTCAGGATAAATTCTATTGATGATATTTCTCCATGCCTAGGTCACCCAGCATAATTTCTCTCTCTCTCTCTCTCTGCATCTTCAATCGTAGATCTTTCCGACTGCCTCATTTTTTTTATAAAGCTGCTATTCTCATCACATGATCAAAGAACATTGTCTCTTATAGTTGTAAATGTGCTCTTTCTCCATCATATAACTTTAAGTATTCACTCCATGTCTTCATTATATTACATTTGTCCATTAATACTTTTCCTGTTTTTGATTTCAAACATTCTGTGTTTACTATTATAACTTCCTTTTAAATTACTGTTTGTGCATCTTTTTTAAACTTTAATAGAATTTTGTTGCATTTATGTATTTTGTTTTGCCTTTAAACATTTATCTAATATTTGTTTATTTATATTATCGTATTATTATATATTTTTACTTTGTTTTCTTATGTCCATTTACTTTAGATTTCTGAAGTCATTCATTTGTTCAAAGCTTTTTGTTTCCTTTCAAAAAATATCTCACACTGTGTCGCTATTTGATATGAGAATACCTTTATTAAGTATTCTGGACCTCAATGTTTCTGTAATCTTACTTTTATTTGTCCACGTAGTGGGATGGGATCACTGTCACAGTCAGAGCCAGGCATTGTTTACACAATTATTAATACATTTCTAAATCTGTACTAATCAGTATGTAGTCAATATAGTGGAAAGCTTTCTCATGTGTAAAGCAGGTGTTTTCAATCATCATATTCAACAAGTTCAATAGATTTGCTCTTCAGGCTGGATGTAAGCTTAGTTCAAGCAAGAAAGGATACGATGGGACAACGCTGATGTGTCTACAACCAGTGTGACAGAACGGTCAGCATCTACATCTGAGGGGACAGAGCATGCATGGATTTTCCCAGAATATGATTGCAAGTCTTAGAAACCAATGGCCTTCATCATAAATTATGTGGATAAGTTACTACAACCAGTTGGGAGTCATATAAGTGCAGCCACTAGCATGAAAACCTGTCGGCCCGGTAGTTATGTGATCGTTTTTTTTGTCTCAAAATGTGCCACATCTGATTATGCACCTGAAAGTGTCCAGCTTCGGCATGAATTTTGTGGAAAGTATGCTGCTTTTAGACAGATCAATACAAGGTAATGGGTTCAATTAAAGTGTAGGTTCTTTTGCCTAATAATTTTGCCGAGACAGTGGCTTTAGGCCTACTCTTGCGATTCCAAACTGTCGTGGGATCTTCAACATGAAAAACTTGCACAGGGACCTCCTGTTGCTAACCCTTATTCAAGAAGGCTGGATACCAGATCTGGATACCCAGGGGATTCAGGGAGATGTGTGATGTCATTATGTACCAATGCTTCCTGGAAACATGCCCAGCCCTTTACTGAGATTGAACTGGGTACCTTCTGAGACTGAGGTGAACACAGCCACCTCTCAGCCAGACTTTCTTCACTGACCAGGCTGCCAGATTGACAATGATTAAAATTAACACCAGGAAATTTCCAGGGGGTAAAGGCATTGAGGCATGATACTGACCATTTCACTTTTCCATATGTCCTGTGTCATCTGCAACAGCCAGCAAAGAGACCAAATACTAGCAGTCTGATTACGTGTCTGCTCTGAGTTTTGAGTGTCATCCAGATCCTCTCATCACCCCCTGCGGCACCATCTCTTCAAACCATGATGCTCTCCGTGATGGTCTACCTGTTCTTCTGCACTAAAGACATGATTCCGAAAGGCCCCCCAACCACATCTGCATTATCATGCATAAATGCCCCTCCAAGAGGTGCAGTACCAGTCCGTCTGCCTACTCCATTTCCCACCACATCAGCATGTCCTAGGGAACAAATCAAACACGCTCTCTATTTGATTGTTGAATTGAAGCCTGCCACTCTGCCTAAAGCATGTCTACGCTCTCAGATGTTGTGGTATCATGTCAGACTCTCCTGCACCAAACACCAACCATCAACCTTCGCCACAATCCCCCAGGCACTCCTTTTACCTCGTAACAGAGCCTTAGGAGTAAATGATTATATAACCTGGTCATGAAATGTCGTGGATCAATTTTTGCACCTCCCATTTAAAGCAGCCTGCCAGTCCAATACCTACATTTCTGGCCCAATGTTATTATGACCCTGCACATGACCTCTGGCATTCTGACATACTCCTCTTCCAGTGTTCTCAAATATGCACGCTTCTCTAACTATGTCCCCTGCTTGAGCCATCCACAATTTTCTTATGATTGATTGACTGATTGATTGATTGATTTAAGAACCGACATAATTTTCTTATGATCAGGCCGTAACCCTTAACTGTATCCAGGGCCTCATGCAGGAGGTGTTTCATGTCTGCAGCCACTCAGAGATATGCTTGCTTGCTTGCTTGTGTTCGCTGGCTGTGAACTCCAGCGTGAAGTCCTGTATGTCGGATGAAGGCATCCTGGTGTCCAACATCAGTGTTATGTCATACAGGACCTGAGGTTTGCGTGAGTATCCGTTGTCCCATGTCTAGCTTATTGGTGTGCAGACTGGTGGTTCCTCGCCGTACAGGCAGACACTCTCCGACTTCGGAGGAACTCAGAGATATGATTTAGCCTGAAGCACATTGAGTCCGCAATCGTGGGTAAGGCTATGAAATATCGCATACACACCACCTATACATCTCTTGTGCATGCCAGTATCACCCACATAGATTCATTCTGTGTGCGCTCTAGTTCCGAAACCTGCTGAAAGGAATGCTAGGTTTTGTGGCTGGAGGATTCCTGTTCATAGCCTGCATTAACCTATAGTCACATCCGTGTGAAGGCTTTATAATGATAATTATTATAGTAAACCATATAGACAACAAACATACCAAAGTTTCCTCACTGGGTGTAGCACTGTTAGATGTCACCAAAGTTTCCTCACTGGGTGGAGAACTGTTAGATGTTGCCATTCTGAGATTATCTGAAACAAAACAAACCAAACAAAACATAAGTTCCATGGATTCTGCTGCTATAAATTGGGTGTAGTACTGACAGACACACACTTAAGAATTCATAACCAAACAGACAATGAGATAAGCACAGAATAGAACTAGTTCCATTGTCATCCTGTTGTATCTTCTTGGATGTCATGTTTAGCTTTACATTTCCTTGGACTGCTCCAGTTTAGAGTCTCTAAGAGTGGACAGATTAGTTCAACATGACCAACCCATTTTAATATTTAACAGGGTTTAACAGGTGCCACAGCCATGTTCACCACCATCTTTCCTGTGTTTTTCCCAGGTAATTTTGACTTTCGAAATGTTTTTTCAAAACTATGTCATGTGCTTGGTTTGTTGCATGCACACACATTCCAACATGTGTGTATACAGGAACCCACACACAACATTCAATATTCAACACAAGAACAATAATTTTAATAACTTACGGTATTTAACAGCATTGGCCATAGTAGCAGTAGTTGTTGTTAGTAATAGTAGTGGTAGTGTAGTGGTAACTGCAGTAGCAACAGTAGTAGTAGAAGTAGCAGGCATGGTAATTACAAGTAGTAGTATTACTTACTATTAGTAGTGACCAGTAGTAGTTGTAGTTAAAATGGTAGTTAATAGTAACAGCAATAGTGTAGCAGTAATTGTAGTAGCAGTAGTGGTAATTGTAATAACAGCAATGGTAGGCTGGTAGTAGTACAAGTTGTTGTAGCAATTAGCAGTAGTATTACTAGTAGGCTTTATTACTAGTAGTACTACTAGTGCTAGCAGCAGGAGTTGTAGTACTAGTGTCAGTGCTAGCAGGAGTTGTAATAGCAGGAATAGCCAATAAATATTAAATTCTAGAGTCGTGACCACCGGTATAGTTATGTGCTCTATTCTAGGTAGCTAAAAGAGAAAGCACATGGGGAAGGGGAGGGGAAAGGAGGTTTACAAGGCTCAGGTTTGCTTCTGCAGTGGTTACAGCCAAGAATTATCGATAAAATATGCACAACTGTGATGACGACAGCTCTGTGTGGTGTTGGATTATGTCAGCTTTTTTGCATAATTAAAACTTAAAAAGAAAAACAACGTTAAAATTATGTTCCTAACTCTGAACACTCAGTTTCTATAACTGCTTAGTATTGTCAAAAGTTGTTCACTGTAGGCTCCCAGGGGAGGCAGCCGCTGTCTATTGTCTGACACCTTTACCCTGGACACTCCCGATTCTGAAATTGCACATCGCCGTAGCATTTTTGCTCAGTTCCCATATTGAAATATAAACTGCCATTTGACTGGTAAAACTAAAACCACTAATAAATCACACCTCATATCAACGCTGCTGTGTTTCTACCTTGTAGCGGTAGAGGGGTCTGCGTGTTCCACCAATGACTCCAAGATCAGATTCTATGCCAACGGTAGCACAGCTACTCTATTGGCAGGTTCTACGATTTCGAACAGGTCATGAGAACAAGATGAAGTGATACACAAACTTGCAGCCCTCTGGGTGGACTGGAGACAGACAAAACTGAAAAGGCTGCGGGTAGCAAACTCGACAAATTGCTTGTCGAAGCAGGACGTCATGAGTCATAGGCTTGGCGAAGGAGTGCAACGCAATTTACGTGTATTGATGTCAATCATATCTCTTTTAATATTAATTTAATTATCCCCAAAAGTATTGGCGGAACAAACTTTGTCGTGCATCTCTCTTCAGAAAAAAAAAAAAAAAAAAAAACATAAATACCTCGCTTTGCGATTTTATAACGCTATTTCCAAACGTTCAGAGAATCAACGAAACTGAAAAACTTCAATTTCATTTCTCATGCCCACACGTGGCCTACAATGAAAATAAAATAGTAAATAGAATCCGAAGTCCACCACGGCTTTAAACGCCTATCTTTCTCGATCTTCCTGAAGCAAATTGATCTTTCTCTCTGGTGCACGTGAACATATTTTTTCCATGCCCGAAAAAAACAAAACAACGTTGCATTTGGCATCATTTTTGACTTTTCCAAATGAAATTCAATGTGCACGTGATGCTGACATCGGTAATCAGGCAGTCTCCAAGTTTCAATTTATAGCGGTCTTGACTGATTGTTAAACCACGCACGCTCACACATTACCAGAAACAACCGGAACCATGTATGAGTATGTTATATCGTCTCACGCACTACGTTTATATGGTGTAAGATGGTCGAACAATTCCCGAATAACCAAAGACGGTCATTTACGATCTCACTGTCAGTTCGGTGTCCGCCCCAGATGTTGCCGATGTTGATTCCCAGTTGATCCATCGGAGGATGTCACACATAATCCTGGCCTCTTGGATAGTGTACTCTGGTAATGGTACTAACTAACTGGATACGGGTAAAAACAGGAGGTCCCAGTAGGCACAAGTTGTGTAGACTAAAATTCTCACGGCGGTTGGAGATAGCAAAGAAAAGGCAGTAAGGCCCCAGCCCTTGCACAATTGTTAGGACAGAGAACCTACCCACGGGTAGAGAGAGCCCGTTACTTGGATACAATCTGTCTGGAGGAAGTACACCTTGTTATACAAATGCATGCTGAACTTGGAGACACCTACCTTGGAGCCGCATAATTAATAATACCCGGTAGGTGCCTCGCACTCCAACCGACAATGGAATAAAGAAGAAAATTCGGTTCAGTTAGAGCAACATTTTTTTGGCCCATGCAAATATGTTCAGAATGTCACCCCCCCCCCCCTTTTCGTATTTCCTCCCTAACCCCCCCCCCCCCCCAAAAAAAAAACCCACACACAATATACGTAAACATAGAAGCTAAATTTAATACCACATACCAGAACAAGTCTAGACATCTACATAAAAAGCGAGATTTGCGGGTCTACTTACGTTATAAATCGAATTTCAGAAGGGCGAGAGAAGTACACAGCTGTAAAGTATGGAGGGGAAAATAATATCAAGCAATCGGTTCTTGTATTGATTGATTAATTTAGGAATCACAGCATTCGGGGCATTCCCATAAGCATCCGTCCCCATCCTCAGCAGCCAGCGAAGAGTTCCAACACCAATAGAACCCGTAGCAATCTGATTATATGTCCGTCTCGTCTTTCCTCTGAGCGTTGAGCGTCGGCCAGATCCCCTCGTCACTCCTCGCTGTCTCATTCTTGCCAGACCATGGTAATCCATCTGCTCCTCCGAGGTGTACACGTGCTCCCACAAGGCCGCAACCATGTCTGCCTTGCCATGTATCAATACTCCACCAAGTTTTGCAGAGCCAGCCAATCTGTCCGCCTGTTCATTCCCCAGCACACCGGCATGCCCCGGAGAAAAGATCCAGGCGATGCTTGTCACCCGTGACCTCCGAAGAGAAGCAAGCCACTCCGCACGAAGCCTGCCCGTCCTCACCCTCGTCAGCTTGTATTAAAGCGATCTTGAAAATATCTTCCCCCCACCCCCCGAAACCCTAAAATTCCCTGGGGGAGGGGGGGGGGAATTCCCCACCGATTGAGAACCACTGTGTTAGAGTTTCAGACTATGAAGCACAAAATTCATCTCTCCATCTTCTCCTCCTCCCTCGCCAATTTTCCAGTCTTCTTCCAGCCGTGAAAAAGTTGGCGTCCGGCCCCCCCCCCCCCCCCCCCTGGATCAGCTACAAATCCGTGTCAAATTTCCCAGGAGTTCAACATGGCCCCTAGTCCAATGAATTCACAGTCAAACCGTTTTAATAGGTTGATTTGATTTCCAGTCAGTTGATCAACATACATGGCCAAACAATTTTACTTTTTTTTAAAATAAAGCTTTAATGGTGTATTCGCTTTTTATTCTTATCCTCCACAAATGAAGATTTCTAGTATTTACAAAGCCTAACAATTTTTAAAAAAATATTGATAATTCTCAGCCGACACAAGAAATCTGAACAAGCTCTCCGTTTTAATGTGGTTCTTGTTAAAGTTTATCTGTGCAGATGTTTGAACACTAGTGTTAACACAAAGTATACTTCATTAACCATAACCTAATAATATATTTTGGCCACGTTATAAGAAGAAACAAATTGGAGAACTTGGTGACAACTGGCAAGATGGAAGGAAAGAGAACAAGGGGAAGGCAGAATTAAATGCCTTTATGGCTTGACCACGTGGTATGGTAGAGATAAGAACACAGAGCTGATCCACGACTCTGGTGATTGCGTGAGATGGCGAAACATGACCGCCCACGCTTATCGGCATGCCACATGATGAATGATAATGAATAATACGACATCTATGACAATATGACTAAATCAATGAGGCATGTCCGTATATTTTGCTAGCCATAAGCGAATATCGTGAATATAAGAGAAAACATGCATCTAATTATCATGCTTTGACTAATATAATTATAATAATGAACATAATTTCATTATAAATTGGTAAATTCACATCCCTAATTTAGCAACTGAGAACACGGGGTAATGTAACCAGTCCAGGGACCAAATAGAAATGTACAATACAGTGACATTAACGTACTTAAACTGAACTGAACTTTGCCATCACAGCATTAACTAACACCATCTAACGACATTATTTTATTCGAAATTTTCGTCCATATTTTCAGCTGTGTTACGAGAGAACATATTTCAATGTTAGTAAACTTATTTTTCTCCCCCAGCGTCTCTGCATAATGAAGTTAATAAAGTTAGTCATTGTTCTTGTCCCATCGTGACATCCAGAAAAGAATGCAGATCAAGGAAACAATGTGGATCGGGGCAATGTTTGGTATTAGTGCTTAAAAAAAAACAAAAAATACTTCTTAATGAATGGAAACACATTACAATCATATGTATACATAAAAAAAATGTATACATGTATCATATCATATGTATACATAAGATGGTATTGAACTATTGAATAGCATCAGAACTAGGTTTACAAGATTAAAATTAAAGAGAAAGCTGTGAAAATGCTCAATCATCACGATCGCAGAACAAAATTAAGAGTAACACTAACAGTCAGTGTGGACTAAAAAGACAGTCACAGTCACACAGTTTAAGTTTAAATGAAATAAACTAATAAGAGTCTAAAACAAATACTACATATGAGAAAACATTAATAACAGACATGGGAAAATGCTATAAATTAAAACGAAACATACTTTGCTGTTTGGCTGGAGCCTCGGTTGTGGTGGTCTTCTATGTAAATCTCGAGAGAATCCCTCAAGTAAATTACCACGTGTGTTGTCCGGTGTGGCGGAAATCGTGGTAAAAGTCTCGATAATTGATGGGTGGTAGTTACACGTGTGTCGTTAGGGCGTGTCGGGTGGTCAAGAATGAAATGAGAAGAGGCAAAGTTCCCAAGGTAAATGAACGAATGAATTATACAACGGCAGTCCGCAGTAATGTAACTGTGGATGGATACCGTGAAGACACGGTAGACTAGCGAGACCCCAGGTAGCATGTGTGGTATAGTAGCACTAGAAGTGAACGGTTGTATAGGTTTATAGTTTATTATATGAAATAAACTACATGGTAGCGAAGTTTGGATAACTTTTTGTTTGATTGTAACCGACATTTTCGTTCGTTTTGTGGAAAAGCAACACAAAAATTAGATCTTGTTGAACCTTCTTCCGAAGCGTTGGTTATATAATTATATATAATTAAATCATTTAGTCTTATGGGATAATTAAACGTCTTAAGCGACTTCCCGTATATGTCATGGGTTTATATATCACCGAAATGTCCCTGCGTTATAGTACAACATGCCTTTTTTTTTTTTTTAGCATATCCTTTACAGGACTTAGCTGTCAACACCAGCATCTTTCAGCTGTATGTTGATCTCTTGGCAAGATTACGCTCAGTAGTTTGCCATTGCTTTCTGAGCGGCCGGCTCACATACCCCGCAAGTCACCAATGCGATTCGAACCACTGCTGATTTGAACCGTCATCACGTTAACCGACGAGAGTATACGAGATTACGGAGAAAAGTCATAACCTCTAAGCCACGAAGCCGGCTACAACATGCCTGCTTCCATAATAACAACTTTAAAAGTCATAACTTTAATATACCCCGAATTTCATATTTTGCCATCCAATTTTGATTCCGACACACCGGAACAGTCCTGCTTCATCGGTCGCGAGACATGTACTCGAGAGCGGCCACGTGGTTGAAAGAGACAGTGCCTTCCGTGTGTTGTTCAACACACAAAGTAGTCGATTGTTAAAGTTTGCTGAAGCTATAATAATCAACCTTCGTAAGCCGTCCTTGTGCAAGCAGAAAGACATGTTAGTCAGTTTAAAATTACCGTGGTAGACAATCGACATTACTGTGCGAACATGTGTATATTTCAACTTGAAGGATTTATCTAGTTAATTCACGTAAATTGTGTGATTTCTGCAGTATGTACCTGACGAGATGCAGCGAAATATGCCAGGCAATAAATCGTGCAATCTATTGTTTGTGTCTTCGTTATTCAAATTCATCACGGGAAAACATTGTTTTGAATTTTGATTGGTCCAAACATACGTTTTGTTTTCCGCTGAATCTGGTCAATCTCAAGGCCCGTGGGCCACATCCGGCCCTCCGGACAATCATACCAGGCCCGAGAGGTCTCAATCGACGCACAAATATATTCGGCCCAAGAGAGAATTTTAGGCAAAAATATTTATTTATGGTCACGATATAAAGTGCAAATCAAATTCCCTAATTAGCAGCCTTCCGAATGATAAGCCACCTGAGAGCGTTCTCGCTTCGATCAGAATAAGCGAAAATGTAGACGAAGGAATACGAGATTAGCAGAGAGTCTCTGTGGCGAAATGGTCAAGCCGTTTGACTCGTGCTCCGAAGGTTGTGGGTTCGATTCCGGGCCGCACCCTTCGGTTTACGAGTTAAATGTTTCGGAGACTCCTGTGGGTCGTCGCTAAAAGCTACGGAGTTCGTGCTTTGTGCGACGCTTTCCGTGCTGCGGAAAGAGACCGAGCCATATGGGATAAAACCCGGTGCAATGAAGTCGATCCTGTCGACTTTAAGCGAAAATAAAAGTTGTGTAGTGAGTTAGTGTTCGTCGTTATAGTTACCTAGCAACATTCAGATGCTCGTTTTGGATTGGCGCATAAAAAATGAAAGTAGTGTAATGCCTCTAAAAGTACTGGAGAGTTTTGGTCAGAGACCATAACTTTATGAAGGGAAAATCCCAACTGCACCTCCCCGCGGTAGAGGATGGAAACACACTACGGTGTGGCTAACACAGCTCTGGGGACCGAGTATCCACCGGAATAAGTGGACAACTCTGCAGCTGAGCAGAGCAGGGCACTCACTTGTCCTTACAGTCGGAAATGGCTGTCAAAGGCAGAGGTAAAAAGACCACCATGTGAATGTGGAAGGCAAGGGGAAACCACCACATTATCTTCCCAAGACTTCATGGCAAAACATATTTCAAAGTTAGTGAAGGACGTTAATGGCTGTCTTAGGGCATCCTCGTCCGGTAGGGACAGTCATGAGCCACAGGTGACACCAGACCATCCAGCTACTGATGGCAAAAACTTAACTAAAATAAATAAATTTAGAGTAGGAACATGGAATGTTAGGACATTAAATGAGCTAGGAAAGTTGACCAATGTTCTAAGAGAGATGGATAGCATGAAAATGAATATACTAGGCGTTAGTGAGATGAGATGGAAGGGATCGGGCAAAATTATAGCTGACAATCACACAATAATTTATTCTGGAGGGGATACACATGAAAAAGGTGTAGGAATAATATTAGACGAAAAAACAGCCAAGTCAATTAATGGATACTGGTGTATTTCAGATAGAGTTATTATGGTAAAAATCAAAGGCAAACCAATAGACATAAATATTATACAAGTATATGCACCAACAGCAAGCAGTAGTGATGAAGAAATACAACACTTTTATGACGAAATAGAAATGGCGATGGCTCAAATTGGATCACAAGAAATAAATATAATACTTGGTGATTTTAATGCAAAAGTAGGAAAGGGAAAAATGGAGGATGTAGTGGGGAATTATGGTTTAGGTACAAGAAATGAAAGAGGGGAAAAGCTAATAGAATGGGCAAATATAAATGATATGATAATTGGAAACACGTGGTTTAAACACCGTAAAAGACGACTGTACACATGGATAAGCCCTGATAAGAAAATACGCAACCAAATTGACTACATACTAATTAATAAAAGATTTAGAAATGCTTTAATTAATGTAAAGACAATGCCTGGTGCTGACTGTAATAGTGATCATGTACCACTATGTGGACATATAAAAGTAAGATTAAAGAGAGGGGAAAAAATGGTTAAGAACATGAGACTTAATAAAGAGGTTCTGAAAATAGATAAAGAAATGCAAGAACAATACAGAGTGACTGTGAAAAATAGGTACAATGCAATAACTAAAATACAGAGTATAGATGAACAATGGGAAATGTTAAGGGACTCCATTCATCAAACTAGCAAAGAAGTATTACCGGAGAGAGGCAAAATAGCTAAGAAAAAATGGATGAATGAAGATATCTTAAAACTGATGGACAAAAGAAAACAGAGTAAAAATGACAAACAAGAATACGCTAAGATAAATAAAGAAATAAAAGATAAATGTGGGAAGGCTAAAGAAAGTTGGTTAAACGAGCAATGCAAAAAAATTGAATTAAATTCCATTAAAGATACAAAAAATATGCACAGACAAATCAGTGAGCTTACAGGAAGAAAAATAAGAATAAATACAGGGTGTTTGAAATCAAAAACAGGAAAGATAATATTAGAGGAAGATGCTATAATGAAGAGGTGGAATGAGTATATAAGAGAATTATATGAAGGAGAAAGGGAAGAATTAACAGAAGATAGTAACTTAGAAGGTCCACCTATTCTGAAAGAAGAAGTCGCTGACGCTATGAAACGTATGAAGAAAGGAAAAACAGCTGGGCCAGATGAAATCACAATAGAAGAATTAAAAGTATTGGGAGAATTTGGAGTAGATATATTAACCAAAATGTTGAATGATATTTACAGCAGTGGATATTTACCCAGTGATATGCTGAAATCTGTATTTATAGTTATACCAAAAAGACCAGGAGCAATTGATTGTGAAGATTTTCGTACAATTAACCTTATAAACCATATCACTAAGCTTCTACTCAGAATCATAATGAGAAGAACCAAAAAGAAAATAAAAATGGAAATTAGTGAAGAACAGTATGGATTTGTGGAAGGAAAGGGCACAAACAATGCAATTTATACATTACGGACACTAATAGAAAGGTCAATAGAGAAACAGAGAGACATATATTTGTGCTTCATAGATTATACTAAGGCATTTGATAAAGTAAAACATGATGAACTGATTAAAATGTTGGAAGATATCAACACTGAAGGAAAAGATTTAAGAATAATAAAGAATATTTACTGGAACTAAGTAGCAGCAATTAAAATGGGAAATAAAGAGGGTAGTTACGAACAGATAAAGCTAGGAGTAGGACAAGGGTGTATCTTGTCACCAGATCTTTTCTCCCTGTATAGCGAAGTAATAATGAGAGAGATCAAAGAGATGCCAGGAATACTAGTTGGAGGTTATAATATAAATAATATACGCTATGCAGATGACACAGTATTGGTGGCGGATAATTCAACAGACCTACAACAATTATTAGACGTAGTAGTAACAGAGAGTGCAAGGAAAGGACTCTCCTTGAATATCAAGAAAACAGTAACAATGGTAATATCAAAGAAAATGGTGACACCAAAATGTGACATAGAAATATAAGGGAAAATCCTTAACCAAGTTGATAATTTTAGATACCTAGGGGCATTTATAACATCAGATGGAAGATGTACAACAGAGATTAGGAGCAGAATAGGGCAGGCAAAAGCCGCATTTCAGAAAATGAAGAGTATCTTATGCAATAAGTCACTATCACTGAATGTAAGAAAGAGAGTGCTGAAATGCTATGTAGAACCAGTTTTGCTGTATGGCAGTGAATCTTGGAATGTAAATGAACAAATTAAGAAGAAATTAGAAGCAACAGAGATGTGGTTCCTGAGACGAATGTTGCGAATTCCTTGGACTGCCAGAGTAACTAACGACGACTGCCTGAAACAGGCTAATGAAACTAGAACATTATATACAACAATAAGACAGAGACAAACAGCTTTCCTCGGTCATGTGATGAGAAGAGAGGCATTGGAGAACATCGTAACAACTGGAAAGATCGAGGGGAAGAGAGGCAGAGGTAGACCAAGAGAAGTGATGCTGGATGGATTGAGACGGTGGCATGGAGGAATATCAGCAGCAGAGTTGATCCAGAAAACCAAAGACCGAGATCTATGGAGAGCCATGAACGCCTACGCCAGCCGGCACGGCACTTGATGATGATGATGAGTGTAATGCCCGGATATTGCTGTGAAGGCATTTCAAGTGAAGCTGCGCTTATAGGCGACAAAAAAGTATACAGGGTCGACTTCATTGCATCTGGTTTTATCCCATATGGCTCGGTATCTTTCCGCAGCGCGGAAAGCGTCGCACAAAGCACGAACTCCGTAGCTCTAGCGACGACCCACAGGAGACTCCGAAAAATTTCACTCGTGAACGGAAGGACGCAGTCAGGAATCGAACCCACAACCTTCGGAGCCCGAGTCAAATGGCTCCCAATTATGGAAGACATAAATGAACCAATTCAACCTGTCTCACTTTTCTTGTTTCCAGGCAATGTTAAACCACGTAAACGCTATGGTGTTTCCCAATGCACACTTTGCTGAAACACTTAGCACAAGTTGGCACGGCGCTTTAGTGACTTTGAAGCACAGAAAAGTAATTTCGAGCTGTTTCGTAATCCACTTGCCATAGATGTGGAAACTGTACCTGTACATTTGTACATGGAGTTAATAGAGCTGCAGTGTAATGGGACACTAAAGTACGACACTGTGGGGCCTGCAAGTTCACTCGTTTCATTCCTGAAGAGATGCCACGGCTTCGTCTACATGCGGCTCGAACCTTGAGCATGTTTGGTAGCACATATCTGTGTGAACAACTGTTTTCTGTGATGAAGATTAACAAAACATCCAACAGGAGTCGTCTCACTGATGAACACTTGCAGTCCATCATGAGAATCTCAATGACACAAACCATTACTCTCAACATAAACGAACTTGTAGCCAAGAAAAGATGCCAAACATCGTGGTCTGCAAATTGACATAAGAGTGAAAATGTGTATACCAGTGATGTTTTATTATTAAAACTTTTTTTTCTGTTTTAATTTATACTAATGTTAAAAAAAAAGGTCTAATTTTCGGCTTATTGAATGTGTATCCTGTCCGGCCCGCAACCTTACGTGTGATTTGAGTTTTGGCCCGCCGAGCGATTGAGTTTGACACATTTGTGTTGAGGTCTCTATATAGCGTCTGTTTAACAGTTTTGTTTGTTTATTTGGTCATTGTTAACTTTTTCCTGCAATCAAGATGATAGCATTTTCTCTTTAGTCTTGCAAACATAGTTCTGAGGCAATTCAATGCTATCTTATGTATACATATGAATATGATTTGAATTTTCCCTCTGTTGCAGATTTGTTGCCTCTCTGGTCAGCTGGGCGGTTTTGCCGACAAGGTTATACTTTTTGCTGGTTTATAGTGTCCCCCCCCCCCCCTTGCGGTTTCTTGGTTTGTACGTTTCTGGAACTTTTCAGTTGTTAATCGTGAAAAGGATTAGTCTTTAAAAGGATCCGCCGCGACCTTGACGTTGTCCCCGTACTGCTCCCTGCTTCCAGCATTTGTTTCATGTCCTGCTTTCTGCACCTGTTTCGTGTACTGCTTTCTGCATCTGTTTCATGTCCTGCTTTATGCTTCTGTTTCAAGTCCTGCTTTATGCTTCTGTTTCAAGTCCTGCTTTCTGCATCTGTTTCCTGTCCTACTTTCTGCATCTGTTTCATGTCCAGCTTTCTCCATCTGTTTCATATGGGTTGTACTGTACTACGTTACAGTTGCGGTCCTGAGTGGGACTGGTCCTTTTAACAACTCACCGTATTTGTGTGTGTGTATGTGTGTGTGTGTGTGTGGTGTGTGTGTGTGTTATAAACACGGGTATAAAGGAAGGAATAAAGCATATACATTGCCTATTCCAACCCATCTCCTAACCTTTTTTTTAATGTTGCAAATCCCTTACAGGACGTAGCAGTCAACACCAGCATTTTCCAGCTGCTGTTGATATACTAGGAAAGATTACACTCCGTAGTTTGCCATTGCTTTCTGAGCGACCGGCTCACATTCTCCCGTAAGTTACCAGCGCGGCGCGAATCGCTGCCGATTCTCGCGCATCTGCGTTACTCACCAGAATATACGATATTACGGAGAAAAACGTTAACACCTACGCCAGGGAGACCGGCTAAGGTTTCAACAGAGAGATCATTATTTAAGAAATAAAGGTTTCCTAACTTACAGTGGTGTAAACATGAATTAGATGCACAACGATGAGTGCTTGTGGACCAGAGAATGAAAGAATAACCAGAATAAAGAGATCACCACTATAACGTAGGTCCGCTTCATTTAAAAGGATAATTTATAGATATCAAGAGAAAACTCAGGACTTTTAGCAGAGCATTAGAATATATTTCCTCTAATTCCAATCAATAGAATGTCAAGCTGCGCTGTACCAGTATCAATGCATGAGAATAAACAGTAATCAACACAAGTTGAACAACAAAAACTAAAAATTATACATCAACTAGCAGACCCGGCCCGGCTTCGCCCAGTCCCTGGTGGGGAGCATCTAATTTAATTCATATAAGTAGTCATATAAGCTCCCGTTCCCGACTGTCTGTCTGTCTATCTATCTATCTATCTGTCTGTCTGACCCGGCCCCGCTTCGCCCAGCCCCTGATGGGGAGCATCTCATTTAATTCATATAAGTTCCCGTTCCCGACTATCTGTCTGTCTGTCTGTCCCTCCCTCTCTGTCTGTTTGTCTGTCTGCCTGTCTGTCTAATCATTTATTGGTTGCAGTTAGAACAACCTTAGATAAACGAAGACCAACTTACAAAAAGCATTAGAAAGAGCACTTGAAAGATCTTTACATATTCCCCCAAAAATTAACTTGGGTAAATGGAGCGGCGGCAGCAGCAGCAGAAGAAGAAGAAAAAGGAGGAGTAGGAGGAGGGAGAAGGAAGAGAGTGGAGGAGGGAGGAGGAGGAGGGAGGAAGAGATAGGCGGAGAGAGGAGGAGGGAGGAGGAGGAGTAGGGAGGAATAGGAGGGAGGAGAAGGGATTAGGAGGAGGAGGAGGGAGGAGGAGGAAGAGAGAGGAGGAGGGAGAAGGAGGAGGAGGAAGAGGGAGGAGGAGGTAGAAGGAGGGAGGGGGAGAACGCAGGAGGAGGAGGGGGAGGAGAAGGAGGAGGAGGAGGTGGAATGATGAGGAGGGAGGAGGAGGGATGTGGAGGAAGGAAGAGGAGGGAGGAGGTAGAGGGAGGAAAAGGGAGGAGGAGGAGGGAGGAGGAGGAGGAGGGAGGAAGAGATAGGCGGAGAGAGGAGGAGGAGGGAGGAATAGGAGGGGGGAAAGAGAAGGAGGAGGAGAAGGATGGAGGAGGAGGAGGTATTAGGAGGAGGAAGAAGGAGGATGGAGGAGGAAGAGGGAGAAGGAGGGAGGAGGAGAACGCAGGAGGAGGAGGGGGAGGAGGGAGAGGGAGGAGGAGGGAGGAAGAGGTAGAAGGAGGAGGAGGAGGAGGAAGAGGGAGGAGGAGAGAGGAGGAGGACGAAGAGGGAGGAGGATGGAGGAGGAGGAAGAGGGAGGAGGAGGATGGAGGGAGAGGGGAAGAGGAAGAGGGTAGGAGGAGGAGGGATGTGGAGGGAGGAGGTAGAGGAAGGAAAAGGGAGGAGGAGAGAGGAGCAGGAGGGAGAAGGAGGAAGGAGGAGGAAGAGGGAGGAGGAAGAGGGAGGATGGGGAGGGGAAGAGGGTAGGAGGAGGAGGGAGAAGGAGAGAGGGGGAGAAGGGAGGAGGATAGAGGAAGGGAAGGAGGGAGGAGGAGGGGAGAGGAGGAGGTGGAGGGAAAAGGAGGAAGGAGGCGGAGGAGGGAGAGGGAGGAGGAGGGAGAATGAGGAGGGGAGGAAGGAAAGGGAGGTGGAAGAGGAGGAGGAGGGAGGAGGAGGGAGAAGAAGGAGAATGAGGAGGGGAGGAAGGAAAGGGAGGTGGAAGAGGAGGAGGAAGAGGAGGTAGAGGGAGGAGGAGGAGGTAGAAGGGAGGAGGAGGGAGTAGGATGGAGGAGGAAGAGGGAGAAGGAGGAGGAGTGAGAAGGAGGAAGGAGTAGGAGGGAGGAGGATGGAGGAGGAGGGGAGAGGAAGAGGGAGAAGGAGGAGGGAGAGGGGGAGGAGGTAGAGGGAGGAGGAGGGTGGAGGGAGGAGAAGAGAGGAGGAGGGAGTTCGCCATTCCGAATTCATACTCGTCTAGGTTCTTTGATTTCGGTCCTTCCATTAATTGTTCTTCCCTTCTACATGACTGTAGATAACTTCCTTACACATAAAAAGATGAATTGTTATGATATTGCCGTGGCATGGAGGAATATCAGCAGCAGAGTTGATCTAGAAAACCAAAGACCGAGATCTATGGAGAGCCATGAATGCCTACGCCAGCCGGCACGGCACTTGCCGATGATGATGATTGCCGTGTGACGATTCTGTGTAGTCACGTCATTTTCTTCGCTTTTCCTAACGTTGTGGTTCGGGGATTCTTTCATCATCATCATCATATATTTACGTACGTATTTAGGGAGGGGGAGGAGGGAGGAGGAGGAAGAAGAAACAAAACTATGACAGTTGGCAGCACTGGAATGAGAGGAAGACGTGTAGAAAATTTCATCTCAATCGGATGGGCCGTTCGCGAACGCATAAAGGACATACATACATACACACCCACACACATTGCCTTTTATATATAAGAAGAAGATAACAAGGGTAATGGACCTTTATTTTGTCCAGCTCCATAGCACGTATTCAAACTGTGCGGATAATAGAGTATGAGGTCTATAAACAAAGACAATCACCACCCCACATCACGTTCTAGCGGATAATAGAGTATGAGGTCTATAAACAAAGACAATCACCACCCCACATCACGTTCTATTTTATAGGTAGTCCGAAGCATATAGCCAGACCTCTGCCAAGTTCGGCTGAGCCTACGGGCGCTTCCAGCACCCCGCTACGATACATTTACAACCGACTGACTAGCACCAGACAACAGAGAGATCATCATTTAAGAAATAAAAGGAACGCAACTCTAAATCTGAGAATGAGTCTCGCAGTGCGGAGACGGGACCAATGCTTTGAGACATCCAACACAACACTATGGACCACAGTAGCCCCAGAGAAGATAAGTGGATTGAGCTCCAGATATGATCGAATCCCTGTGACTCAGTCAAGTCCAATATTGTACCAAATGCCACAATGAGGAAGTCACATCCCCAAACTTAATAGGACACATCAACATAATAAGATTACAACTTCAAAGACAGAAGCATAGACATGTGTTTGGAAAGGTGTGTAGAGAGGGTGTGGAAAGCTCGACCGATAGGTCAGACCAGAGACCCAGGAATGTTCCCTCTATAACTATGGTTGGGGGGTCATTTCCACAAAATCCGCGCCCTGCCGTTTTTGCAGGCCATCTCTTGTGAGTTTTGCTGATTCTGTTCTAATTCTCTACACGTTTGGACACCTATTTGCATGGGATACACTGACCCATCTAGGTCACACCTGGGACAGTCATGCCTACTCATGGATGGAAATAACCTGAGAGGACCAGGTCTGATCCTTTCATGATTTCGGGCCTATCTGCCTGCCTCAAACTGTTGCTGTTCTAGAACTGAAGCTCTGGAAAATAGTGTGCACACCTTTATTTGCAATCTTGGCCGGTGTAACTCTTCACTGGCTGTTGAACGAGGGGACGGAGCGCGTATGGGAATGTCCCGAGTGTAATGATGTCATTTCTTAGCTCAACTCAACTCAATGCATATATATCAGCACACCCCTACACCCACTGTGGAATCACCCTGTTATCGTGTGATTTCCCGCGGAAACTCCGGAATTCCTTTGTTTGCAGTGAATTACAAATGAAATACCCACACTTGAAGATCACCCATAGAATTTAATTCTAGGAAGCTTGAAGTACAAGAGCTCATTATCTACTGAACAGCTGATGACGAGTGTTGTTAACTTCAGAAAGAGACCATGACGTCACGCATAATAGTACCATCAAGTGCGGTAGAGAAATCCACTGTGGAAATTCCCTATACCAAGAAGATGCGCAGCAGTAATACTATGTAAAGAAAAGAATAAGATAGTCAACTTACGCCCTATTAATCAATTAAAGAATTATTACAGGTTTATGATATTACTATTTTATGTTTTAATTAAGAGGAAGCGATGTGTGAACTTCATTCAACAGACCAGAAGGTGACTTGTGCTGTGACATTTACCAACAATAGTAATGGAACGGGACAATTCTCACAATTAAAGAGAAAATGAACAGATGAGTTGAATACTTCCAGGACCTTCCATGAAAAATCATCTAAAGGAGAAATTAAAGAAAGAAAGAAATAAACAAAACTGTAAAACCTACGAAAGATGGTTCGGGTGGAATCCAAACATAGTCTATTGAAGCCAATATAGGCACTTCATCTGAACATCAATATTAAACAGAATCATTATTGAGAGACTAAGATATGCCACTGACAGACAACCAGGGGGTGAACAGACAGACATCCTACCAGACGGATACTGCAACTTCCCGTATCTGTCATGGGATTGTGTGTGTGTGTGTGTGTGTGTGTGTGTGTGTGCGTGCGCGTGTGTATGTGTGTGTTACACAGTGGATCCTCGGTTTTCGTTGACTTCGGTTTTCATTGATGTCAGTTTTCGTCAATTTTTTCCGCAAAAAAATTGTCTCGGTTTTCATCGGTTGCCTCGGATTTCGTCGACGTGCCCACGTGGCCTCGATGCTAATTTTGCAAAAAACAAAGGGACCCACGATTTCTTCTGCTCAGTTTCGCGTTGAGTAAGCATCACTTGCCAATAAGTTAACCCTTTCCTTTTAGCTCCATGGTGGGACCAAAGAAAGTTTCCAGAGCCAGCAGCCCTTCGAATAAGAAGGCCAGGGACACGATCGAGGTGAAGAAGGAAATCATTGAAAAATACAAGAGCGGCATTGAAATTGCTGAAATCGGCCGCATGTACGGGAAGTTGCCATCCTCGATAAGTTCCAATGTGGCGAAAAAGGAATTTATGCTAATGTTGCGAAAGGCGTCAATGTTCTAAGGAAACAGAGGTCGCAAACAATTGACGATGTCGAACAGTTATTATTACTTTTGATAAATAAAAAACAGTTAGATGGCTATTCTGTTTCGGAGGCAATCATATGTGAAAAGGCCAGACTGTTGTATGCCAATCTCATTAAGAAACTGACTGGGATGAATGCTATTGTACTTAGTGATTTAAAGACCAGCAGATTATGGTTTGAAAAATTCAAGAGGCGCACTGACATACAAAAAACAAAAAATACCCCAGATAGTACCTTGATACCCAAGGTCCTTATGGAGATTCCCCTTCCAAACAATAATATATGCATCTCTCTCCCCAACCTCCCCGCCTTCCATACGCCAAAAAGAGTCTTCAGAAAGGTATATGCCATGTTAAATGTTCGTTTATTCTTTACATTAGTCTTTTATATACATTTTATATTAATTTCTTATTGGTTTTTAATATTAAAAACTATATTTATTCTCTATAAAATGTGGTTTTGGTATGCTTTTCGAGGTGTCTAGAACTGTGGTTCTCAACCCTTTTTTGGCCCGTGCATCTCTTCACTGTATTTTCAGAACGTCATCCCCCCCCCCCACCATTTCGTATTTTCTCCCTATGAAACCCCCCCCCCCTCGACCCTACACAGTATACGTAAAAATGGAAGCTAAAATTTAATAACACATACTAGAACAAGTCTAGACGTCTACATAAAACGTGATTTGCGGGTTTAATTACGTTATAAAATGAATTTCAGAAGAGCGAGAAGTACAGAACTGTAAAGTATGCAGGGAGAAACAATATCAAGTAATCGATTCTTGTATTAACGCGATCTTGAAATAATCTTAATTCCCCCCCCCCCCCCCAGGATACCTTAAAATTCCCCACCGGTTGATAACCACTGGGCTAGAACAAAGTAATTTGAGTTAACTTGATTCATATCGAAATAATTGCCTCAATTTTCGTCGGTTTTGGATTTCGTGGTTTGTTTTCGGACGAATTATCGACGAATCAAGGTTCCACTGTATACGCACACATACGTGTGTGTGTGTGTGGGGGGGGGGGGGGGGGCGCGGGGAGTCACTGCGAAATGTTGACTCACTTGAAATATAAATACTGTAACTTTCCCTAAGCAACCTCCTTTGTGGGATGTGGATTTTAAATGAAGAGAATATTTGGTTAAGTTGTCTAGGGGATTGTCGTGTCCTTCTTTAAAGTGTCGTCCCTGGAGTGAAGAGAGTCAACACCCACATTATAATATTTTTTTTCCCTATCAATATCCTGGAGAATCCACCAGCTTCCGTCCAACACACTCCATCAGCCCGTAGACACCTTTTCCTATCACCCTCTCACTGTCGTACTATGCCCCCTCTCATACTTCCCCAACGCAACATACTCAACAACTCTTGCTTCTAAAAATTAATAAAGATTAATTTATTAAAAGAAAAGTGTAACGTATATGAGATGTGTATGCGAAGAAAATGCGTGATGTGTTCTATACTGTGTGTATGATCGGACTTTCTTCATTGCAAGGGCACACCACAGCACATTAAATCATAACCAGTGCACCTCACCCGGTGTCGAAACCCTCTTGCCGGATACTGACTGTCATCTGTAGCCACCTGGTAATCCATCTTCATGATCATCCGAAATAGATACTGTTAGTAAGTACAGATTGATTACGGACTGGTTGCAAACTAACTTTGTAAGTTCCTATCGGTCCTAAAGAATGCACAAATCCTTTGTAGTGTATTTAGGTTTTACTGTTAATGTTTCTACACTTGATCCTAACTAGTGTTCATATAGGGTCAAGTATATGTCATATGTAATATTACACGGGAATCTAGCACACGATGTGACTTATCCGTTAATGTTCTCGTTCCTTAAACAATGTTTGTCCGATGTGTGATATATCAACAATCATCACCCATCCTATGTGAACCATACCACGCAGGAGTCGTTATATTGGCTGGCTCTTCTGGGCCATGCCATGGTGAACCCTTCTGAGTATGAGTCCAGCGTAAACATATACCATCTTTCTTCTCGGACGTTATTCCTGTTCCGTAAGAGTCATTTTAGAGTCCAACTGGTGGTCGTCCAATTGGAGTGCACTTCTTCAAAACCAGTGTTGAGTTTCCTAGTAACTGGTGGGGAACCTGTGGGAAAACCAACACATCATGTGAGAGCACTAGCCACTGATCCTACCGGCTGGGTGTAAGCTTATTACCCTGCTCTGTTATATTACAGCTAACTACTCTGTCAGAGAGCCTTATAGCTTCTCACCTACGTCCGAATCAGGCTATGATAAGGAAAGACCAATAAACAGAGTGCAACCTCAGTATTCTATTCACCCTAGCAGAGCCAATATCACTATTCTACTCTAACTAGTTTTCCACTAACAGTGCTAATCATCACACTATAGTTTTAACAAGGCTACAGTCTATATTAATTAGAACTAATAGACTATATTGACTACCTTAGGCAACACTGCAGTTAGATCAAATTACATCCACTCTTGCCATGACAGGCACGTGTAAAATTAAATTAACTAAATTCGCACACGGTGGACATTTTCCAGTCGAACCACAGTTCCGAAGCACGTCCACTAAAATCCAAGGTTTTCGTTCCACTGTCCTCTCCAATCCTGGTTTTTGGCAAAACCCCTAAAATTGGTCACGTGACATGGTTGATGTCCTGCAGGTGTTATTTGGGCATATCATCCATTGTCAAGAATCTATTTTCCCTGGCTTAGTCACTGTCCAAGTTGTCATCACTTGTTTAGATTCCCAAAACAAGCCAGCGAGTTCCTGTATACTCCCAACAACAGTTGCCAATAACAAGCCGTCAATCTTCTGTCGACTGGTGACAATCACCGCTGCCATTTCTGTTTGATGTCTGGAAACTCTAATGACAGACGGACTGTTTTCTTCCGAGCTGAGTACTTCCGCTTCCAATCCGAGCTGTTTATAATCTGTCAAACCCCGTGCAGCTGCAACTATTTACCGTCCTGGGGTTTAACATCCGATTTGTTTATTCAGTTAGTTAAAATAGTTGTCGCTGTCAGATAGTCCGTTTAATCAGAAAGCCTCTATATTAATCATTGGTTAAACGCAAGGTTTTATTTTGTGACATGGTCCCCCTCTTAAGAGAGTAGTCCATCTCACTCTTCTCCACCGTGAGTTTAATCCAGATGATTCATTCTTCTTCTTCAGGAGCTGGGTGTCTTGACAAGAAATCCGCTTCAACATTTTCCTTCCCAGGAATGTACTCCACTGTGAAGTTATAGGGTTGAAGTAACAACGACCACCGCATCAAACGGGCGTTGAGCTTCTGAGAAGTAGCCAGGAACATCAGGGGCTGATGATCCGACTGGACTCGAAACTTAACTCCATACAAATATGGCTGGAATTTTTGCACTGCCCATACGAGAGACAAGCACTCTCTCTCGACGGTTGAATAATTCCTCTCCGCCTGTAGAAGTTTCTTACTAGCGTATGCCACAGGTTTCAAAACCGAAGCATCGCCTTTTCCTTCTTGTAACAAAGCGGCTCCAATTCCAATCGCACTCGCATCCGTTCTCAACACAAACGGTTTGGAAAGGTCAGGGAGCTGTAATACAGGTTTGCTGACCAAGGCCTCCTTTAACTGACTATAGGCATTTTCACATTCTGGTGTCCAATTGATTTGATCCGGGAATACCTTTTTCAAGGTTTCCGTCAATGGAGCTCCCAGTTCAGTGAAATGTGGGATAAATTTGTGGTAGAACCCACACAACGAGAGAAAAGATCGCACATCCTTCTTCGTTTTTGGTCTTGGTGCATTTCTGATTTTCTCCAGGTTCTTCTCTTCTGGAACAATGTGTCCTGGAGTGATGGTGTGACCTAGAAATTCCAGAGTCTGGTAACCAATCATGCACTTGGTTGGACGAGCAGTAAGCCCTGCTTCATTGAGCCTATTAAACACTCTCTCCAAGGATTGTAAGTGGTCATCCAAGCTGTCACTGGAAATCAGAATATCATCCATGAAAGAGATGATGGACGGATCCTGTAAAGGATCAAGTAAAGTCCTCATCATGCGTGTAAACACACTAGGTGCATTGCTGAGTCCAAAGGGCATGACCTTGAATTCGTAGTGTCCACTGGGTGTACTGAAAGCCAACAGTGGTCGAATCTCCGGTTTGACTGGTATCTGATAATACCCCCGACTCAGATCCACCTTTGAAAAGTACCGAGCCTTATGGAGCCTAGCGAATAATTGAGTTGGATTCGGCAAAGGTTCCACCTGAAATTGTGTGTGACTGTTCAGAAGTCGGTAGTCTATACACAACCGGTGTTCTCCACTTGGTTTGCGTAACAAAACTACCCCTGCATTGTATGGGGATGTGGATGGTGCAATCACGTCATCCTCCAGCAGTTTCTGTATTTCCTCCTCCAGGGCCTTTTCTTTAGAGAATGGCACTGGGTAAACCTTTTGACGAACAGGTTCCTACGTGGTCAAAGTCATCTCGAACTCCACCAACCTCGTTCGTCCGGGTTTATCAGTCAGTATCTCCTTATGAGACTTGAGAACCTGGGTTATCTTTTCTCTCTCCTGGGAGGTCAGATCAGGGTTCACTTGCACATCCCTATAGGTTTCCTGGTGTACTAAGGGATATTCCCTGCCCTCGCTGGTTCCCACTTCAGTCTCCACTGCAACTGCCATTGCCATGAGGTGAGCTGCCTTGTCTCCGGGTCTCTCTTCGTATTTCCGCAAGAGATTGATATGGAAAATCTTCGACTTTCCCCGGATCTAGATCTGATAGTTGGTTCTGGATATCACCCTTTTCACGGGAAATGGTCCTTGCCAACCTATCTCCAGTTTGTTGTTTCCCGTTGGGAGTAGCAACAAGACTTTATCTCCCACCTCTAGAGATCTTTCTTTAGACCTACGGTTGTAGTAAGCCGCATGTCTTTTCCTGGCCTTTTTCAAGTTTTGATTTGCCAGAGTCCATCCCTTGTGGAGTTTTTCTTTCAGTTCCTCCACGTATTTATAGGATGAGATCACTTCTTCTGACGTCCCCTCTTCAGTCCAACTCCTCAACATGGCTTCCAACGGTCCTTTGATTGGACGACCAAACAGCAACGTAGCGGGTGGTAGTCCTGTTGAGCCATGAGGAACTTCCCGATAGGCAAAGAGTGCTGCTGGGATATATTCATCCCACCTATCAGGTTTTTCCTGCGCTAGTTTCCTGAGCATTGTCATCAACGTGCCGTTGAAACGCTCTACTTGTCCATTGGCTTGAGGGTGGTAAGGGCTGGTATGTATGTGGTTAGAGTGAAACACCCTAAATACCTCCTCCATGAGTTTTCCACAAAACTGAGATCCATTGTCCGTCAGAATTTGATCCGGAAAGCCTAATCTGGTAAAGGCCTCCATCAGTGCGTCCGCCACTCGTTTCGAGTCAATCGTGGTCAACGGTATGGCTTCACCCCACATTGTACAGCAATCCACCATTGTGAGTATATACATGTTCCTCTTCCTAGTCCTGGGAAGTGGACCTATGATATCGATGGCTACCCTCTCGAAAGGAGAGTTCATGATGGGCATCTCACCCAACACCACCGGTGCTGTCCAGTGTTTCGGTGCCACCCTCTGGCACTCAGGACATGACTTCACATACCGACGCACATCATCTGTCATTCCCGGCCAATAGTAATGGCATGAAATCCGCTGCATGGTGGCGGCAATACCCATGTGTCCACTAAAGGAGATGGTATGCCCCTTATGAAGAATCTGGGACCGGTGAGCTTTCGGGACGACCAACTGACCGTATAGGTTGTTTCCCCTTCCTGCTCTCCTGTAGAGTATCCTATTCTTTATGTAGTACTGCCCCCGTCCTGGTGGATGAGCACTTTTCTGCAGCTTTCTGTAGCAAGGACGTAAAGTATCATCCTCACTCTGGGCAGTTCGTAGCTCCCCCGGCATTGGGTTAGTCACAATTGCGTCTGCCTCTTCCGTTTTCGTCTGAGAGCGAGTCTGCATTGCTCCCATATGGATTGGCTCCCTGGGCATTCCCAGAAAGACATACCGGCAACCTAGGATGACTGGAAAAATGGGATCGGTCAATACAGCGGCCTTGATGGTGCCGGTGACGTACCTTGACCGAATCTCCACATTAGCAATGGGTAACTTCATGACTACAGCACTCGTCTGTGCAGGCTGTATCTCCATGGTTTCACCTGTGAATTGTTCTGGATGTACCAGATCCGCAGAAATCACGGCCTCCCCGTGCAGTCCTGTGTCGTATAAACACTCCACTTGACGACCGTTAACCTCTACCAATTCCATTACAGGTGGTTTTTCCTGGTCTGGAGTCTCTTCCTCGGCCTCGACCTGTTCGGTGGGCTCCACCTTAGGTTTCCCGGGGCACACGACGAATTGAGTGTCTCCTGACTTTCCCCTGCAGTCAATAGCATTGTGCGTATTCGACTTGCATTGGTTGCACCAGTTCCCTGTCCTAGATTTTCTAGTGCCGGACTTGAGTGAGCTCTCCTGGTGGCGAGCTTCCTTGTTGACCTTGGCATTTTCCGTGACAACCTCCTTGGAAGTCACTTGACATGCTGCGAAGTGAGGGTTCTTAGCCTTCGATTTGCAGTCCCTCGTATTGTGAGAGGGTGACTTACAAATTGAACACCACTTCTCCGACCACGGTCGTTTTGGTGTAGAGCTTGAAGCGCTCTTGCTTCCCTCCTTCTTCTTCTCTGAACTATCCTCTGATTTTTGCACATAAGGTTCCCACTTTTTTGTTCCTGAGTTTTTGGCTTTCTTCTTGTCATGTTTCTCTTGACTTTTGGTGTTGGTGGAAAGGTTTTCCCCTGCCTCCCCATGTACCTCGACGAACCGTTCTGCTAATTTAGTCACGAGGTCAATACGTTCCGCTCCTTGTTCTCCCAGGAACGTCCTGAGAGGTTTAGACATTTGCTTCTTCAGCTGGTCGACCACCATGAGCTCTTCCAGACTCTCATAGTCATGTGCGAACCCAGCCAAATCCATCCACTTATGGAGATAAGATTTTAGATGCAAACTGTAGGCGGCAAACAACTCCCCCGGTTCTCGTTTCGCTGCTCGAAATTTTTTCCGGTAGGTATGTGACGTAACCTCGAACCGTTTCAGCAGAGCCGTCTTCAATTCGTCATAATTGTTCTCATATCCTGGTGGCAGGCGAGAATAAACCTCGTATCCGGTCCCGCGTAAACCCTGGGATAGCTTGAGATTCCATTTGTTACGCTCCAGGCCCATAGCAACTGACATAGCCTCGAAGCGTTGAAGGTACTGGTCAATCTTCTCTTTGTCCTCCTCGTAGACCGCTAAAGGAAACTTCATAGCATGGTACCCATGTCCACCTACTGGTGTTGAGCCTGGGATGGAGGAACCTCCAACTGCTCCCTCAGTTTCTCCATTAGATTGACTCTTCAACTCGAGTTCCCTCATCCGGTACTCGTGCTCCCTTTTCTGAGCTTCTTGTTCAGTTTCCAGTTTCCTAGCTGCTTGCTCAGCTTCAAATTTCTTAGCTGCTTGTTCCAACTCCATCCTTCTCAATTCCAACTCGGCCTTTCGATCTTCCCGTTCTGCTTGACGATACTCTCTCTCCACTTCCTGTATGTAATCCGTTAGAGCAGAACCCGCCAATCCCATGTCTTCCCCCTTTGCCTTTAATTCTAACGTGGTTAGTTTAGGGGTGGCAATTATACAGAGAGGTAAGCTAGCAGGTCAAGTACAATATAACTGCAAATTACTATACAGATATATGACCAAGTAATATAAATCTAGATATTACCACACTCAGCACATTCACTCAGTGACAAGAGTAGAATCAGGACCACAGACCTATGCAGACGTGTGAAGTGTGAACAGGTAAGATATTAGTCCTAACCCCTATCCACATTCACTCTAGCTGGATTCTCCAATATGATATCTCCCTCTTATAACTAAGGATCCCGTGTCAAAAGACCCCGTTGTCAGAGGATCCCACTGTCAAAGGTTCCGTTTACGAGAGATCCCGATGTCCAAGGATTCCGTTTACGAGAGATCCCGCTGTCCAAGGATTCCGTTTACGAGAGATCCCGCTGTCCAAAGATTCCGTTATCGAGCCCCCAATAATGTCGTGTCCTCCTTTAAAGTGTCGTCCCTGGAGTGAAGAGAGTCAACACCCACATTATAATATTTTTTTTCCCTATCGATATCCTGGAGAATCCACCAGCTCATCCAACACACTCCATCAGCCCGTAGACACCTTTTCCTATCACTCTCTCACTGCCGTACTATGCCCCCTCTCATACTTCCCCAACGCAACATACTCAACAACTCTTGCTTCTAATAATTAATAAAGATTAATTTATTAAAAGAAAAGTGTAACGTATATGAGATGTGTATGCGAAGAAAATGCGTGATGTGTTCTATACTGTGTGTATGATCGGACTTTCAGATAATAGCATAGTTTCTTCATTGCAAGGGCACACCACAGCACATTAAATCATAACCAGTGCACCTCACCCGGTGTCGAAACCCTCTTGCCGGATACTGACTGTCATCTGTAGCCACCTGGTAATCCATCTTCATGATCATCCGAAATAGATACTGTTAGTAAGTACAGATTGATTACGGACTGGTTGCAAACTAACTTTGTAAGTTCCTATCGGTCCTAAAGAGTGCACAAATCCTTTGTAGTGTATTTAGGTTTTACTGTTAATGTTTCTACACTTGATCATAACTAGTGTTCATATAGGGTCAAGTATATGTCATATGTAATATTACACGGGAATCTAGCACACGATGTGACTTATCCGTTAATGTTCTCGTTCCTTAAACAATGTTTGTCCGATGTGTGATATATCTACAATCATCACCCATCCTATGTGAACCATACCACGCAGGAGTCGTTATATTGGCTGGCTCTTCTGGGCCATGCCATGGTGAACCCTTCTGGTGGTCGTCCAATTGGAGTGCACTTCTTCAAAACCAGTGTTGTGTTTCCTAGTAACTGGTGGGGAACCTGTGGGAAAACCAACACATCATGTGAGAGCACTAGTCACTGATCCTACCGGCTGGGTGTAAGCTTATTACCCTGCTCTGTTATATTACAGCTAACTACTCTGTCAGAGAGCCTTATAGCTTCTCACCTACGTCCGAATCAGGCTATGATAAGGAAAGACCAATAAACAGACTGCAACCTCAGTATTCTATTCACCCTAGCAGAGCCAATATCACTATTCTACTCTAACTAGTTTTCCACTAACAGTGCTAATCATCACACTATAGTTTTAACAAGGCTACAGTCTATATTAATTAGAACTAATAGACTATATTGACTACCTTAGACAACACTGCAGTTAGATCAAATTACATCCACTCTTGCCATGACAGGCACGTGTAAAATTAAATTAACTAAATTCGCACACGGTGGACATTTTCCAATCGAACCACAGTTCCGAAGCACGTCCACTAAAATCCAAGGTTTTCGTTCCACTGTCCTCTCCAATCCTGGTTTTTGGCAAAACCCCTAAAATTGGTCACGTGACATGGTTGATGTCCTGCAGGTGTTATTTGGGCATATCATCCATTGTCAAGAATCTATTTTCCCTGGCTTAGTCACTGTCCAAGTTGTCATCACTTGTTTAGATTCCCAAAACAAGCCAGCGAGTTCCTGTATACTCCCAACAACAGTTGCCAATAACAAGCCGTCAATCTTCTGTCGACTGGTGACAATCACCGCTGCCATTTCTGTTTGATGTCTGGAAACTCTAATGACAGACGGACTGTTTTCTTCCGAGCTGAGTACTTCCGCTTCCAATCCGAGCTGTTTATAATCTGTCAAAGCGATGTATGATTCAGCTCATTCACTTCCCCTGTTGTCGACCCAATGTAACCCCGTGCAGCTGCAACTATTTACCGTCCTGGGGTTTAACATCCGATTTGTTTATTCAGTTAGTTAAAATAGTTGTCGCTGTCAGATAGTCCGTTTAATCAGAAAGCCTCTATATTAATCATTGGTTAAACGCAAGGTTTTATTTTGTGACAGGGATTTAATTTGATTCTCTATTATTTTAGCCACTTGAGGTGATCATGGAATTCTACCATAAACACAAGAAGGAAAATACTTCACTCCTGTTCATAACTGTATTTTTGAGTAATTCTCCATTCCCACTTATCACCCTGTCATGATATAGCTGGCAGGTTACGGTCCCGATGGAGAAAATGACAGAAACAGTCAAGAGACGGTCCTGAAATCTTAAACCAGACGGCGATCGTGACTTCAAACACTGGCCGTACGTCTGGGATACGGAAGCGAAGCCAACGGAAAAATTGTCTACCGGGAAAGATCAAAGAAAAGTCCGTATCGGACTTTGCGGAGAATCACCGGACCCCGAAAACATCGTTTATAGTCGAGAAGTTTGGAGCACGATCAAACAGCGGATATCTTTGAAATACTATTAACCAAATCATTTGGGCAACCGAAAAGCAACGATACCAGGAGAGCGTCTTTATCAAAGAATATTGTTAGCATGTTGATGTGGAAAGATCAAAGGACGGAATAGGAACAGGGATGATTGAGGGGGATGGAAAAACCCAGTGACGTGGGACAGGAAATTTATATGTGAACAAAGATAGTTAAACTCAGTGGAGAGTTGGACTTAACATCGGTTGGAGTGGAAATGTGTTTCAGTGCCGTCTAGAAAAATATATCACAGAGTTTAGGTTATGTAAAAATAACCAACCCTGTCCCTTCATGGGAAGTAGACTGATATTAGTCTAGGCAAGAAACCAAATTCAATAAGGTGATTATACCGATGTAGCTTAGAAAGCTAGCATAGGGATTTTCGTGTGTAAACGTAGTATAAAGAGTAGACAGCATTCGCCTGAAGAGTGATTTAAGTTGTGTAGAGTAAAGTGTCTGTACAGTCAGAAGGATAAGTCTATACTAGGATTTATGTGTTTTGCTTTAGCGTGTTTTTCTTTCACCTTGTATAGGGTAAAGTGCGGACTATTCTGTCTTAGATAAGAGTATAACTCTAGTATGATCTAGGGAGATAACTTTCTGAATATAGCCTATTACCTACAATCACATATCATAGGTCGGAGTTGCGTTTCTTTCACAAGCTGTTGTTTTACTCAACAGGTTCCCTGAACGTGACATGGAAAGTGGTTACCAATCTGAACAGAAGTAATTGGTCAGAATAGGATGAAGTAATCAATGATATGAAGCTATGAACCACGTTCAACACGAATGTCAGTTTATTGTGAATAAAAATGACCAACGAAACTAACTGCATCACTCTAAGTGAGATGACCAATGAAGTGATAAACTGCAGTGGAAAGACTATATAAGCTAAAATTGGTGTTTATCTTCTTTAATACCTGGAATATATTACCGACCGTTATATCGGGTGTGAAGAACTAAAGGACCTTAAGTAAGTGAAGAAAACATTGATGATCAGATATTCATTGAACGATAATAATTTCCTATTGAACGGATTTATACATGTGATGTGACTGACAAAAACTTACAAAACCAAATCCGTGGATACTATATTATTTACGAGTTTCCAGAACAGAGTGGGAAGAAACAATCATCAGCAGCCAGAGAAAGTCGCAGCCCTTGGTGAGATATTTCCTGTTATGTGAATGGTTATGTTGAACGGCTGTATGGTGATGCCAAACTCTGATGCTGATCCGATACTAGATTATGACACCAACATAAGATATATCACATCACACATATTCACCCACCTACATGACAGACTCAACTGACACTTTTCTGCAATACATTTTTTATCATTTTGTTTGAAACATGTGTTAGTGGCGGTATGTGCTGAAGGAACGTGAAAGGGGGTAGTGTCTGTTAGAGAGAGAGAGAGAGAGAGAGAGAGAGAGAGAGAGAGAGAGAGAGAGAGAGAGAGAGAGAGAGAGAGAGAGAGAGAGAGTTAGTGATTGACAGACTTTCAAAATAAAAAAGGGGGTATGTAGACAAAGGTCCACCAGCAGAAGTAAACCTAGACAAGGAAATTAACAGGTGTGCTGGTTGAATCCACTTACCCCCCAGGGACAACTAGCGACACACCCTCTAAAGTTTATCTAGTGCTAGAAGACATTGATTGTTCACAACATATAAACAACCACTGGTGAACACCACATTTACTTGATGTACACATCAACAAATTTTGGACAAACAGTTCAAGTATTAAATCAAGATCTGTAGTTACATACATGAAAGTGTAATAGTCTCATTGAATTTCATGAACAGGCATGGGAATGATTTGCATTATGAAAACACATTTACCCTCTTTTTCCCAAGAAAAAAAACAATGTTATTACAAACAACACAACAACCACACTTTGGGTCTACTTTCCTTGACCCACCTTACATAATTAAGGCAAATAATGATCTAAGTACATAGAACCCAACATATAAAACAGTTGTTTCAGACACCCTTTACAATTCTCATATTTAAAAATAATGAGATGGTGTCAAAATACTCAACTTTACCATAACCACCCTTTGGTTATACCTCATTACCAAAAATACACTACTGACCTTATAAATCCATGGCATTGAAAACAAAAACATATAAAAAGCAGTTGGTACTCAATTAAACTAATTAAGTTCTTTATCTCCTGGTGTGCGGTTAAGGGTTCATCTATGCTGTAGATTAGATCCTTTTCCCATTATCTGGGTACCGAATTAATGCACTCAGTTGTGTTCCTAATATGTTTATCCACTGGTCATTGGTTGGTGAATATTTTATAATCCATACTCCAGGAATTGAAATATCACACACCACATATCCCTCCATGGGCTAGAATCACGAATATTCTGTTGCCAGGGGCTCGGCGCCTTTGTGAAATTTGGGGCCTCAGGTTGGTCATACTTCAGGAGTTCCACTTAAGCTCTGCAGAAGGTAATTCCTTTTATCATCAGGTCTGATGAAAAGTCGATGTCCATTCAGCTTTTCGGCTTTAAATATCCGAATCCCAAATTTGGCTCACACAGAGGTTTCACACACCCGGTCTCGAGTCTGTAAACCATTCCACCTTTGATGATGGTATTTAGGTTGATATGGGACCAGCAAAGAGTCATTCTTTTATGATATAGTCCAATGTTGGAACATATATGGCTGAGAGGCATCTCATGATAGTATCTGTGACTAGGTCCAGACTTGATCTATACCTACATGTATCCAAAGATGAGTAATTCCAGCACATAAACAGGGTTGCAAACAATCAGATGATTCCTTTTGTTGCAGATGTAGAGGCATTTAGCTGCTTTCATATGGTCTTTTTGATGGTGTTCAGGTTTTTGGATCCTTGAGGTAATCTGGTGTAGTTATGTTTCAGAGGATTTGAAGTTGGTACCTTGGTTGTATTGGCTTATGCGGTTTCAGTGTCTCTTCCCATTTGGTTGAGTTGGTGTTAGTATCCTAGAACTTGGTGTTGAGTGGCTGAAACCTTATGTTTGACTTTTGCTGCTGTGTGACTTTTCTTTCGAAGGAGGATACTTGGGTGTATCCTTTGAACTTGGGAGTCCAACAGACAGATGGAGGGTTCTTACAGCTGTTAGTTTTATTACACGTAGTATAACTCCCCTAGTTTAGTTGACCTCGACGATTGATGGTTCATCAGGCGGTACCTCCCAGAAGTAAAACAGGTTATCCTTTTTGTATCTGTGTACTAGGTATATCATGTCGACATTCTGATAATGAAGTCCATCCTGGGTATTCTGACAGGAGTCAGAATATCAAACGCTGAGTGTCGATCACCTTCGAATGTGTCTTTCGCAGGCAATGGCAGCTAATGAGTGCAGCAGTCAACATTAATGTGTTGGTCCAGACTTTGTTTAGGACAGGTTGTCATTTATCATTTACTGGCTGTTGACCCAGTTTCCAGTTGATAGAGATGCAATGCAGTCCCACCTAATCCACCACTCACTATAGAAAAGGGATGACAAAGAATACAACACGAGCATCAACCTACTGTGATGTGTTAACATTTCACAACACAATTACAAACAAAAAAGGGGAAGGAGATATGAGTGGGTTTCCAAGTTCCCTGTCCCTCATTGCTTCTTGTAGAGCTTTCCTAGCTCTAATAGTGAGTGAGGTATCTTTTCACTCTATGTTTTGTTCTGTTGTTACTGGGACTATTAGATGAGTGAAGCCATCCTTTCTATCCAACACTTTGCTAGTGCATTTGTCATACCTTGAAGAGAATAGTCCAGAAATAGGCTCTTTTGTTTCCGATTCCTCGTCTCCATTCCTTCGCTATGATCAGCATTAGGCCAAGTCTAATGACCATACGGTTCACCTTTTCTTGTGTACTGACATGCACAAGGATTCTTACATCAACATCCTCCTGTCCCCAGGGGCAACATTAAAATTTATATTCCCACAGTAAAGAGTAACAATCAGGACCAGAGTAAAATTCTCATAACAGAGAAAACAAACATACATTTCTCTGATATTAAGTACATGATAATCATCATAAAATTTAATGCAGGAGCCAATGGTTTTAAATTTTCTTATTTGTTAATCCACAAACTAGAATATTCTTTTCCCCCCACTGCTTGTGCAGCATGGGGTTAGTGAATGCCGTGATATCTTTTACCAGTTTCTGCTATTTTTAAGAGAATTTCTTATCTGTCAGAAATGATTTATGCAGCATGGTCTAGTCTTCTGAATATTGCAAGCATTTTAGGAACATCAATCTTCGCTTCTGCCCCTACCACAGTGAGGTGATGCGGATTGCAGGCATTTCCTACCCGAACATTCCAATGTATATCATGCGTTTGCTATCTTTGTTCTTGAATTTATATTCTCAAACATGGCAATTTCCGAATGGCAATTTCCTAGCATTTTTATGAAAATATTACATGTCTATCACCCATATTGAGTGGGTACTAATATGTTAACAAGAATATTTGTACCAAAATATAGCACTATGGTTTAAAGTTACAGATTAGGATATGGCAAAGCATTTTATCCACTGACTAAGAGTCAGGAATATGTGTAACCATGTGTATGTCTCCGCATGGATAAAAGTTCCTTTGAAAATGTTCTTTAGAGTTGCATACTCTATAGTACATAGATTATTTGCAGATTTCTAAGCATAGATAGTGAGATATAGTTCTTCTTCTTCTTCTTCTTTCATCCGGAGTTTTTTTTTCGGATGTGATTGCGTTGTGCCTGTTTACAGCAGAGCTGCGTTCTTGCTTCGTTAGGCCGACACATCCGACTTCTGCGGGCATTTGTTGACCGGGTTAACCTTCCCGGGGGTTTCTTAGGACGTTTGACTCTCACTGGTGTGGTGTTATCTACCATCCTAGCTGGCCCATATAGAACAGCCAAAGACATCCTTGTCAGCCCTCAAGGGAAGGCAGGGGCAGACCATGGGCATTCCCCGCCATCCAAGGAGGCTTCCATACTTGCAGAGCCGACACATAGCACTCTGGTACTGGGCTCACCCAAGGAATCTTCACGTCCTGCACATGGCTGCTTAGCCTCACTTCCGTATATTGGGCCTTCCGTTCACCATAGGCTGTTCTTCCGGAAACCAGAAGAATGCAGTGTGCAGATGACATCCACACAGTGAGCTTTCGACTCGGACTTTCCGCGCAATGGATTTACTATCCGAGCAATATTCCATTTCGTGCCACTAGGACACTTTTTCCACCTTATTAGAAGCCCACACAGTGAGCTTTTGATTCGGACTTTCCACTTAATGGATTTGCTATCCAAGCAATATTCCATTTCGTGCCACTAGGACACTTTTTCCATCTTTTATGAAGCTCACACAGTGAGCTTTTGATTCGCACTTTCCGCGTAATGGATTTGCTATCCGAGCAATATTCCATTTCATGCCTCTGGGAGGCTTTTGTAACCGACATACCTGTGGTATGAAGTGTGGCAGTCTTAATACTTCTGCATACACCTTTAAATATCAACCTGTATGTAGTTAAAGTAAGCTGCGGTCAACTTGAGCTTGTTATCTCCATAGAGCTTGTCCTCAAATGAAGCAGGTGTGGGCCAAAATATCTTTCTCTGTTCTGCATATATTGGGCACTCCTGCAGCAAATGTTTTGCTGTCATTTTTCCAGTTCGACAATTACATTCATCGGTATCTCCTATCTTTAGTTTATTGAACAAGTGGTATTTCAGCCTGTTATGTCCTGTGCGGAGTCTGAAGATTGCTACTTGTTCTCTTCGGTCGAGTTTGTAATATGCATCATCCTTCTGGTGGCCTGGATGCTCTGATTCCCATTTGGTTTTATAGGTGCTTTTTATCAACCTCTTTGCCTCATTGTAAGTTATGTCTATGTCAGGATGTGGTAGCCGTCCGCCC
The DNA here is from genome assembly GCA_963921405.1 of Cepaea hortensis. Classification (NCBI taxonomy): domain Eukaryota; kingdom Metazoa; phylum Mollusca; class Gastropoda; order Stylommatophora; family Helicidae; genus Cepaea; species Cepaea hortensis. The sequence goes on along the minus strand of OY992880.1, from coordinate 17,730,663 downwards.
TCTTTTGCCAGTCTGTCAGCCTCTTCATTTCCAGGTATACTGCAATGTGATGGGATCCACTGTATTACAACTTTTTTGGATTTCTGGCTTAGACCATGGAGTGCTGCTCTTAGGTCGGCTATTTCTGGGCTGTTATTGCTCTTCAGTATTGAGACAGCTGACTTTGCATCTGTGAAGATAGCTATTTGCTTCTCTTTATTTTCCTCCATCAAGAGCATTTCTGCTGCAGTTTTCAGAGCCTCTACCTCCGCTTTGAAGTTACTTGAAAACTTTCCAGTTGCCACTGAATGTGTTTTTTTCACTCCATTTTTTAAATTTAAGAGAATTCCTCCTCCTTCATTCTCTATTGAATTTTTGGCTGATCCATCTGTATATGCATGGGTCCAATTGCTGCTTGGGTAATGTTCTTTTATGTAGTTTAGGGTTATTTCTCTTCTTTCGGTTTCATGCTGAGTGTTCTTTTTCTCAATACCAGGAATGTTTTCTATCATCTCAGGCAGTTGCTGCTGTCTCCAAGCTGGGAACTTGTCTGCATTGTAAATGGGTTTCACTGTTGATATGTTAAGTATGGGATCTGCCCTAATCTTTCGTTTTGCAGTTTCTACAAAGTTGCTACGCTTCAGTCTTCCCTTTCCAAAACCATTAAACCTGTTATACATAGGGTGGTCTATCAATCTTCTAAATTTTTCTGCTTGTTGATGGGCTCTGCTATCTCTTCTATGCTGCATTGGTTGTAAACAAGTGATCTTTTCTAGTTCATTAATAGGCGTTGTCTTCAGGCATCCAGTTATGATTCGCATTCCTTGATTTTGGACTCTACTTATTTTGTTAAAGTTTGACTTAGCTGCTGTTGCCCAAGCTGCAATGCCATATTCCACTACTGGCCTCACCGGTCCAGTATATAGCTTCTTGAGAACTTCCTCATCTGCTCCCCACGTTGTACCAGCAAGCTTTTTCATGATTGCCATTCTTTGCCTTGCTCTTGTTCGATTTTTCTCAACCTGTGTTTTCCATGTCAGGCGACGATCAAAGGTGACTCCGAGATAGTTTGGATTTTCTTCATGGCGCAATATTTTTCCATTCAATACCAGCTTAGGTTGCTGAGTTTTATTTGAGAGGGAGAACACTGTGCATGTTGTTTTCTCCTCACTTATCTTCACTAGCCATGATTTTGACCAGTCCTCTAGTGCTAATAGGGCTTGCTGTATTCTGCTGTTAGCTGTACTAATATATTCTTCAGATGTCCATATGACTAGGTCATCTGCAAAGGATTGAAAATTTTCCGTGATGTCGTTTATATATGCTAGGAATAATGTTGGTGAAAGAACTCCTCCTTGGGGGACACCTTGCTCCAACAGCATCATTTTACTGGTTTGTCCTTGTACTTTTGTCCTGGCAGTTCTGTTCTCAAGGTAGTGGCTGATCCATTTGTACATTTTCCCACAAACATGCATTTTTTGCAGTTTTACTTTCAGTCCTTCCTTCCATACTTTATCAAATGCTTTTTCTAAATCTATCCAGTCCGCTAGTGTGTGCGTTTTCTCTTGGAAGGCATCCTCTATTTCCTGAGCTATATAGGTTATTTGATCTTCAGTGGATCTGTACTTTCTGAATCCTTCTTGGTGTGGTGTTAAGAGTTTGTTTTCTTCCAGATGCCATGTTAGCCTGCCATTGATAATGCGTTCCATTAATTTTCCTACACAGCTAAGTAGACTGATAGGTCGATAGCCATTTGGTTCTTCCAGGTCTTTTCCTTTCTTTGGGACTGGTATTAGTATAGCTTCCTTCCATGCCTGTAGGACTATTCCCCTCTTCCAGCTGTAATTTAGGACTGCTAGTAGTTTCTTTTTTGCCTTTGTCCCTAGTCCTATTAGCTTTTCATTTGTGATTCCATCCTTTCCTGGTGATTTATTCTTTTTAAGGGTATTCATTGCCTCTTCCATTGTTAGATTTGCCATCATATATTCTGCTGCTGTCTCTGTATTACTATGATGTATCTGTTTATCTTTGATTGCTTTCTTCTGTTCGGTTGTAATATCAACGTGGTTTGCACTGGCATAGCGTTCCATTAGTGCATTTGCAGCCTTTTTTCCTGTAAGCAAGGCATTTCCTTGTTTAATTGTTATTTGTTTCTTTCTAGGTCCTTCATTATTCATGGCTTTCACTAGTTTCCATAGTTTGTTTCCATCCCTGTCAAAATTCAGGTATTCTGTTTTTTCCCTCCAACAATCTCTTGTTGTTTGATTTACTGTTCTTTTATATTTTGCTGAGATGGCTTTGAGAGAGATGTTCGCTTCAATTGTTTGTTCCCTCTCTGCTGTCTTCCTGGCATCTTCAACTTTGTCCTCCAAACTTTGTAGTTCTTCAGTCCAGTATGGTTTGTAATTTTTCCTCGCTCCTCTAGGAATGGACTCAGTGGCTGCCTGTATTATTGCTCTGTTTAGACTTTCCACCATTTGCTTCATGTTGCCATATCGTGTATTTATGTTTTCACAATATTTGTCTGTTAGTGTGGCAAATCTGTCCCAATCTGCTCGTTTGTAATTCCAGCGGGGCAAGGGCTTTTGCTCCCGTGGAACATACTCCATATTCATTACAAGCTTGATTGGTCTGTGGTCACTACCTGCTAATTGGTCCAGCACATGGCGGTCGATTTTGTGGAGGATGTCTCCTGTGCAGAAAGCTAAGTCTGGAGTAGAAGTGGTAATCCATCTTCTGGAGTAGAAGCTCGGTGTGTCGTCTGCTTTGTTGAGTAGATGGAGATTTGAGTCTATTTCCCAGTCCTCCACTTCATCTCCTCTTTTGTCAGTATCTAGGTATCCCCATCTTTCTGAACGGCTATTAAAGTCTCCGTCAATAATGCAATTTGTGTAAGTTATTTTCATGTTTGAGAGTGTAAGATCCTTATCTGCTGGGATATACAGATTGTAAATTCTTATTTTCACGTCCTTCATCATTATATCAACACCTATAATTTATGTTTGGTTGTCAGAGATCACAGATACTTCACTGCAAGGTATTGTATTTCGTGTAAGTATTAGAACTCCTCCTTTATGTCCTTCGCCGTCGAAACGTGTGGCCTGATATCCCCTGACTGAAAATTTGCGCTTGGCGTTGAAGTGTGTCTCTTGAATGCATGCCACATCTATTCTATCTTTATGAAGACGCTGTGTCAGGGATTCTTCCTTGTTATAATCTCCTTCGGCATTCCACTGTAGTATGTTGAGTGTCCTTGGTATTTGGTCAATAGCTCTTAACCTACTCCTCTGTGCCTTGACTCCACAGCACAGGGGAAGGTGACCACCAGTAGTCATGGGTGGACCCCCTCGAGACAGGGGGCCCAGCACTATCACCGCCTGATGGGACTTCACGGGATTAGCACCATAACGATTAATTTTCATCTGTGGCATCATGAAATGATAAAGTTACGTTGCACTTCTTTGTCAAGCCTGTGGCTCAGTACATCCGATTTCGACAAGCATTTTTCGGGATGCTTTCCCTAGCCTTTGACTGTCCCTAGTCTACCTACAAGGCAGCAGGTTTGTGCGTCACTTCGTCTGGTCCCTCTCCCTTGACCTGTCCGACATGGGTGACCCTACCAGTAGCAGTGCTACCGTCGGCATAGCTCTTGGGGTCATTGGAACGCGCAAGCCCCTCTACCTCGTCAAGGTGGACGCACGGCAGAGGGGAGATATAGTTCACAATGCATAGAAGTTATTTTTCATAGGACTATGAAATTGGCAGAAACGAGTTCTCTACTATGAAGTATGAATCAGGAGTCTGCTCCTCCATTGAGAAGAGTTTTTAGAATGTGTTTTCTGACATGATTTTGATACTCTACAGTACACATAATATTTATAGGTTATAAGCACTGCTAGTTAGATATAAGCTCACAATGCCTATAAAAGGTTTTAACATAGGGATTTGAAATGGTAAAGCATAGTAAAAATTACAGCGTGGCACCGTTTGGCGCTCAGTGGTAAAAATCAATCAGACTCTGGTTTACAAGAATTGTTGATTTATCATTTTAAGTAATTCTTAATTAAACACAATGGTATATGTACCTTATCAAAATACATAAATACGTATTAATAATGTAGATTTTAACATACCAATTGCTGCAGAGAATGATGGTTTTTAAGGCAAAAATGCCTTTCCCCACACAAGGAAAGCACGCCTGTCTCCTTTGTTTGTCTGAACCAAAATGGCTACAAAGAACCCTTTGTTTCAATTCAGTCCCGGTCTTGCCAGGTACGTGAACCAAACTATGGCCAAATTTTAACCTAATGCCAAATAATTTAGGCTCTGTTTTCTTTTCTACTCCTATACTAAGTAAGATACTTAAACAGTAATTGTTAGGGATTGGTATTTTTAAAGCGTCCTTAGAAGGATGTTAGTAGAGACGTTTTTATATACCACATGTCTCCCCTGTTTGGAAACCTGTTGTTTAATCAAACGACAGGTTTATCCGTCTCTACAATTTCCGTCTATACATTGACGCACCTAGTATCCCTTTATGTTTTACTACATTTCTTTCCTATGTTAGATAATCTATCATAGCCACGTCCATTTTCTTATAGTCACGACAACTGGGCATAACCTCTTATTTTCTTTCTTGGAAGAGTTCATTTCTATTTTCCATTGTCGTCCGCTATTGTTTGAAATATGTGTGGTTATCTGATAATTTGCTACTTTCAAGTACTGATTTGTCTGCATCAAATCGACTTTTTGAAGCAGTTGAAATATCACCATTAAGCTTTCAATAGCCAGATGATACTCTTCAAATGAGATCATGTGCTGAATTTCTTTTCCCACTATATTTAGTCTGGCGTTAGGAACTGGATAAAGTCACTGAGTACTCCTACATGGGTTATCAAGAAATCTAACATCTGCACTTTTCTGACTCTGGATTTTGTGCGTCCACTCCCCTCAGATTCTTTTCCCAGCAGAAAGTCTCTTCTCTCCGTGTAGTTCCCTATGGTCTACGTGTGTAACCACTGCTAACGTAAGTATGACTAGTTGGGATATATAACAGCTTGATTTCTGTCTCATTAGATTATCAATCTTGTGATTATGTTAAAACAACGGTTAATTCTGCGTCTACTGATAGCATATTAAACTCGCCCGTCTCCCTGTAAGTTAGACGTTTGTTTTAACTCTAGATCTGATATGTAAAGGAAGCTTGAGAAGCTGTTTTTATTTTTCATCCAACACATATTGTGTTAGGTTATTAGTCGAGTGAAGGGATTTTCCCGATCAGTTTTAATAACCATCGGTTAGAGTTGTGTCCCTTTCTCTTGCGGGTTTACCCGGAGAATCTCGTCTAACATGTAAACAAAGGTCCAGCTTTTCCAGATTTCCGTTCTGAACCGAATTTTATAGGGAACATGAATCTGTGAGACTGAGGTAATTCTTATCTCTCTCTCTCTCTCTCTCTCTCTCTCTCTCTCTCTCTCTCTCTTTCTCTCTCTCTCTCTCCTCTCTCTCTCTCATTCTCTCTCTCTCTCTCTCTCTCTCTCTCTCTCTCTCTCTCTCTGCTTTTCCTTCTAATTGAGATCTATGTTACGCTAGAATCCGTATTAGTAATTCTAACCTGATCTTATTTAGTTTTCAACTCTGTATTTGTTGCTTTGGTGTTGAATTACGAGCAATTATTTTGCGCCGTTTGGAGTAAATTGATCGTCATCTGCCTCCCTCTAGGTTTTAGACAATTTTCAACTAGGCAACATACATTGTTATGTAGATTCAGACGTACTGTCTCCTCTACTATGTATAATCAGTTCAGTGAGAAGTTAAAAGCCCTTTTACGGTTCCTGTTTATAGTCTTCCAGACAATCAAGTTATTGGTTCACTTCCAGTTATGGATGTGAATTACTAGTCCTTGTAAAATTACTGGTACATATGTAGATCCCTCTCATACTGGCGTTTCCTGAGTTGTTTCCTCGAGATAACAGGTAAGGTACTCTTAAATTCCTGTCAAGTTTTGTTTTCATCCGTTTAATACGTGGAAACTCTGAATTATTGAGATTGGCGAAGGTCTCTTCTCTGAACTGTTATATAATTTACTAGCTGGATTCCTGATTGAAATTCGTAATCTAGAAAACATCAAGCAATTTTTCAGCTATATGCTCCAATTTGCTTGGCTTTTACACAGCTATATTCCATTCTTCTAGCATGGGTTAGCTGTATAAGTCTTAGGCGTATCTTCTCTCTTCACCGTCAAGAGGTTCGTCCTATTTATAAACAGCATCTATTTCAAGAGTTGTTTATTTAATGGTTGCTTCTACTGAGTAGTATCAGTTATTGAAGCTCATCTCTGTCAGTCTTCATCTGTTTTCACATATTTAATGCTGGCATATCATCCAAATCAGAAATGAGATGTAGAAATCTGTTTCGTCTATATATAAGTGTCAATCAATATCCACTTCTGTCACCTACTTATATGAGTGTCAATCAATATACATTTCTGTCATCTACTATATGAGTGTCAATCAATATCCACTTCTGTCACCTACTTATATGAGTGTCAATCAATATAAACTTCTGTCATCTACTATATGAGTGTCAATCAATATCCACTTCTGTCACCTACTCATATGAGTGTCAAACAATATCCACTTCTGTCACCTACTCATATGAGTGTCAATCAATATACACTTCTGTCATCTACTTATATGAATGTCAATCAATATACACTTCTGTCATCTACTTATATGAGTGTCAATCAATATACACTTCTGTCATCTACTTATATGAGTGTCAATCAATATCCACTACTGTCACCTACTTATATGAGTGTCAATCAATATCCACTTCTGTCACCTACTTATGTGAGTGTCAATCAATATCCACTTCTGTCATCTACTTATATGAGTGTCAATCAATATCCACTTCTGCCACCTACTTATATGAGTGTCAATCAATATCCACTTCTGTCATCTACTTATATGAGTGTCAATCAATATCCACTTCTGTCATCTACTTATATGAGTGTCAATCAATATCCACTTCTGTCACCTACTTATATGAGTGTCAATCAATATCCACTTCTGTCATCTACTTATATGAGTGTCAATCAATATCCACTTCTGTCACCTACTTATATGAGTGTCAATCAATATCCACTTCTGTCATCTACTTATATGAGTGTCCATCAATATCCACTTCTGTCATCTACTATATGAGTGTCAATCAACATCCACTTTTGTCATCTACTCATATGAGTGACAATCAATATCCACTTCTGTCACCTACTTATATGAGTGTCAATCAAAATACACTTCTGTCATCTACTATATGAGTGTCAATCAACATCCACTTCTGTCACCTACTCATATGAGTGTCAATCAATATACCCTTCTGTCACCTACTTATATGAGTGTCAATCAATATACACTTCTGTCATCTATTATATGAGTGTCAATCAATATCCACTTCTGTCATCTACTTATATGAGTGTCAATCAACATCCACTTCTGTCATCTACTATATGAGTGTCAATCAATATACACTTCTGTCATCTACTATATGTGTGTCAATCAATATCCACTTCTGTCATCTACTATATGAGTGTCAATCAATATACACTTCTGTCATCTACCATATGAGTGTCAATCAATATACACTTCTGTCATCTACTATATGAGTGTCAATCAATATCCACTTCGCAAGTCCGCATGGCCGAATGGATAAGTTCGTGTGTTCTGAAACATCCAATGTGCTGATCCCTGGGTTAGCAGTTCAACCCCTACACCGGACAGTTGGACTAAAATATTGACCTGTCATCCTTGACTTGGGGACGTAAATTACAAGTACCTCTGAAGTCGGATTGGGTTCACCTGATGGCAAGGGATACTGTTAATAAGGAAAGCTAATCCACTCGCAAAATTCAGTCCATCACTACTATAAAAATAGTGTGAATGGACTACGCTTGAGTTTAAAAAAAATATCCACTTCTGTCATCTTCTTACATGAGTGTCAATCAATATCCACTTCTGTCATCTACTCATATGAGTGTCAATCAATATCTACTTCTGTCATCTACTTATATGATTGGCCAATGGGTGATAAAAAGAAAATGGGTGAAATAAAGAGGAGACAAGTGAAATATTGTGGCCAGGTTCAAAGACATGATACTCTTATAAAAACCATACTGGAGGGCAAGGTTGAGGGCAAGCGAGCAAGAGGTAGACAAAGATACAAGTGGGAGGATAACATCAAGAGATGGACGAACATCAGCCTGACAGAAAGTACAGTCAAGGTGAGAGACAGTGTTGGAAATCCATTGCAGCCAACATTCTCTGCGGAGACGACACTTCATTGATTGATTGTGGCCTTAAATGGCCAGTAAAAAATTTTCTCCCCCAAAATGGGGGATATTATCTATAAATAAATGAATCCTATACATTGAAATTATACAAATACATTTTATATGGTAAATAAGCTACTTAAAAGTGGATTACAAAATGTAAGTATTTAAAGATTCAAAACATGTTCTTAAAGAAGTCTATAAGTAATATATTTGATATTCAAAATTTTTATTTATTCATTAATTAGTGCTGTATGGCTCTGAAACCTGGAGTACAACGAAAGGAGACGAAGCCTTGTTACAAACCTTTGAGAACAAAATTTTAAGACGCATCTTTGGACCCATTAGGGATACACAAAGTGGAGAGTGGAAAAGAAGAAGTAACAAAGACATTTATGATATGTTTAAGTCCCCGCTAATCACTGGTATCATGAAGGCTAATAGACTACAATGGCTGGGGCATATAGAAAGAATGGAAGATAATAGGGAAACAAAACTCGCTTACACTCAGGAAATAAATGACCGTAGACCCCGAGGTAGACCAAGAAGGCGGTGGAGAGATAATACATGTACAGACCTGCAAGCACTTGGAATCAACGACTGGCAAGAGAAGGTCCACCAGAGAGACGAATGGAGACGGATTGTATTTGCAGCAAAGAACCTCAACGGCTCGGAACGCTGAAGAAGAAGAAGAAGAAGATTAATTTTCTTATTACTATGTGTGTAGAAGAGAAGTTTCATGTTATTTCTAAATATTATAGCTAGTATATTATTTGTATTTTTAAATGTTAAATCATCTCCCTTGCAACAATTATTGGTTGCTTATGTCCCCTACTCTTTTGCTTATTTAAGTGTTTTTCTTTTAGTTAACTTGTAATTCTGCCGAATGCTTGAACATAATTATTAAGTGTAGTGATCAATCAAGTCATTACAATCATGTTAGTATGATATTTTAAATATGCTCTAAGCAACTCGGGAAATGCATTTGTATATATTGAGTGATTTATTATTATACGTTGGTAGATATCAACATTGATGGGAAAGATTTAAGAATAATAAAGAATATTTACTGGAACCAAGTAGCAGCAATTAAAATGGTAAATAAAGAAAGAAGTTACGAACAGATAAAGCTAGGAGTACAACAGGGGTGTGTCTTGTCACCGGATCTCTTCTCCCTATATAGCGAAGTAATAATAAGAGAAATCAAAGAGACGCCAGGAATACTAATCGGAGGTTATAATATAAATAATATACGCTGTGCAGATGACACAGTATTAGTGGCGGATAATTCAACAGACCTACAACAATTGTTAGACATTGTGATAACAGAGAGTGCAAAGAAAGGTCCTTTCTTTGCACTCTCTGTTATCACAATGTCTTCTATAGTACTCTCCTTGAATGCTGTGATGTCGGTTCCTAGATCAATCAATCAATCAATCAATCTCCTTGAATATCAAGAAAACAAAATCAATGGACGATGGTGATATCAACGAATATGGTGATAAAAGAATGTGACCTAGAAATATGAGGGAAAATTCTTAACCAAGTGGATAATTTTAGATACCTAGGGGCATTTATGACATCAGATGGAACACGTACACCAGAGATTAAGAGCAGAATAGGGCAAGCAAACGCCGCATTTAAGAAAATGATAAGTATCTTATGCAGTAAGTCGCTATCACTGAATGTAAGAAAGAGAGTGCTGAAATGCTATATAGAACCACTTTTGCTGTATGGCAGTGAATCTTGGAATGTAAATGAACAAATTAAGAAGAAATTAGAAGCAACAGAGATGTGGTTCCTGAGACGAATGTTGCCAATTCCTTGGACTGCCAGACTAACAACGATTGCCTGAAACAGGCTAATGAAACTAGAGCAATATATACAACAATAACAAAGAGACTAACAAACATCTTTCTTTGGTCGTGTGATGAAAAGAGAGACATTGGAAAACATCGTGACAACTGGAAAGATCGAGGGCAAGATAGGCAGAGGTAGACCAAGATAAATGGTGCTGGATGGATTGAAACGGTGGCTTGTAGGAATATCATCGGCAGAGTTGATCCAGAACACCGAAGACCGAGATTTATGGAGAGCCATGAACGCCTACGCCTTGATATGTTTTGCCAAATCGCAAATTAGACTCTAGACATCCAACTCCAATTCTAATTTTTGGTTTGAGTACCCCCTTTTCAGCCTTCGAGTTTTCGGTTTGTCTATGTTTATGGTGTAGCTTGTAGTTTCTCTTTCGTACTTTGGGCTGCTTGTTGACAGCTTCCCGGCTTATGATGGGTTGATGGCGTTCGTTACTTTCTTAATGAGGTTTTTCATGTCTGGACAGAGTCGCGCACTTGTTGAGGCCTGGAGTAATTGTGGCCCCACCCCGTCTTATGGTGCTGTTTTCTTCAGGGAGCTTTACCAGTTGTCTCTCCTGGTGTTCCTCCTATTTCCCCGTCGTTGGTTGCCTTCGAATCTTCTCGGTGTTCGCCAGTCGGATCTTGATGGTGAGTGATATCGTCCTTCCTCTGTTGCTTCTTCTTCTGTCTGTGTTCTTGCATCTTCTGATTCGGATGTGGCTGTCTGGGTCTTGAGCAGTGCTAATATCTCATCTAACATATCTCCTGACCTTTCTTTTACATCTTGTATTTTAAATAGCTGTTCGTCCGTCTCAGCCTTTGTAGCAGTCATTCGAGCGACATCCTGCTCTATCTTCTCCTGAACTCGCTTCTTTTCGTCGAGGATGCGCTGAACGGCCGTTATCTGTGTTTCTTGCTTCTTGTCTTCTAGAGTATGATGTCTACAAACAAATACAATCACCGCCCCACATTCTATTGTATAGGCAGTCTGCAGCATATAGCCAGACCTCTGCCAAGTTCGGCTGAGCCTGCGGGGCGCTCGCAGCACCCCGCTACGATACCCATATAGCTGGCTGACTAGGACCAGACAACAGAGAGATCATTATTTAAGAAATAATTGGCATACAACTCTAAATATGATCATTAGCCTCATAGTGAGGAGACGGAACCAATGCTTTGAGACACCAAACACAACACTATGAACCACCGTAGCCCCAGAGAAGATAAGTGGATTGAGCTCCAGATATGATCGAATCCCTGTGACTCAGTCAAGTCCAATATTGTACCATATGCCACAATGAGGAAGTCACATCCCCAAACTTAATAGGACACATCAACATAATAAGATTACAACTTCAAAGACAGAAGCATAGACATGTGTTTGGAAAGGTGTGTAGAGAGGGTGTGGAAAGCTCGACCGATAGGTCAGACCAGAGACCCAGGAATGTTCCCTCTATAACTATGGTTGGGGGGTCATTTCCACAAAATCCGCGCCCTGCCGTTTTTGCAGGCCATCTCTTGTGAGTTTTGCTGACTCTGTTCTAATTCTCTACACGTTTGGACACCTGTTTGCATGGGATACACTGACCCATCTAGGTCACACCTGGGACATTCATGCCTACTCATGGATGGAAATAACCTGAGAGGACCAGGTCTGGTCCTTTCATGATTTCGGGCCTATCTGCCTGCCTCAAACTGTTGCTGTTCTAGAACTGAAGCTCTGGAAAATAGTGTGCACACCTTTTTTTTGCAATCTTGGCCGGTGTAACTCTTCACTGGCTGTTGAACGAGGGGACGGAGCGCGTATGGGAATGTCCTGAGTGTAATGATGTCATTTCTTAGCTCAACTCAACTCAATGCACAATATATCAGCACACCCCTCCACCCACTGTGGAATCACCCTGTTGTCAAGTGATTTCCCGCGGCAACTCCGGAATTCCTTTGTTTGCAGTGAATTACAAATGAAATACCCACACTTGAAGATCACCCATATAATTTAATTCTAGGAAGCTTGAAGTACAAGAGCTCATTATCTACTGAACAGCTGATGACGAGTGTTGTTAACTTCAGAAAGAGACCATGACGTCACGCATAATAGTACCATCAAGTGCGGTAGAAAAATCCACTGTGGAAATTCCCTATACCAAGAAGATGCGCAGCAGTAATACTATGTAAAGAAAAGAATAAGATAGTCAACTTACGCCCTATTAATCAATTAAAGAATTATTACAGGTTTATGATATTACTATTTTATGTTTTAATTAAGAGGAAGCGATGTGTGAACTTCATTCAGCAGACCAGAAGGTGACTTGTGCTGTGACATTTACCAACAATAGTAATGGAACGGGACAATTTTCACAATTAAAGAGAAAATGAACAGATGAGTTGAATACTTCCAGGACCTTCCATGAAAAATCATCTAAAGGAGAAATTAAAGAAAGAAACAAACAAACAAAACTGTAAAACTAACGAAAGATGGTTCGGGTGGAATCCAAACATACCCTATTGAAGCCAATATAGGCACTTCATCTGAACATCAATATTAAACAGAATCATTATTGAGAGACTAAGATATGCCACTGACAGACAACCAGGGGGTGAACAGACAGACATCCTACCAGACGGATACTGCAACTTCCCGTATCTGTCATGGGATTGTGTGTGTGTGTGTGTGTGTGTGTGTGTGTGTGTGTGTGTGTGTGTGTGCGTGCGCGTGTGTATGTGTGTGTTACACAGTGGATCCTCGGTTTTCGTTGACTTCGGTTTTCATTGATGTCAGTTTTCGTCAATTTTTTCCGCAAAAAAATTGTCTCGGTTTTCATCGGTTGCCTCGGATTTCGTCGACGTGCCCACGTGGCCTCGATGCTAATTTTGCAAAAAACAAAGGGACCCACGATTTCTTCTGCTCAGTTTCGCGTTGAGTAAGCATCACTTGCCAATAAGTTAACCCTTTCCTTTTAGCTCCATGGTGGGACCAAAGAAAGTTTCCAGAGCCAGCAGCCCTTCGAATAAGAAGGCCAGGGACACGATCGAGGTGAAGAAGGAAATCACTGAAAAATACAAGAGCGGCATTGAAATTACTTAAATCGGCCTCATGTACGGGAAGTCGCCATCCTCGATAAGTTCCAATGTGGCGAAAAAGGAATTTATGCTAATGTTGCGAAAGGCGTGAATGTTCTAAGGAAACAGAGGTCGCAAACAATTGACGATGTTGTCAGCAACCTAGATTACACAGGCATACAGGGATTCTTCATTTGTACCGCACGAATATCAACTCGTAGGTGTACAAAGGGTAAAGTCGCTTTATTACGTACTGATTACAATCTGCTCCACGAGCTTACATAAACATTCATATATGCACATTATCACAATCAATAAATCCTAACAATACTAAGTACAATCTCTATTTGTCTTAATCCTATCTTAAGTTACTACACTACTGTGCCCCGTTAACCACACAGCGGTCAGGGTCTATACATCGACCTGTCCTCTAAACCGTCAGTCCCCGTCTGGCTAACTTTGCAGCGTTGTCCAGCTGCGGGCCTGTGAATCCTCGTGCGTTAGCAATGTTGCGTGCTCTGTTACCTAGCACGCAGTTCATTAGCCTGTCACTAGTTACTGTGCTAGAGTTAATGCTGTTTACTGGTACTCCCCGTGGTTATCGTCTTCTACTCTAACCTGGGAGTAAATCCCTGTATGTCCTACATTGTCCTACTTATGACACGTGCGTGTCCTGTCGGAGGACTGTTTAAGAGTTCTACCTTCTACTTCTGTCCCTTTATTCTCTATTCCATGGTAAGGGATGTTATCTCTATCTTGTCTTAGTCTTATTCCTAACTTCTATCCTTCTATTACTTCTGTCCTCTCATTCAGCTCTTTGACTGTTCTAAGGAAACAGAGGTCGCAAACAATTGACGATGTCGAACAGTTATTATTACTTTTGATAAATCAAAAACAGTTAGATGGCTATTCTGTTTCGGAGGCAATCATATGTGAAAAGGCCAGACTGTTGTATGCCAATCTCATTAAGAAACTGACTGGGATGAATGCTAGTGTACTTAGTGATTTAAAGACCAGCAGATTATGGTTTGAAAAATTCAGGAGGCGCACTGGCATACAAAAAACAAAAAATACCCCAGATAGTACCTTGATACCCAAGGTCCTTATGGAGATTCCCCTTCCAAACAATAATATATGCATTTCTCTCCCCATCCTCCCCGCCTTCCATACGCCAAAAAGAGTCTTCAGAAAGGTAAATGCCATGTTAAATGTTCGTTTATTCTTTACATTAGTCTTTTATATACATTTTATATTAATTTCTTATTGGTTTTTAATATTAAAAACCATATTTATTCTCTATACAATGTGGTTTTGGTATGCTTTTCGGGGTGTCTAGAACTGTGGGTCTCAATCCTTTTTTGGCCCGTGAATCTCTTCACTATATATTCAGAACGTCATTACCCCCACCCATTCGTATTTTCTCCCTATGAATCCCCCCCCCCCGCCCCTACACAGTATACGTAAAAATGGAAGCTAAATTTAATAACACATACTAGAACAAGTCTAGACGTCTACATAAAACGTGATTTGCGGGTTTAATTACGTTATAAAATGAATTTCAGAAGGGCGAGAAGTACAGAACTATAAAGTATCGAGGGGGAAACAATATCAAGTAATCGATTCTTGTATTAACGCGATCTTGAAATAATCTTAATTCCCCCCCCCCCCCGGGAAACCTTAAAATTCCCCACCGGTTGATAACCACTGGGCTAGAACAAAGTAATTTGAGTTAACTTGATTCATATGGAAATAATTGCCTCAATTTTCGTCGGTTTCGGATTTCGTGGATTGTTTTCGGACGAATTATCGACGAATCAAGGTTCCACTGTATACGCACACACACACGTGTGTGTGTGTGTGGGGGGGGGGGGAGTCACTGCGAAATGTTGACTCACTTGAAATATAAATACTGTAATTTTCCCTAAGCAACCTCCTTTGTTGGATGTGGATTTTAATTGAAGAGAATATTTGGTTAAGTTGTCTAGGGGATTTAATTTGATTCTCTATTATTTTAGCCACTTGAGGTGATCATGGAATTCTACCATAAACACAAGAAGGAAAATACTTCACTCCTGTTCATAACTGTATTTATGAGTAATTCTCCATTCCCACTTATCACCCTCTAAAGTTTATCTAGTGCTAGAAGACATTGATTGTTCACAACATATAAACAACCACTGGTGAACACCACATTTACTTGATGTACACAAACAGTTCAAGTATTAAATCAAGATCTGTAGTTACATACATGAAAGTGTAATAGTCTCATTGAATTTCATGAACAGGCATGGGAATGATTTGCATTATGAAAACACATTTACCCCCTTTTTCCCAAGAAAAAACAATGTTATTACAAACAACACAACAACCACACTTTGGGTCTACTTTCCTTGACCCACCTTACATAATTAAGGCAAATAATGATCTAAGTACATAGAACCCAACATATAAAACAATTGTTTCAGACACCCTTTACAATTCTCATATTTAAAAATAATGAGATGGTGTCAAAATACTCAACTTTACCATAACCACCCTTTGGTTATACCTCATTACCAAAAATACACTACTGACCTTATAAATCCATGGCATTGAAAACAAAAACATATAAAAAGCAGTTGGTACTCAATTAAACTAATTAAGTTCTTTATCTCCTGGTGTGCGGTTAAATGTTCATCTCTGCTGTAGATTAGATCCTTTTCCCATTATCTGGGTACCGAATTAATGCACTCAGTTGTGTTCCTAATATGTTTATCCACTGGTCATTGGTTGGTGAATATTTTATAATCCATACTCCAGGAATTGAAATATCACACACCACATATCCCTCCATGGGCTAGAATCACGAATATTCTGTTGCCAGGGGCTCGGCGCCTTTGTGAAATTTGGGGCCTCAGGTTGGTCATACTTTAGGAGTTCCACTTAAGCTCTGCAGAAGGTAATTCCTTTTATCATCAGGTCTGATGAAAAGTCGATGTCCATTCAGCTTTTCGGCTTTAAATATCCGAATCCCAAATTTGGCTCACACAGAGGTTTCACCCACCCGGTCTCGAGTCTGTAAACCATTCCACCTTTGATGATGGTATTTAGGTTGATATGGGACCAGCAAAGAGTCATTCTTTTATGATATAGTCCAGTGTCGGAACATATATGGCTGAGAGGCATCTCATGATAGTATCTGTGACTAGGTCCAGACTTGATCTATACCTACATGTATCCAAAGATGAGTAATTCCAGCACATAAACAGGGTTGCAAACAATCAGATGATTCCTTTTGTTGCAGATGTAGAGGCATTTAGTTGCTTTCATATGGTCTTTTTGATGGTGTTCAGGTTTTTGGATCCTTGAGGTAATCTGGTGTAGTTATATTTCAGAGGATTTGAAGTTGGTACCTTGGTTGTATTGGCTTATGCGGTTTCAGTGTCTCTTCCCATTTGGTTGAGTTGGTGTTAGTATCCTAGAACTTGGTGTTGAGTGGCTGAAACCTTATGTTTGACTTTTGCTGCTGTGTGACTTTTCTTTCGAAGGAGGATACTTGGGTGTATCCTTTGAACTTGGGAGTCCAACAGACAGATGGAGGGTTCTTACCGCTGTTAGTTTTATTACACGTAGTATAACTCCCCTTGTTTAGTTGACCTCGACGATTGATGGTTCATCAGGCGGTACTTCCCAGAAGTAAAACAGGTTATCCTTTTTGTATCTGTGTACTAGGTATATCATGTCGACATTCTGATAATGAATTCCATCCTGGGTATTCCGACAGGAGTCAGAATATCAAACGCTGAGTGTCGATCATCTTCGAATGTGTCATTTCGAATCAGCAGTCAACATTGATGTGTTGGTCCAGACTTTGTTTAGGACAGGTTGTCATTTATCATTTACTGGCTGTTGTCCCAGTTTCCAGTTGATAGAGATGCAATTCAGTCCCACCAAATCCACCACTTGCTATAGAAAAGGGATGACAAAGAATACAACACGAGCATTAACCTACTGTGATGTGTTAACATTTCACAACACAATTACAAACAAAAAAGGGGAAGGAGATAGGAGTGGGTTTCCAAGTTCCCTGTCCCTCGTTGCTTCTTGTAGAGCTTTCCTAGCTCTAATAGTGAGTGAGGTATCTTTTCACTTTATGTTTTGTTCTTTTGTTACTGGGACTATTAGATGAGTGAAGCCATCCTTTCTGTCCAACACTTTGCTAGTGCATTTGTCATACCTTGAAGAGAATAGTCAAGAAATAGGCTCTTTTGTTTCCGATTCCTCGTCTCCATTCCTTCGCTATGATCAGCATTAGGCCAAGTCTAATGACCATACGGTTCACCTTTTCTTGTGTACTGACAAGCACAAGGATTCTTACATCAACATCCTCCTGTCCCCAGGGGCAACATTAAAATGTATATTCCCACAGTAAAGAGTAACAATCAGGACCAGAGTAAAATTCTCATAACAGAGACAATAAACATACATTTATCTGATATTAAGTACATGATCTTCATCATAAAATTTAATGCAGGAGCCAATGGTTTTGAATATTCTTATTTGTTAATCCACAAACTAGATTATTCTTTTCCCCTCACTGCTTGTGCAACATGGGGTTAGTGAACGCCGTGATATCTTTTACCACTTTCTGCTATTTTTAAGAGAATTTCTTATCTGTCAGAAATGATTTATGCAGCATGGTCTAGTCTTCTGAATATTGCAAGCATTTTAGGAACATCAATTCTTCTTCTTCTTTCGTTCGCTTGAAATATGTCTATATCTGCAATGTCGTCTCTTGCATGAATTGAACTGGGTTTTTTCAGTTCACACAGTGGTCCATAGAGTTTATCTTCCACTGTCGTCTCTCTAGGCCAGAAGGTTTGCCTAGATATGTTATATTTTGGGCAGTCTTGGAGTATGTGCTCTGCTGTCTGCGACGCCAATCCACATGTGCACATGGCTGTTTCACCAATCTTGAATTTTGTATACATGTGGTTGCGTAATCTATTGTGTCCTGTTCTGAGGCGCAGTATAATGACTTGTTCTGGTCTGTCCATAATGTGGTGGTCATCTTGAGCAGGTTTTGGTGGCTTTCTGACTGATTTGATCATTCTTTTCTTTTGGTGGTATGTAACGGGCACATCAGGCTGTTCCTCTTTGGCTCCTTCCTTAGCCAATTGATCAGCTCTGTCGTTTCCGGGTACTCCACAGTGGGATGGTATCCACTGTATGGTGACTTTATGCTGACTGCTAAGTTCAGAAAGTAGTGTCCTTAGTACTGGCAATTTCCCAGACAGGAGCGCCTCGAGTACTGATTTTGCATCTGTTAGTAGCACCACAGGTTGAGTACCATTGCTGTTATTTAGTAATTTCTCTGTTGCTATCTTGATTGCCTCAATTTCGGCATCATAGTTATGGCAGTACTTTCCTGTCGGTACTCTGGCTGTGTCCCTAGTATTATTTGGGTATTCTATGTACACTCCCGCTCCTCTATTTCGAACAGCATTTTGTGCTGACCCATCTGTGTAGACTCGGATCCAGAGGTCCTGTGGGTATTCTTCATCAAGGAAGCTGAGAGTGGCTGTTCTGCGCTGCACACTGTTCTGTTCTTCCTTGTCAAATATTCCTCTCACTTTTGTCTGGATTTGTAACGATAGTCTATGCTCATCTTTCCATGGAGTTCGCTCTGGAATAGTTGTTAGGGGGATACCAACTGTGGGCAGATCAGTGGTTTCTCTGCAGAGTCGTTTGGCCTGGTGGATAAAACTACTTCTTTTCAACCGCCCCATAGCTAGGTTTTCAAATCTGTTCTTCATAGGGTGGCCTGGCAAGCTGAGGAACTTTTCTGCTTGTATTAGCGTTTTCGTATCTCTGCGCTCACTCAGTGCCTGTGTCCTCCCCATCTTCTCCATTTCCACTATAGGGGTTGATCTCATCCCTCCTGTGGTGACTCTAAGTGCTTGATTTTGCACCTTGTCCAGCTCTTGTAGCGTGGTATTTGATGCTGAACACCACGCAGTTGACCCATATTCCAGGTGTGGTCGTATGCTCTGTTGGTAAACTTTGCTAAGTATTTTCGTACTGGCTCCCCATGTGGTTCCACTTAGCTTTCTCAGGATGGCTATTTTCCTTCTGGCTTTTGCTACTGCTTTGTTGATGTGCTTTCTCCATGTCAGCTTGCCATCAAATGTTACTCCAAGGTATGTTGGTTCTTTATCTTCTCTTAGGGGTGTTCCATTTATCTGGATGATCCCTGCCTTTTGTTTTGGAGAGAGGGTAAATAGGGTTGTGCTGCACTTGTCAGTGTTTATGCTGACACACCATTTATTTGCCCATGCAGCAAATGTATCTACAGCTCTTTGTAGCAATCTGGTGGCCACTGATGCATATTCATTTGTGCTCCATAGAACCAGGTCATCGACGTACATTGCCGCTTTAATTCCATGCGGTAGGTGAGCAACAAGATCATTGATGAAGATTAGAAAAAGTGTGGGGGACAAGACTCCGCCCTGGGGGACACCGTGACGCAGTAGTACTTTCTTGCTCTTGAGTCCGTCTATCTGTACTCGGGCTCTTCTGTTGTGCAAGTATGCTTTCACCCATTTGTACATTCTTCCATTGACTTTGCAGTTTCTCAGTTTCTTCATCAGACCTTCTTTCCAGACTGTCAAAGGCTTTCTTCAGATCTATCCATGCCGCAAGCACCAGCTTCTTCTCTTGGAATGCATCCTCAATTTCTTGAGAGAGGTAGGTTGTCTGATCTTCCGTAGAGTAGCACTGTCTAAAGCCAGCCTGCTGTGGCACAAGGATGTTTTTACTTTCAATGTACCACTGCAGTCTGTGATTGATGATGCGCGCCAGTGTTTTGCAGAGACAGCTGGTGAGGCTAATTGGTCTGTAGCTAGAGGCAATGGAACTGTCTTTCCCTGATTTTAGGAGGGGTATCATGATTGCTTCTCTCCAGGCTTGTGGAACACTGCCTAAGGTCCAGCTGTTATTGAAGATCTGCAACAGCTTTGTTTTGGCCTCTGTTCCTAGGTTCCTGATCATTTCATTGGAGATACCATCATCTCCTGGTGACTTTCTCATTTTCAGTTTTGATATGGCTAGCTCCAGTTCGCTGATTGTGATGGGTGCCTCCAGAACCTCATGTACTATTTCCTTCTGTCCTGTATGTTGTCGTTTCTCTCGAATCTCTTGTTGTTTCTCTGGACTAATTTTGATATTGCTATCTTGTGCGAACGAGTCCGCAAAATGGTCAGCTGCTTGCTTTCTTGTTAAGATTTTTCCATCTTTATGTAGTGCAATTTTTGAGTTTCTCCCTGTGCCCTCGTCATTAAGCTGTTTTATTAGCTTCCACAATTTCCTTGTGTCTCTTTCAAAGTTCAGAGACTCTGTTTTCTCCTGCCAGCTTTTCCGTCTAGCCTGCAGCTTGGCCCTTTGAAATTTGGCTTTTGCATGCTGGAATTTATTGTGGTGCTCTTGGCTGGGTGTGGCCTCTGCTTGCTTTCTACACACTTCAACATCATTATGCAACTGTTCCAGTTCACTACTCCAGTAGGGTTTATATTGTTTACGGGCTCCTCTTGGTACTGTTTCTCGCGCTGCCTGTAGTATGCATTTCCCAAACTCTTCAACTGCTTTATTTATGTCTTTCTCAGTGTTCAGGTTTCTAACCAGTATGCTGGTGCGATGCTTGTACATTGCCCAGTCTGTTTTCTTGTAGTTCCACCTCGAGAGGGTGCTGCTTTCACTTATAAGCTCATTTTCTACGGTTAGAAAGACTGGCCGATGGTCACTGCCACCAAGTTGTTTCCCAACAGTTCGTGTAATGTTCCACTCCAGGTCTGGTGAATGAAAAGCCAGGTCAGGTGTAGTTGTAGAGTGCCATGATCTCGAGTAGAAAGTATGTGGGTCGGACGGCTTGTTAATCAACATGAATCTATTCTCATCCTGCCAGTCTTCCAGTCTCTCTCCTCTCTGGTCCATGTGATCATAGCCCCAGCTCTGCGAGTGGCTGTTGAAATCGCCACACACAATCATTTTTTCTTTTAGTGGTAGAGTGTCCAGTGCCTGTGGGCGGTCACTTGGACAGTAGTAATTGATCAGATGTAGATCTGTATTACCTGTCTTAAGTTTAAGTGTCTTGTAGTCGATGGTAAAAGAGAAAGGGAGACAATCATAAAGACTGATGCTTCCTTCACTACGGTGCTAAGAGGTAGAGAGTAGTTCTGACTTCGTTACGGCCAAAGAAGAAAAATAGTGAAAAGAGAGAGAACCTCACACCGCCTCAACCAACAAAAAAAGAGGGTAGTAATTAGATAAGAAGATATACGAGATCTCAGGCAGGGGCCTCAACTCTGGACTGACTGTCATATTTGAGACCCAGACATTGGATTAAGGTGTTAGACTGGTAGAAATAGTGACTGTAAAAACTAAAAGAGACTAAACAAACGAATCAAAAACAGTACAAAAATAGCTCTTTATTTATCTCCTCTAGCTGAACATGTTTGATAACCCATTGCAATAACAGATACAACAGACAACTGTATATATCAAACAACAACGGTGGGTAACCCCCAACCAATCAACATCACTTAAGACAACAGGGTACACCAAGTACCGCAACACAGGTGCTCCAAGCAATAGCTGGTTGGACTGACACAATAAAGAACCTTGACACAAGCAACACTGCACAGACAATAAGGCACTACAAAAACATAGGTTACACAACATAAACCCCAAGACGCGACATAAACAAGAGTTGTGACACAATTTACTATCCCACCAAGAACCCAGGCCTGCTGACACTAACTAGTCAGCCACTCCTGTAACAATGGAAAACACAATCTATGATTATCATGGTAAAGACAACATATTAAACACATGAAGCAATGAGCACATGCAATATAACATTTGAATTAACCCATAGGTCATAAATGTCTTCCATCAAATTATCCACCTTGCCCCTCTAGTTGTACTACTGTTATTCTGAGGTAACCCTTGGTGACTGGCATGATCATTCTTGTGTTGCCTCATTCTTCTTAAAGGTGACTACATATCTAATTGTTAAATACAACAATCAATGTTGCATCATCAGATCACCCACTTTATTATCTTCTCCAGTTGTGCCACTGCTATCATGAGATTACACTTGATATTGCTAGAATGGACCACCTAATGCAACAATGTCAATCTGCTCCATCTTCTCAGCTCAATGTAACTACACCACACAGCTCCTACATACACAAGCCGTGGAAGATTGATCTAATTTGTCCAGCTGTAAACACATAGCTACAAACAACAGAGTACATACATCAGCCGTTGCAAACAGCCACAACATCTCAACACATTTGGTTAACATATAACAGACATTGCACACAAACAACATATCAGCATTGATTCAGTTAACAGGCATAAGAATGACATCTTTGTTCTGGTAAATTAGGCTGTCATTCCTACCTACCAAAGTGGCTACATTTGCCAAGGAACCCATAATCAGTTCCCTGTCTACACCTTCTAGAATATCTTATACATTAATTTGTACTAAGTCACCGGTAACACCAGACAACACAATATTCCCTATAAACCACAAGTTCATGGAACACTATCAATGTTCAACCCAAGATATTGTCACAACTAAACACTACCTACTATATTCTCAGCCTAATGCTCAACAATTCCCTATCCACTGTTACGCACACCAGCAACTGTTTTGCTAACACACCGTACTCTTTTCCCTAATATAAAACATATATTGACAGGTTGAACTCCTGTGCTCCACATCTGATAGTACACTTTACTCCTATGCAACAATACACAACATTATGAACTCTGCCACCATCAGACCCTAAGTTACCTCAACATAGGGACTTCACTGGACAACTACCTCAACAATGTCCCAGTTTGCATGAAGAGTACCAGCACTAATATGATACTGTGCAAGTTACAGCATCTGATTAGCATTACAAACTAACAACCAGCAAGCAAAACATGTCTAACTATGAAAAGCAACAGACATACATACAATGTGGAAACACCATATCTGTAGAATGTGACAATGTAACCTTACACATAGAAGAATCACAACATTCACAGAAAGTTAAAGATAAAGATAAACATTTATTACACAGGAACTCATTTAGGGACTCTCTGATGCCCCTAAGATAGCTCATAAAATAAACACACAATATTACTAAGTGAAAGTACACCAAATAGTGGCCACAGTGCCTCATTCATATGAGGCGGGATCCAAGAACAACAATGTCCATGGCAGGATACAGAACATTAGTACTAATATAATAAACAGTGTACTATATATATATTATGTCATTATTACACACTAATGACCAATAAGTGTTATTCAAGGCCCAACACAATCAGTGTAATATTATTTGTGAGTGGACAGCAAATGTACAGTTGTGCGCTCTGTTCCCCATCATTCTTCCTATGATACCCCGGTTATAAACTTTGCTATCTTACGCTTCATGTCACATGACAACTACATATTAATATCTCTGCGAAGGGTGGTACGCAGCACTAAATCACATTCTTCCCCTGGTAAAACAATCACCCTGTTTTACTACACATAAAACTCCCAGTTTGATACACTAGCACAAACACTACTGCATTCTGGTAACAGATGTGACACCAGACTTCAATGCTAAATGAGAAACCCCTTTACCAATATCAGTTCCAGATGCACCTGCCTGTTCTCCCTCAGTAAAGCCACACTTCATCCGCAGTTACGATTACACAATGATTGCTGATACGCACCCCGCGTATTAAGATGCATTATTTCCTACGCCTAGTGGCTATCAATCTGCATGGCATCCCTACAATTCAACACATTATGTCCTACACTTCTATTTATTACCTACATGTTCTAACTACATAGCTTAACCATTAACCCATCATTGCCACATATAACATGTAAGTACCCTTCCCTGCTTTACACATGTTATAAATATTACACATATATTATGGTTATTTTCCCCTACTCATGTTGCTTTGGAGTGTTCATACCCAACTCTTGACCAAACATCCAATGTGATGCTCACCATTGTCACAGAATAATCCTGTAAACATATCTTGCTGCTGTATACACATACACATATGATTCTCACCACTCTGTTGTTAAGTAACCTTCATTTCTAGCAACCTCACAAGCACTTACTCCCTTCCATGCCAACATGGCCTGCATGGCACCATGTGGCATTATTTCAGTCTTTACTATAAACTAATTTATGACCCCACACATTGTATATTTTGGTGAATCTCCCACATATCTATTTAGCCAGTAACACATTAATGCCATAGGATAACCATGTAAAATAATTCCCAACAAAATAATCTTGTGCCAGCATGGCTGGCATGACATGACATCAGTCTCTACCATATTTAACCACCACTAATGACCTATCTTCGTATTTCACATCACCATTGTCTGATTGCTGGCATCTCTATGAATTAAATGTTATATTCCTAAAACCTCAGGGACGTTACATTGATCTGTAGAACAGCTCACTTTAGTAATACTCATCTACATTATCTATTTATATTTCTTTGTTCCTACCACTCTGCCTAACAGCTTTGTTCCCACACATCAGTTTTCCCACGTGAACGCTTTTCAAGCCTGTAACATGGCGTGTGCTGCGATTTAACAAATATTTATTAAATTAAACATTTTACACTTACAGCTTTTTCCTCTGACATATGTTGTTCAATGATGAACAGATGGGAAACCCCACATATTTTGTCTCAAAGCGGGCTGGCCACAAAACTACAGAGGGCCCCAGCGCCTGCCTTCCCACACCGCTGGCTGCTACAAGGAACAATGGACTCCGGTCCCTTTGTTTCAGAGTGGCGTTTCCGGCGTTGCCAGATATTTTCTTGAGGCAGACCAAACCAAAATAAATCGTTGGTTTGGCGCTATCACAGTCTGATACTCAGCCCCTTCCATGTAGACTTTGATTTGGGAAGCCATGATGTTATTTCTTACAAGGGTCAGTATCCCACCTTTTCGCCTGTTCTTTCGGTCAGATCGGTAACACTGGTAGCCTCTGATTTTGAAGGCTATATTTTCATTGAGGTGAGTTTCTTGCAAGCAACATATGCTTACCTTTTCTTGGTCCAAGATTTTTTCTAATTCTATTTTTTTGTTGCTGACTCCCTCCGCATTCCAGTGCATTATTTTAAGTCTTCGTTTAGTATGGCCAGTCGTCCTATTCTCATGTCCCCTGGCTCCACAGGACATCTGAGAAGGACCTCCAGTAGTTGGGGTTGGACCCTTTCGAGACATAGGGCCCGGCACTGCACCTGCCTGGGGGTCCAAAGCAGGGCGAGCACCATAACGATTAGCAGTAGTCGACATATTCCATTTTGCGTGATTGCGTGGCATCCTGATTTCTGTGGTGCGCCTCTTGGCTGGTTGCCTCCGTCTTCAGCACCTTTCTTTGCTAGAGCAGACTGTGGTCTCACTCGAGTGTAGATGTGTACGCGCGCACACACCTGTCTGCGCATGCATGTACGTGCATACACATCTAGAGCATACTGGTTATTTTCCGGCGCCAGAGACTCGCCGTCGCCCCTTCTCCTGTTAGTTTAAACAGGTCCGCCACGTGAAGGCCAGGAGTTGGACTTTTGCTGCATAGGTTATGTATTCACGAGCCATTGAGGTATTTGAGCAATGTTGGGCGCTCACCCCAACACCGCGCCTCGGCTACATACAGCAACATTTGGAACCCAGGAACATCAATCTTCGCTTCTGCCCCTACCACATTGAGGTGATGTTGGTTTCAGGCATTTCCTACCCGAACATTCCAATGTATATCATGCGTTTACTTTCTTTGTTCTTGAATTTATATTCTCAAACATGGCAATTTCCGAATGGCAATTTCCTAGCATTTTTATGAAAATATTACATGTCTATCACCCATATTGAGTGGGTACTAATATGTTAACAAGAATATTTGTACCACAATTTAGCACTCTAGTTTCAAGTTACAGATTAGGATGTGGCAAAGAATTTTATCCACTGACTAAGAGTCAGGAATATGTGTAATCATGTGTATGTCTCCGCATGGATAAACGTTCCTTTGAAAATGTTCTTTAGAGTACATAGATTATTTGCAGATTTCTAAGCATAGATAGTGAGATATAGTTCACAATGCATAGAAGTTATTTTTCATAGGACTATGAAATTGGCAGAAACGAGTTCTCTACTATGAAGTATGAATCAGGAGTCTGCTCCTCCATTGAGAAGAGTTTTTAGAATGTGT
This sequence comes from Cepaea hortensis, assembly GCA_963921405.1. Taxonomy (NCBI): domain Eukaryota; kingdom Metazoa; phylum Mollusca; class Gastropoda; order Stylommatophora; family Helicidae; genus Cepaea; species Cepaea hortensis. The sequence continues at coordinate 17,704,180 of OY992880.1, read as the reverse complement.
TTTCTGACATGAGTTTGATACTCTACAGTACACATAATAATTATAGGTTATAAGCACTGCTAGTTAGATATAAGTTCACAATGCCTACAAAAGGTTTTAACATAGGGATTTGAAATAGTAAAGCATAGGAAAAATTACAGCTTGGCACCGCTTGGCGCTCAGTGGTAAAAATCAATCAGACTCTGGTTTACAAGAATTGTTGATTTATCATTTTAACTAATTCTTAATTAAACACAATGGTATATGTACCTTATCAAAATACATAAATACGTATTAATAATGTAGATTTTAACATACCAATTGCTGCAGAGAATGATGGTTTTTAAGGCAAAAATGCCTTTCCCCACACGGGGAAAGCATGTCTGTCTCCTTTGTTTGTCTGAATCAAAATGGCTACAAAGAACCCTTTGTTTCAATTCAGTCCCGGTCTTGCCAGGTACGTGAACCAAACTAAGGCCAAATTTTAACCTAATGCCAAATAAATTAGGCTCTGCTTTCTTTTCTACTCCTACACTAAGTAAGATACTTAAACAGTAATTGTTAGGGATTGGTATTTTTAAAGCGTCCTTAGAAGGATGTTAGTAGAGACGTTTTTGTATACCACATGTCTCCCCTGTTTGGAAACCCTTTATGTTTTACTACATTTCTTTCCTATGTTAGATAATCTATCAGAGCCACGTCCATTTTCTTCTAGTCACGACAACTGGACATAACCTCACATTTTCTTTCTTGGAAGAGTTCATTTCTCTTTTCCATTGTCGTCTGCTATTGTTTGAAATATGTGCGGTTATCTGATAATTTGCTACTTTCAAGTTCTGGTTTGTCTGCATCAAACCGACTTTTTGAAGCAGTTGAAATATAATAATTAAGCTTTCAATAGCCAGATGATACTCTTCATATGTGATCATTTGCTGAATTTCTTTTCCCAGTATATTTAGTCTGGCGTTAGGAACTGGATAAAGTCACTGAGTACTCCTACATAGGTTATCAAAAAATCTAACATCGGCATTTTGCTGACTCTGGGTTTTGTGCGTCCACTCCCCTCAGATTCTTTTCCCAGCAGAAAGTCTCTTCTCTCCGTGTAGTTCCCTATGGTCTACGTGTGTAACCACTGCTAACGTAAGTATGACTAGTTGGGATATATAACAGCTTGATTTCTGTCTCATTACATTATCAATCTTGAGATTATGTTAAAACAACGGTTAATTCTGCGTCTACTGATAGCATATTAAACTCGCCCGTCTCCCTGTAAGTTAGACGTTTGTTTCAACTCTAGATCTGATATTTAAAGGAAGCTTGAGAAGCTGTTTTTATTTTTCAATCAATCAATCAATCATGTGCCATGCCGGAAAGCGTAGGCGGTTATGACTCGGCATTTCACTCGATCACCAGTGTCGTGGATCAGCTCAGTGTTCCTGTCCCGTCCATGCCATGTGGCCAAGCCATCCAGGTATTTTCCTCTCAGTCTTCCTCTTGGTCTGTTCCCCTCTATCTTGCCAGTTGTCACTAAGTTCTCCAATCCATTTCTTCTCATAACATGTCCAAAAAATTTTGACTGTCTACGTCTAATTTCTCTAATCAGTCTACGATGTTCATTTGTCTCCTGTAGTACTTGGTCATTGGTTTTTCTGTCTGTCCATGGTATTCTTTGCATTTTCCTCAGATAACCACATTTCTGCAGCCATCAGATGCTTTTCAGCTTGACTGCTCATTATCCAAGTTTCACATCCATACAAAAGAACAGGCTCTATGTATCCCCATCAACACTCTTTTTCTCGTTTCAATTGACATCTTTTTATTGGTCAGAATGTTTTTCATCTTGCTAAAGGCTACTTTCGCCATGGCGATTCTTGTTCTAATCTCTTCAAGGCATCTCCCATCAGATGTTATGGCTGTTCCAAGATAATTGTACCGATTCACTTGTTGAAGAATATTTCCATTTACTTGTATATTACATTGTGGCACTTCTTCCTTCCTACTGACGACCATAACCGAGTCTTTTTACAATTTAATTCTAACCCCAGTTGCTCACTGTGTACAACAACCGCATCTACTAATTGTTGCAGGTCCTGCGCATTGTCTGCAATTAATACTGTATCATCTGCATATCTAATGTTATTGATCTTTCGTCCTCCAATGCTGATTCCATTTATATCCTCTACATTTCTGAAAATATTTTCACTGTACAGGGAAAACAGATCTGGAGACATCACACATCCCTGCCTAACACCTCTCTTAATTGGCTGATACTGTCCCACTTCATTATCAATCCTTATTGCAGCTTGTTGTTTCCAGTATATGTTTTTTATAAGTCTAATGTCTTTCCCATCAATTTGTAGATCTGCAAGCATATCCACCATGCTGACATGTCTAATGCTATCAAAAGCCTTTGTATAGTCAATAAAGCAAAGATGTATATCCTTGTTTACTTCTATAGCACGTTCAATAACTGTTCGCAGCATATACACAGCATTTACTGTACCTTTTCCTTCTAAAAACCCGCATTGTTCTTCCCCTATTTCAGGTTTTATCTTCTTCCTCATTCTTTGCATGATAATTCTTAGCAAAATCTTTGTGATGTGACTCATTATACTAATTGTTCTATGTTGATCACATTCCAAGGTTCCTGATTTCTTTGGGATTGCAATAAATATAGAGTTACATAATTCAGGAGGTATATCTCCAGTATCATATAATGTGTTCAGCAGTCTGGTGACTTGATCTAGTCCAAATTCTTTTAAAGCTTTAATCATTTCTGATGTGATGTTATCTGCACCGGGGGCCTTGCCAGCTTTCATATGCATAAGAACATTTCGAACCTCCATCTCCAAAATTGGCGGTCCTTCATTATTAAATCTAATATCATACTGTTCGTCTCTGTTATCATCATAAAGGTGTTTCACATAATCTGTCCATACCTGTAGAATCTGGTCTTTTTCTATTATGATTTCGCCATCTTCAGTTTTTAGACACCCTGTTGATGTACTTGTTCTTTTATTAGTAAGTTCCTGAATTCTTTTGTGCACTAATTTGGTATTTTGACTGTTGTGTTGGCTTTCAATTTCTAAGCACTTTTCCTCAAGCCATGCTTCTTTTCCCTCCTTACATAATGTTCTGACTTGTCTGTGAATTTCTTCATATTTGACAGAATTATTTTTGTTGAGTCTTCTTGTTTCCATGAGGTGAAAAATTTCTTCAGTCATCCATTTCTTACGACCCACCTTCTTTAATTTTGGAATAGTTGTTTCTGCAGCCACATTGATTGAATTCTTCAACGTTTCCCATTGATCATCCACATCCTGGAATATTATCTCTAGATCAGACAAAATTTCAAATCTGTTCTGTACTTCTATGTTGAATTTGTTTTGTATTTCCTTGTCATTACTCAATGTACACAAATCATATTTAGTGTTTCCTGTTATATACTTGACTTTCTTCAACTTTATCCTCAATGTTCCTGTGAGTAATCTGTGGTCACTATAACAGTCAGCACTGGGAATTGTTTTTTGCTATTGTTAATGCGTTTCTAAATCTTCTGCTAATCAGAATGTAGTCAATCTGGTTTCTAATCCTGCTATCAGGACTCCTCCATGTCAATAATCTTCTAGGGTGTTGTTTGAACCAGGTGTTTCCTACAATCATTTCCTGTTCTTTTGCCCACTCTAAGAGTCTGTATCCTCTTTCATTTCTCTCTCCTAAACCATAGTTTCCTACTGTGTATCTATCTCCTTGATTTCCTACTTTTGCATTGAAGTCCCGTATTATGATGTTTATTTCTGAATTTTTACATTTCTTTAAGGCAGACTCTATGTCATTATACAATTCTTCTACACTATCTTCACTGGATTCTCCTGTTGGGGCATATACTTGAATAATATGTATGCTAAAAGGTCTGCCACTTAATTTAACTAGTAGAACTCTGTCCGACACGGCTCAATATCCTTGAATAGATTTTGATGTTTTCCGGTCCAGAATAATTGCCAATCCCCTATGACGATCTTCACCTCCAGAATAAATAATCTTGAAATCTTCCTCTATCTTGATGCCTCCTCCTGTCCATCTCGTTTCGCACATACCTAAAATATTAATTTTTTTTTCTTTCAATTTCTTGTTTTATGTTCTCTAATTTTCCGTCGTTGTTTAACGTCCTAACGTTCCAAGTTGCTAATTTTAACGCCTCTGTCCTTGTCTTGTGATGATCGGTCTTTAAGCGAATCATGATATACTAGGCACTTTTAAAGAGGTAGTTTCAGTTGCTTTCCTCTATGGCAGTGACCTTACTGGTCGGAGACCGCAGCCATTGACTCAAGACGAGTTCGTCTGCCTGCCGTCGTGTAACTCGAGGCCATGACCCACAAATATCTGTCGGCTGCCCTCAAAATTACATCCACCACCTGCCTTCCGTTGCTTCTTTTGAAAACTTCCAATAAAAGGAACACAATATAACATCACATAATCCACAGGGAAACACTATTCACAGGGAATCCATAGGAAATCACACAAAATCCAATGAAAAACACTAAATAGCGTCCCTCCGAAAAGTAACGCTTTATTTTGTCGCCATTGTACCGGAAGTCTAAAATTTATTTTTCATCCAACACATATTGTGTTAGGTTATTTGTCGAGAGAAGGGATTTTCCCGATCAGTTTTAATAACCATCGGTTAGAGTTGTGTCCCTTTCTCTTGCGGGTTTACGCGGAGAATCTCGTCTAACATGTAAACAAAGGTCCAGCTTTTCCAGATTTCCGTTCTGAACCGAATTTTGTAGGGAACATGAATCTGTGAGACTGAGGTAATTCTTAGCTTACTCTCTCTCTCTCTCTCTCTCTCTCTCTCTCTCTCTCTCTCTCTCTCTCTCTCTCTGCTTTTCCTTCTAATCGAGATCTATTTTACGCTAGAATCCGTATTAGTAATTCTAACCTGATCTTATTTAGTTTTCAACTCTGTATTTGTTGCTTTGGTGTTGAATTACGAGCAATTATTTTGCGCCGTTTGGCGTAAATTGATCGTCGTCTGCCTCCCTCTAGGTTTTAGACAATTTTCAACTAGGCAATATAAATTGTTATGTAGATTCAAACATACTGTCTTCTCTACTATGTATAATCAATTCAGTGAGAAGTTAAAAGCCCTTTTACCGTTCCTGTTTATAGTCTTCCAGACAATCAAATTGTTGGTTCACTTCCAGTTATGGATGTGGATTACTAGTTCTTGTAAAATTACTGGTACATATGTAGATCCCTCTCATACTGGCGTTTCCTGAGTTGTTTCCTCGAGATAACAGGTAAGGCACTCTTAAATTCCTCTCAAGTTTTGTTTTCATCCGTTTAATACGTGGAAACTCTGGATTATTGAGATTGGCGAAGGTCTCTTCTCTGAACTGTTATATAATTTACTAGCTGGATTCCTGATTGAAATTCCTAATCTAGAAAACATCAAGCAATTTTTCAGCTATATGCTCCAATTTGCTTGGCTTTTACACAGCTATATTCCATTCTTCTAGCATGGGTTAGCTGTATAAGTCTTAGGCGTATCCTCTCTCTTCACCGTCAAGAGGTTCGTCCTATTTATAAACAGCATCTATTTCAAGAGTTGTTTATTTAATGGTTGCTTCTACTGAGTAGTATCAGTTATTGAAGCTCATCTCTGTCAGTCTGGATCTGCTTTCACATATTTAATGCTGGCATATCATCCAAATCAGAAATGAGATGTAGAAATCTGTTTTGTCTTGCGATTGATTTCTGATTCATCTACCTATTAGTAGGCTTCGAGCATTAGCTAGAATTTGGTTACTCGGTTCTATTAAGGAAAATACAATTGAGTCGCGCGCCTCTTTTGTACTACTTATTTGCCCTTTTTAATTCTTCCCTTATGAGAAGATTAATGTTAGTTAGGCAATTTATGAACAAACTTTACGTAAGCTAATCGCTAACTAAAAGCTGTTTCTCTTCTCTTTAATGAGGACTTCTCATAGTGAGTATTTCACTTAGAGAGGTTAAACTGTAAATTTCAAAGCCAATTTCTGAAATGTTTAGTCTCTTAATAGAGATTATCACTGATTTTTTCGGTATCTCTGACGTTCATTTGAAATTCCAATTTCTTAAGTTAATTCTTTAATTATACCTTTTACATACCTATACGGTCTGTTTCCACTACCATTGATAATGGAATCGGGGTGGCTAATTTAAAGAAATACCTTATATTGATTTGGGTCATTAAGTGAGTTGATCAGGTTCACTTAAATCACCAGGTGAATATTTTGGTTGACCCTTATTATTATCATCATATGGGCTATCTGACTTAGTTATTAGTTACTACTCATATTACCGGCGAGGTAGAATAAGTATCTGTATGGTTTTTCTTCCTAATAATCCACCAGTTACTTCCCGGGGGTTTTGTTGAACATGTTATGTTATATGAAAGAGGATTAAATTAGGGTGCCCCTAAATACTGCAAATTCTTATAATATTCCTTCCCTTCCATTAACCATGTCAACATTTTTGCAAGTAGTGGTTTGGCCTCAACCTTAGTCTATTTCATTTATTTACTGCTATTTTCCCCTGGTTTAAATTCATCTCCCAGGTTGTTTCACTACTCCAATGAATCATTATTAATTGATTTAAATTTTCTTTCATAAAAAAAAAATTATTGGATTTTTAACTTATCTGTCCTAGTTATCTATAAAATTGTCTATCATTCTCTGCTGCCTTGGTAATTTTTCGATATTACATGAATTATACAATCAGATCATGCATGAAAATACAATGACAAAATAGTTAATTAACACATGATTCATAAGTAGGAACATAAACCTTATGGATACATAATACAGTAGTGTGTTCATGACTACACCACTTTTAAACCATTAAAGAGACTCCCAGAGTAGCAGAAACATACACACAAACATCAAATGGGAATGACTATGAGTTCTAAACATTCACTGAATTATCTATCTTATGTGAGTTTACCATCCCAGAGACCTTACTACTAGAGGTTCATTACTGGACTTAAGTTTCCCACCAATATGATATAAAATATGAGTTTAAAAAATCGCATACCAACAAACCAACTACATGTTACATCTATCAGAATCAAGATATTACCTGTGAACAGTTTTGAACCAAAAAAAACCTATTTGTGTTTGAGCCACTTTGGGTTCATACAACACTTGACTCAGCTCATACTTATGAGTGATTAGGTCTGATAACTAACACTATAACCTTCTGAAGTGACTTGGTTTACCTGCGAGAGGTTTTACCCTGAATTCATACACCCTCAATGGTGCACCAATTCGTGATGTCACCTTGGGTTTTAATTCACGGACTACTCCGATACTAGATGAAGTCCGTACCGGGCGGGACCCCACGAACATGTCTACTACAAAATTAAAATATTTAACTTTGCGCCATCAACCCCAACGGTTGATTTACTAGACAATTTTACGTTCAATAGTATGTCATTGCTGTCTGAACAAAATGTCAACTTTGACGCCCAACTGACCTTGTAGGGGACGAACCCGGTCGTCATCGCACCGGATTTAAGCGCAAGCGCAGTAATCCCCACCCACCTCTTTGATCGTGTTTTTCACCAAGGTCAAAAACAATAGTAAAATTCTGCACTAAAGGGAGACCACCACGTCTTTATTTTATTATTTATTTATTGTTGTTGTTTTCGCTCGCTTTGTATTCAAGCCTAGTCCACACACCTGCTAGTACTTCTAGTGTACTGGACTGATTTTTGTATGTGGATTAGCTTTCCCTGTTACCAGTGTCTTTCGCCATCAGGCGAACCCACTCTTACTTCTGAGGTCCTTTTAATTGACACCCACAAGTCAAGGACTAGGAGTCAACATTTTAGTCCAACTGACTGATGTATGGGTTGAATTCGTTACTTCGGCTTCAGCACACCGGTAGTTTAAGAGCGAGTGCATTTATCATTTCCACTTTGTTGACCTCCGACCACAACATCCTGTTGAAGTCTCAGCGGTCAGCACGCTCGCTTGCCTGCCCAGTGGCGGGGGTTCAACAAACAATTAAAGACGTTCTCAGCTCCACCTCGCCTAAAACCCCAGCCAAAAATGGGTACAAGGGAACGTCTTGGAAACTGAATCAGTGTGATATTGATCACATGACTCCTGGATCACCGATTGGTCATTGAAAACAGAGGTCTATGTTGCAATGAGAAGTTTAGTTTAGTTTACTCGATAGATCAACTTCACGGCACATGGGTGTAACCCATAGGTGCTCCGTTCTCCTCCTAACTCAAACCTGAGCTCGGAGAAACTCAGCTCAGTGCATGAACTCCATAGAACCGGCAAGGATCCTGAAATACTTTGGGTAGATTTTTAACTCGAAATTTTGCCCGGGCAGCGCCGGTAGGTTACTCTTTTTCGATTTCCAACTGCCAAGGGATTTTTTACGTGCGCAACAATACACACGGGCGTCCGATCTCACTACCCAGAGACCAGGGGTAATTTTATTATTAGAAGTCCAAGTGAAGAAAAAAATCCTTGTCCTCACCGGGGCTTGAACCCGGGACCTCCAGCACTCGAGGCGGACACCATACCTCGAGATTACGCAGCCCCTACACTGCAATGAGAAGGAATCAATTGATATATTATATGGTACATGTTGTTCTATGTAGTGTTAATATTCAACAAAAAAGAGATATAAACACGTCCAAATTCAAACAGTATATTTTCTTCATTATGAGAGAGAGAGAGAGAGAGAGAGAGAGAGAGAGAGAGAGAGAGATAGAGAGAGAAAGAGAGAGAGAGAGTGTCAATATGAGTGTGAATGAGTGTCAATCAATATACACTTCTGTCATCTACTTATATGAGTGTCAATCAACATCCATTTCTGTCATCTACTTATATGAGTGTCAATCAATATACACTTCTGTCATCTACTTATATATAAGTGTCAATCAACATCCACTTCAGTCATCTACTTATACGAGTGTCAATCAATATACACTTCTGTCATCTACTTATATGAGTGTCAATCAATATACACTTCTGTCATCTAATTATATGAGTGTCAATCAATATCCACTTCTGTCATCTACTATATGAGTGTCAATCAATATCCACTTCTGTCATCTACTATATGAGTCTCAATCAATATCCACTTCTGTCATCTACTTATATGAGTGTCAATCAATATCCACTTCTATCATCTACTATATGAGTGTCAATCAATATCCACTTCTGTCATCTACTTATATGAGTCTCAATCAATATCCACTTCTGTCATCTACTTATATGAGTGTCAATCAATATCCACTTCTATCATCTACTATATGAGTGTCAATCAATATCCTCTTCTGTCATCTACTTATATGAGTGTCAATCAATATACACTTCTGTCATCTACTTATATGAGTGTCAATCAATATACACTTCAGTCATCTACTTATATGAGTGTCAATCAATATCCACTTCTGTCATCTACTATATGAGTGTCAATCAATATACACTTCTGTCATCTACTTATATATAAGTGTCAATCAACATCCACTTCAGTCATCTACTTATACGAGTGTCAATCAATATCCACTTCTGTCATCTACTTATATGAGTGTCAATCAATATCCACTTCTATCATCTACTATATGAGTGTCAATCAATATCCACTTCTGTCATCTACTTATATGAGTCTCAATCAATATCCACTTCTGTCATCTACTTATATGAGTGTCAATCAATATCCACTTCTATCATCTACTATATGAGTGTCAATCAATATCCTCTTCTGTCATCTACTTATATGAGTGTCAATCAATATACACTTCTGTCATCTACTTATATGAGTGTCAATCAATATACACTTCTGTCATCTACTTATATGAGTGTCAATCAATATCCACTTCTGTCATCTACTATATGAGTGTCAATCGATATACACTTCTGTCATCTACTTATATAAGTGTCAATCAACATCCACTTCTGTCATCTACTTATATGAGTGTCAATCAATATACACTTCTGTCATCTACTATATGAGTCTCAATCAATATCCACTTCTGTCATCTACTATATGAGTGTCAATCAATATACACTTCTGTCATCTACTGTATGAGTCTCAATCAATATCCACTTCTGTCATCTACTATATGAGTGTCAATCAATATCCACTTCTGTCATCTACTATGAGTGTCAATCAATATCCACTTCTATCATCTACTTTATGAGTGTCAATCAATATCCACTTCTGTCATCTACTATATGAGTCTCAATTAATATCCACTTCTGTCATCTACTTATATGAGTCTCAATCAATATCCACTTCTGTCATCTACTATATGAGTGCCAATCAATATCCACTTCTGTCATCTACTATATGAGTCTCAATCAATATCCACTTCTGTCATCTACTATATGAGTTTCAATCAATATACACTTCTGCCATCTACTTATATAAGTGTCAATCAACATCCACTTCTGTCATCTACTTATATGAGTGTCAATCAATATACACTTCTGTCATTTACTTATATGAGTGTCAATCAATATACACTTCTGTCATCTACTTATATGAGTGTCAATCAATATCCACTTCTGTCATCTACTATATGAGTCTCAATCAATATCCACTTCTGTCATCTACTTATATGAGTGTCAATCAATATCCACTTCTATCATCTACTATATGAGTGTCAATCAATATCCACTTCTGTCATCTACTTATATGAGTGTCAATCAATATACACTTCTGTCATCTATTATATGAGTGTCAATCAATATCCACTTCTGTCATCTACTTATATGAGTCTCAATCAATATCCACTTCTGTCATCTACTTATATGAGTGTCAATCAATATCCACTTCTATCATCTACTATATGAGTGTCAATCAATATACACTTCTGTCATCTACTTATATGAGTGTCAATCAATATCCACTTCTGTCATCTACTATATGAGTGTCAATCGATATACACTTCTGTCATCTACTTATATAAGTGTCAATCAACATCCACTTCTGTCATCTACTTATATGAGTGTCAATCAATATACACTTCTGTCATCTACTATATGAGTCTGAATCAATATCCACTTCTGTCATCTACTATATGAGTGTCAATCAATATCCACTTCTGTCATCTACTATGAGTGTCAATCAATATCCACTTCTATCATCTACTTTATGAGTGTCAATCAATATCCACTTCTGTCATCTACTATATGTGTCTCAATCAATATTCATTTCTGTCATCTACTTATATGAGTGTCAATCAATATCCACTTCTGTCATCTACTATATGAGTCTCAATCAATATCCACTTCTGTCATCTACTTATATGAGTGTCAATCAATATCCACTTCTATCATCTACTATATGAGTGTCAATCAATATCCACTTCTGTCATCTACTTATATGAGTCTCAATCAATATCCACTTCTGTCATCTACTTATATGAGTGTCAATCAATATCCACTTCTATCATCTACTATATGAGTGTCAATCAATATCCTCTTCTGTCATCTACTTATATGAGTGTCAATCAATATACACTTCTGTCATCTACTTATATGTGTGTCAATCAATATACACTTCTGTCATCTACTTATATGAGTGTCAATCAATATCCACTTCTGTCAACTACTATATGAGTGTCAATCAATATACACTTCTGTCATCTACTTATATATATAAGTGTCAATCAACATCCACTTCAGTCATCTACTTATACGAGTGTCAATCAATATCCACTTCTGTCATCTACTTATATGAGTGTCAATCAATATCCACTTCTATCATCTACTATATGAGTGTCAATCAATATCCACTTCTGTCATCTACTTATATGAGTCTCAATCAATATCCACTTCTGTCATCTACTTATATGAGTGTCAATCAATATCCACTTCTATCATCTACTATATGAGTGTCAATCAATATCCTCTTCTGTCATCTACTTATATGAGTGTCAATCAATATACACTTCTGTCATCTACTTATATGAGTGTCAATCAATATACACTTCTGTCATCTACTTATATGAGTGTCAATCAATATCCACTTCTGTCATCTACTATATGAGTGTCAATCGATATACACTTCTGTCATCTACTTATATAAGTGTCAATCAACATCCACTTCTGTCATCTACTTATATGAGTGTCAATCAATATACACTTCTGTCATCTACTATATGAGTCTCAATCAATATCCACTTCTGTCATCTACTATATGAGTGTCAATCAATATACACTTCTGTCATCTACTGTATGAGTCTCAATCAATATCCACTTCTGTCATCTACTATATGAGTGTCAATCAATATCCACTTCTGTCATCTACTATGAGTGTCAATCAATATCCACTTCTATCATCTACTTTATGAGTGTCAATCAATATCCACTTCTGTCATCTACTATATGAGTCTCAATTAATATCCACTTCTGTCATCTACTTATATGAGTCTCAATCAATATCCACTTCTGTCATCTACTATATGAGTGCCAATCAATATCCACTTCTGTCATCTACTATATGAGTCTCAATCAATATCCACTTCTGTCATCTACTATATGAGTTTCAATCAATATACACTTCTGCCATCTACTTATATAAGTGTCAATCAACATCCACTTCTGTCATCTACTTATATGAGTGTCAATCAATATACACTTCTGTCATTTACTTATATGAGTGTCAATCAATATACACTTCTGTCATCTACTTATATGAGTGTCAATCAATATCCACTTCTGTCATCTACTATATGAGTCTCAATCAATATCCACTTCTGTCATCTACTTATATGAGTGTCAATCAATATCCACTTCTATCATCTACTATATGAGTGTCAATCAATATCCACTTCTGTCATCTACTTATATGAGTGTCAATCAATATACACTTCTGTCATCTATTATATGAGTGTCAATCAATATCCACTTCTGTCATCTACTTATATGAGTCTCAATCAATATCCACTTCTGTCATCTACTTATATGAGTGTCAATCAATATCCACTTCTATCATCTACTATATGAGTGTCAATCAATATCCTCTTCTGTCATCTACTTATATGAGTGTCAATCAATATACACTTCTGTCATCTACTTATATGAGTGTCAATCAATATACACTTCTGTCGTCTACTTATATGCGTGTCAATCAATATCCACTTCTGTCATCTACTATATGAGTGTCAATCGATATACACTTCTGTCATCTACTTATATAAGTATCAATCAACATCCACTTCTGTCATCTACTTATATGAGTGTCAATCAATATACACTTCTGTCATCTACTATATGAGTCTCAATCAATATCCACTTCTGTCATCTACTATATGAGTGTCAATCAATATACACTTCTGTCATCTACTATATGAGTCTCAATCAATATCCACTTCTGTCATCTACTATATGAGTGTCAATCAATATCCACTTCTGTCATCTACTATGAGTGTCAATCAATATCCACTTCTATCATCTACTATATGAGTGTCAATCAATATCCTCTTCTGTCATCTACTTATATGAGTGTCAATCAATATACACTTCTGTCATCTACTTATATGAGTGTCAATCAATATACACTTCTGTCATCTACTTATATGAGTGTCAATCAATATCCACTTCTGTCATCTACTATATGAGTGTCAATCGATATACACTTCTGTCATCTACTTATATAAGTGTCAATCAACATCCACTTCTGTCATCTACTTATATGAGTGTCAATCAATATACACTTCTGTCATCTACTATATGAGTCTCAATCAATATTCACTTCTGTCATCTACTATATGAGTGTCAATCAATATCCACTTCTGTCATCTACTATGAGTGTCAATCAATATCCACTTCTATCATCTACTTTATGAGTGTCAATCAATATCCACTTCTGTCATCTACTATATGTGTCTCAATCAATATTCATTTCTGTCATCTACTTATATGAGTCTCAATCAATATCCACTTCTGTCATCTACTATATGAGTGTCAATCAATATCCACTTCTGTCATCTACTATATGAGTCTCAATCAATATCCACTTCTGTCATCTACTATATGAGTGTCAATCGATATACACTTCTGTCATCTACTTATATGAGTGTCAATCAATATACACTTCTGTCATCTACTATATGAGTCTCAATCAATATCCACTTCTGTCATCTACTATATGAGTGTCAATCAATATACACTTCTGTCATCTACTATATGAGTCTCAATCAATATCCACTTCTGTCATCTACTATATGAGTGTCAATCAATATCCACTTCTGTCATCTACTATGAGTGTCAATCAATATCCACTTCTATCATCTACTTTATGAGTGTCAATCAATATCCACTTCTGTCATCTACTATATGAGTCTCAATCAATATCCACTTCTGTCATCTACTTATATGAGTCTCAATCAATATCCACTTCTGTCATCTACTATATGAGTGTCAATCAATATCCACTTCTGTCATCTACTATATGAGTCTCAATCAATATCCACTTCTGTCATCTATTATATGAGTGTCAATCAATATACACTTCTGTCATCTACTTATATAAGTGTCAATCAACATCCACTTCTGTCATCTACTTATATGAGTGTCAATCAATATACACTTCTGTCATTTACTTATATGAGTGTCAATCAATATACACTTCTGTCATCTACTTATATGAGTGTCAATCAATATCCACTTCTGTCATCTACTATATGAGTGTCAATCAATATCCACTTCTGTCATCTACTATATGAGTGTCAATCAATATCCACTTCTGTCATCTACTATATGAGTGTCAATCAATATCCACTTCTGTCATCTACTATATGAGTGTCAATCAATATCCACTTCTATCATCTACTTTATGAGTGTCAATCAATATCCACTTCTGTCATCTACTATATGAGTCTCAATCAATATCCACTTCTGTCATCTACTTATATGAGTGTCAATCAATATACACTTCTGTCATCTACTATATGAGTGTCAATCAATATCCACTTCTGTCATCTACTATATGAGTGTCAATCAATATCCACTTCGCAAGTCCGCGTGGCCGAATGGATAAGTTCGTGTGTTCTGAAACATCCAATGTGCTGATCCCTGGGTTAGCAGTTCAACCCCTACACCGGACAGTTGGACTAAAATATTGATCTGTCATCCTTGACTTGGGGACGTAAATTACAAGTACCTCCGAAGTCGGATTGGGTTCACGTGATGGCAAGGGACACTGTTAATAAGGAAAGCTAATCCACACGCAAAATTCAGTCCATCACTACTATAAAAATAGTGTGAATGGACTACGCGTGAGTTAAAAAAAAATATCCACTTCTGTCATCTTCTTACATGAGTGTCAATCAATATCCACTTCTGTCATCTACTCATATGAGTGTCAATCAATATCTACTTCTGTCATCTTCTTATATGATTGGCCAATGGGTGATAAAAAGAAAATGGGTGAAATAAAGAGGAGACAAGTGAAATATTTTGGCCACGTTCAAAGACATGATACTCTTATAAAAAAAAACATACTGGAAGGCAAGATTGAGGGCAAACGAGCAAGAGGTAGACAACGATACAAGTGGGAGGATAACATCAAGAGATGGACGAACATCACCCTGACCGAAAGTACAGTCAAGGCGAGGGACAGCGTTGGAGATCCATTGCGGAGACGACACCTCATTGACTGATTGTGGCCTTAAGAGACCAGCAAAAAATTTTCTCCCCCAAATATTGGGGATATTGTGATCAATTTTGACATGGTGTACATTGAAAATATACAAATACAATTTATAAAATAAATAAGCGACTAAAATGTGGATTACAAAATGTAAGTATGTAAAGATTAAAAACATGTTGTTTAAGAAGTCTATAAGTAATATATTTGTTTTTCAAGTTTTTTATTTATACATTAGTTTTCTTATTACTATGTGTGCAGAAGAGAAGATTTATGTTATTTCTAAATATTGTAGCTAGTATATTATTTGTATTTTTAAATGTTAAATCATCTCCCTTGCAACAATATTGGTTGCTTATGTCCCCTACTCATTTGCTTATTTAAGTGTTTTTCTTTTAGTTAACTTGTAATTCCGCAGAATGCTTGAACATAATTATTAAGTGTAGTGATCAATCAAGGCATTACAATAATGTTAGTATGATATTTTAAATATGCTCTAAGCAACTCGGGAATGCATTTGTATAAATTGAGTGATTTATTATTATACGTTGGTAGATATCAACATTGATGGGAAAGATGTAAGAATAATAAAGAATATATACTGGAACCAAGTAGCAGCAATTAAAATGGGAAATAAAGAAGGAAGTTACGAACAGATAAAGCTAGTAGTACAACAGGGGTGTGTCTTGTCACCGGATCTCTTATCCCTATATAGCGAAGTAATAATGAGAGAAATCAAAGAGACGCCAGGAATACTAATCGGAGGTTATAGTATAATATAAATAATATACACTGTGCATTTGACACAGTATTAGTGGCGGATAATTCAACAGACCTACAACAATTGTTAGACATTGTGATAGCAGAGAGTGCAAAGAAAGGTCCTTTCTTTGCACTATCTGTTATCACAGTGTCTTCTATAGTACTCTCCTTGAATATCATTGTAATATCAAGAAAACAAAATCAATGGACGATGGTGATATCAAAGAATATGGTGATAAAAGAATGTGACATAGAAATATGAGGGAAAATTCTTAACCAAGTGGATAATTTTAGATACCTAGAGACATTTATGACATCAGATGGAAGATGTACAACAGAGATTAAGAGCAGAATAGGGCAAGCAAACGCCGCATTTAAGAAAATGATAAGTATCTTATGCAGTAAGTCACTATCACTGAATGTAAGAAAGAGAGTGCTGAAATGCTATATAGAACCACTTTTGCTGTATGGCAGGGAATCTTGGAATGTAAATGAACAAATTAAGAAGAAATTAGAAGCAACAGATGTGTGGTTCCTGAGACGAATGTTGCCAATTCCTTGGACTGCCAGACAAACAACGACTGCCTGAAACAGGCTAATGAAACTAGAGCAATATATACAACAATAACAAAGAGACTAACAAACATCTTTCTTTGGTCGTGTGATGAAAAGAGAGACATTGGAAAACATCGTGACAACTGGAAAGATCGAGGGAAAGATAGGCAGAGGTAGACCAAGATAAATGGTGCTGGATGGATTGAAACGGTGGCTTGGAGGAATATCATCGGCAGAGTTGATCCAGAACACCGAAGACCGAGATTTAGGAGAGCCATGAACGCCTACGCCTTGATATGTTTTGCCAAATCGCAAATTAGACCCTAGACTCCAACTCCAATTCTAATTTTTGGTACGAGTACCCCCTTTTCAGCCTTCGAGTTTTCGGTTTGGCTATGTTTATGGTGTAGCTTGTAGTTTCTCTTTGATACTTTGGGCTGCTTGTTGACAGCTTCCCGGCTTATGATGGGTTGATGGCGTTCGTTACTTTCTTAATGAGGTCTTTCATGTCTGGACAGAGTCGCGCACTTGTTGAGGCCTGGAGTAATTGTGGTCCCACCCGTCTTATGGTGCTGTTTTCTTTAGGGACCTTTACCAGTTGTCTCTCCTAGTGTTCCTCCTATTTCCCCGTCGTTGGTTGCCTTCGAATCTTCTCGGTGTTCGCCAGTCGGATCTTGATGGTGAGTGATATCGTCCTTCCTCTGTTGCTTCTTCTTCTGTCTGTGTTCTTGCATCTTCTGATTCGGATGTGGCTGTCTGGGTCTTGAGCAGTGCTAATATATCATCTAACATATCTCCTGACCTTTCTTTCACATCTTGTATTTTA
The DNA here is from genome assembly GCA_963921405.1 of Cepaea hortensis. Taxonomy (NCBI): domain Eukaryota; kingdom Metazoa; phylum Mollusca; class Gastropoda; order Stylommatophora; family Helicidae; genus Cepaea; species Cepaea hortensis. Next base: position 17,686,392 of record OY992880.1, on the reverse strand, counting down.
AATAGCTGTTCGTCCGTCTCAGCCTTTGTAGCAGTCATTCGAGCGACATCCTGCTCTATCTTCTCCTGAATTCGCTTCTTTTCGTCGAGGATGCGCTGAACGGCCGTTATCTGTGTTGTTGTCTTTTTCTTCCTCCCTGCTTGATAGCCTTTCTTTTGTCTCAGCCTGTATAGCAGCCATTCGAGCGACATCCTGCTCAATCTTCTGCTGAACTTGCTTCATTTCGTCCAGGATGCGCTGAGCGACTGTTATCTGAGTCTCTTGCGTCTTGTCTTTTTCTTCCTCCATGCTGTTGAACTTTGATCGTAGGTCCTTCAGTTGTCCTTCAAGTTGTGCTTTTTGTGAGTCGATTGGTGGCCTCGTACTGCCTCCTAGCCTCTTTATAGGGCAGGTTAGTTTTGATGGCGGTCTTCATAGCTTCCTTGCTGTCTTGGTGGCAGCCTAGGTACCTGGCGTCGTGGTTGCCGAGGCAGTTGGCGCATTTTCTGTTATTGTTAGGCCTCCTGAAGTCCTTGTCGATCTTTGCATGCTGGCACTGACTGTATTGATGAGGTCCAGAGCAATATCTGCAAACCTCAACCTCACTCTTGCAGGTGGCACGGGTGTGCCAAAACTTCTGGCACTTAGAGCACTGCAGCACTCTCGGTATGTAGTGCTCTGGAACTTGGTCTCTCTTGTCCCATCTGATGTATTGAGGGATCTCTCGGTCCTCTGATGTTACTATGACAACTGTGGAGGGATGTTCTTTCCGATGATCCTCTCAGCGCTGGTGATCTTGAGTCAGCATTTCCCTGATCTGGTCGTTGGTGAGATGGGTCTTGACTCGTTTAATGACCCACCGTTTCATCATGCTGTGTCGGGTGGCCTCCAATAAGATGCCACGAAGAAGCTTGATGTTGTGACTTGTCGTCCCGGGAGGAACGTGGAATCAACAAGCACACCTTTAAGCTTATTATCTTTTGGGATTATTGACTGACTTTTGTCTACACTCCTCCCTTCCATCTTCCATTCCATATATCTCTTTCTTTCTCTCTCTCTCATATTCTTTCATTACATATTCCGACAACAGTTTCCTTATCAATTAATAAAATATTTATTAATAAAAACTATGTCTGGTGTATGTATGGGCTGTGTATATGTAGTTGGTAGTGTATTACTATTCTATTGTTGCTGCAAGAATGAACTCAGAATGCCTAGTCTCTGTATCACCTCTCGCCCAGTTTCACGGCCAAATCACATGACAGCAAACATATAACAGGACAGGTCTCACCCTGGATGTTCCGTATGCTTGAGTCTGGAGGTAAATCCGTTATTGAACGAAAAAACACTGTTCCACTGGATCACCGTAAAGTAATAATATTCCCGTAAGTCTATGACTTCGCCAGAGTCTGCTTCACAAAGTTAATAATCCAACACCGGAAAAAACCACATCACCACAGTCCAGCATATTGTCTCTATCGACTAGCAATGTTCTGACTTGTCTATTGTTTCTTCACTATGAGTCTACCGTGTAAACGTATGTAGTTTTATTTGGCTTTGCTTTCCGCAAGATTATCTTCCTTTTTCATTGTTACTTTGGTTATCTGGATATCCTTTGCTTCTTTTTCAAAGTTCATTTAAGGCTATATTTTATTTCGTCTCCCTATGTGACCCTGTCTATGTTCTTCCTTGGTTTATTGAGGTATTTGCTCTCCCTCCAAATGAAATGCCTTGAGTTTATCAACAAAGCTTTTTCTGTACACAAGACGTATGTGTCTATCTTCTCTGATATGTCAGGATGAGAATTGGAACCTGTGAGATGTATAGTAAATCAAGTGATATGATTCTGCCACTTAATACTACTTATGTAAGTGCCCTTCTCCTGCCGTAATGAAAAGGCTTCCGAAGTAAACACAAACATAAGACATATGAATTCACCAAAGTCTAAACTATTCACTAATAGAAAGCAATGGTAAACGCTATGCACCAACATCTATTTCCCTATGCTAATATTACTCTAATATTATAATACCTTATATACTCTATCGGACTCCCTGAATTGAAATACACTAGCGAATAACACACTAATATCCCATCTTCGTTCAACAATCAGGGATGTGTATTTCTTTCCACCTACAGGAGGCATAGAGATTTCTGCCCAGTTTGGGAACACATACTAAAACAGAAAACCCAGTTTCTACTATTTATATCGAGTGGCCCATCCTCCGTTATTGTTTGATGTTCATACCTCAACACTCGTCTCTTGGCGTATCCTGTACATCAAAAGGCGGTGAAATCCCGTAGTGGCTAGTTACTCGTTTCCCTGGGTTCCCCTTACGCTAATACTTCAAAGCGTCCGAACCCGTTGATCGCCTTTCGCCGTTCATTTATCCCCCAACGCGATTTCCCCGTTTCCCGTGTCCGTCCGATCAGATCGTCAGGCAATGACCTCTGCGAACACCTGTATCCTATTTTTATATCCGTCGGTCAATGATCTTTAATTTATCCTCCTCTCAGACTGAAGTACACGATTGTTAACCCTCCTCCTACATTGTAGTTTTATAAGTAAGTTATCAAGGAATCACTAAACTGTAGTTTTCCCGTGACAGATGTCAGCCTTCTCTCCTTGTGCGATTTTCTGCATAAGTGCTGTGATCTTTGGGTTTTTGTTGAGGGAGACCACTACTCCCTCAGGTGTCTCACTTAGCTGGTAGATGCTGTTTCTTCCCAGCTCGTTTTCCAGCAGCTTGATTATCTTATCTGTTGGTAGCGCCGACAGTTTGGCTTCTCCCACGCTTGCCTGTTTTAGCAGCAATTTGCCGGTGAAATCATCAGTTGTTGTAGTTTCCTCCGATGTTGAAATCTTTGGTAAACTGGGCTGTTTGGTCTTGGTACTGTTGAAAACTTCACGGCTGCTGCTGGCTTCAGTTAAAGTTGTAGTCTCTGACGTCTATTGAGCAACGGGTGCGGTTTCATCTTGTGTAGAAGTGGTAGCTTCATTTAATGTTTCCTCGAGTTCTGGCGTTGTGCTGCGGCTAGCAGACACGTTGTCTTCTTGCATCATCTTGTGTAGAAGTGGTAGCTTCATTTAATGTTTCCTCGAGTTCTGGCGTTGTGCTGCTGCTAGCAGACACGTTGTCTTCTTGCATCATCTTGATAGTCTTGACGGCTTCCACGCTGTTCATTTTGAACGTCGGGTGTCTAGTGGAGATTTTCTTGCTACGTGCCATTTTCTAACACCCGGCCAGCTTCCGATTAGGCGACTTGCTCTCGATAGCGCGTCGAGTCGACTGTGTGTTGATGTGCCCTAGAAATCAACTGCAGTCAGATTCTTTAAGTGCTTGTTTAATGATTGCATAGAATTTGTTTGTTAAAGAATGCATCTATCACAAATGTCTAATGATGTTTGTATTTTAAAAATGCAGCCCCGCCCCGATGAGCATTGAACCCATGGCCGTCAGACCGGTAGGCCAGCATCTGGCCACTACGCTATCGCGGGTCCCTTGACGACACGAGTCCCGTAGCAAGAACGTGCCCTTGGTATGTGAACTCAAGCATAGTCAATATGACACCGGCCGCCTTAACCTCCCAGGACATTCCTAGTACCCGTTTTATGCTGGATCAACCTGGAAAACCCAGCTCAATGTTTAAAACAAATTACACTACTATGGGTATTCGAACCTACAACCAATCGCCTCAGGTGTACCAACTGCTAAACAATTTGAGACCTTGTTTAGAAACCGTGTGGCCAATATTGTCATATTTATATTCATGACAAATTTCATTGGTTTGCGGTATGCTAATTAGCCAAGCACATGGAGATCAACTGTGTGGAGGATGTCTCCCGTACAGAAAGCTAGGGCTGGGTTGGTTGTGGTACACCAGCTTCTGGAGTAGAGGCTGGGTTTGACGATTAGAGTCTATTTCCCAGTCCCCACATCATCTCCTACTCTACCAGCATCTGGGTATCCCCATCTTTCTGAGCAGCTATTGAAGTCTCCAAATATTATGCAGTTGTTGATGTCCATGCTAGAGGGTGTCAAGTATTTGGATGTTTCCATTATCAGTATATCAACCCCTATAATTTCTGACAGTTTATTGGTGTTCCTGGCTATTTCACTGCAATCTAATTAATTGTGCATGAGTACCAGAACTCTTGTATCCTTCACGGTCTAGACATATCATCTGGTATTCCTTTACAGAAAATGTGTGATAGGTAATTTAGGTGTGTTTTGAATGAGTTGAGCTAAGAACTGACATCACTGCACTCAGGATATTCCCATATGCGCCCCTTCCCCTTGTTCAACAGCCAGCGAAGAATCACAATACTAATCATTCCCACCTCTATCTCATTGAAAGTTCTCCCGATCTACCCTCTCAGTTTTGAGATTCTACCAGAACCTCTGCCAATCCCCCCGCAATCCCTGGCGTATGGACTCATGAGGGACATCCCCTGTTACTTCCCTAGCAGGTAGGCTCTACTAGGGTGACCAGTTAGTTCCTGCCTGTCAATAAACCCAACAATGGAAAATAAAAAGAATTATCACCAAAGCAACAGAGTGCATGCTTTGTGTTCGATACCTTTGACTATAGACTTGAATGATGCAATGGCAAAAAGATTCCTCTTTCGGGGAAAATATTCTTCTTTCGTTCGCTAGAGGAAAGATACAACATGTAGTTCAAAGCATCTCAAAGGTTAATGAGTCTGACTTAAAGGTTTGCCCCCTCTGGACAGATTCCATCCAAGGTCATGAGCTGGTAGTTGGGTTTTCTTTCCTAATAATGTTGACAGAGCAGCAGCTTTTAGAGGGACCCAAGGGAAATAATCATGACCAAAGATAGAAGATATGAATTGGTGTCAATATTGAGAAACAAGCTATGGCATGAAGAAATGAAAACAACACAAGACAAACAGTGTATTTTTGGTATGTATTGCCACAAGTGGTAATACATGTCACTATATAACATCAATGCAATGGAGATTCTACATTATCATGTTTGATGATGAAATTGATAACACTGTTTAATGAAGGAGCAGTTTTGGAGGTCTTTTACTGTGCATTTCAAATGATACTATATCACTTAGTAAAAGTCATGAACAGAATAATGTCCATTGTATTGAGAATGTCTTGGTTCCTACAATGCAAAGCTGGCCAAAGGCTAGCAGAATGAAGAACTGGGTCAGCATTTTGATGATGACTGTTGACTTGTGCAGCTGGTGCTGGTATGATCCTGGGAAATAAATAAAAAAGGAGACGATAAGTGCATATTTATAATGGTAAAACATATAGTTCTGTACAAGCTCACAACTTTCCACTTTGAATACATGACAATTATCACCTCAATCTAATCTAATATCCATTCAAGGCCTCATTCCACACAATTCTTTTCCACCATAAGGCAGACATGGTTGCAGCCTTGTGTGAGCACGTGTACACCTCGGAGGAGCAAATGGATCACCATGGTCTGGCAAGAATGCGATAGCGAGGGGTGACGAGGGGATCTGGCCAACGATCGACGCTCAGAGGAAAGGCGAGACGGACATATAATCAGATTGCTACTGGTACTATTAGTGTTGGAATTCTTCGCTGGCTGCTGAGGATGGGGGATGGAGCGCTTATGGGAATGCCCCAAATGCTGTGATGTCGGTTCCTAAATAAATCAATCAATTCTTTTCCACCAAATTAAACAAATAAAAATTCAAGAAAATTCCACTTTATACGGTTTTTTCAGTGTGTGTCCTACCAGCTCTTTGCTTCACCTCTGTGTGAATGTGGAAGGCAAGGGGAAACTATGATTTCTGCAGATCTGAATCAGAGAATGGCATTAATGGCTACTTTAGATCAGTCATGTCCGATGCGGACTGCCACGAGTCACAGGTGTTAAGCTAATGCCTGAAAATTGTCATCTCAAAAATAAAACATTTAGAATTAGAAATTGTCCAATACTTACACTTCATCTTCTTTATCTGTGGTCACCTGTGAAGGACGGGCATGTCATCCGTTTGTGGCACTCTTGGATGAATGCTATGAAAAATTAAAATATAATTAGAGAGAGGCTGAAGTTTTTGTGTCACAATATACTGCAACTATTTATTGTTTGTTTACTAGTTTATTAGTAACTGTTACAGTCATTCACAATATTTGTGAACCATACAGCAGTCGTGATTTAATGTTAGAAATAAACATTCCAAGTCTGGTGCTTAGAAGCTTAACTTCCTTAGACTTCTCTATATTTCCTGTTGCTGTGATAGATTATCTTTCCTTGTGTATACTTATTTTAATTTATATACCCATTACCTATAAAAGTACTGAAGAGTCTTGAGAAATGCCATAATTTCTCCATAACTCTAGGAAGGGAAAATCCCAACTGCAAGGATGGGAAACATAGCACAGTGTAGCAAACACAGCTCTATGGACCAAGTAGTCACCAGGATGAGTAGAAACTCTGTAGCTGAGCAAAGTAGGACACTCAAATGTTCTGACAATCATAAATGACTGTTAAAGGCAGAGAGGTAAAATACCCCCGTGTGAATGTGGAAGGCAAGGGGAAACTATGATTTCTGGAGATCTGAATCAGAGAATGGTGTTAGTGACTGTCTTAGGACAGTCATGTCAGGTGGGGACTGCCATGAGCCACAGGTGGTAAGCTAATGCCTGGAAATAATGCTAATGCAGAATAGATCCAGCAAAAGCCACAGTTCAGAAGATAACAAAGTACGTTACCCAATAAGTCACTTTCAATGAATGTAGAAAGATTACTGAAATGTTATACTGATCCTGTTTAGCTGCGCACCAGTAAAACTTGGAAAGTGAAACAAATCAGGAAGAGCATGGAAGCAGCTGAGATGTAATTTCTGCGATGAAGAGTTTGTAAGTATCTTGGACTGTCAGACTAACAAACAACGATTGCTTTGAAGAGGCTGAACAAGATAAAACTTTATATGCAACTATAAGGCGGTGACAAACAGTATTCTTTGACCATATAATTGGAGAACATTGTTATGACTGGAAAGATCAGCAGTAGAAGAGGTGCGAGGTAAAGTAATAAGTAAGTAAAATGGCTTTAGAAAAATAACTAAAGATGATAACAACTTGAAACCAGTTTATTTTTATAGTTACACTGTACCTTTATTTCTCAACATAATTTCCACCAACATTGATGCGCTTATCTCATCGTTTTATCAGTCCTCCCAAACCAGCTGTATAGAACTGCGAGCTCTGTTTTCTAAACAATGTTTTCACTTCACATTCAACTTCGGCGTCATTTGTGAAATGTCTCCTGCCATGGTGGGTTTCCTGCTTATGCTGACAAATGTTTGTCCCGTAAAGTGGTGCATAGCTGGGTAGAAAACGTGACAGAGTCACAGAGTTCTGTGGAATAGTAAGTCAATGGGGAAAAAAAAAAAAGCACGCAGTTCTATGCAGCCGGTTTGGAAGGACTGATAAAACGATGGGATAAGTACATCAATGTTGGTGGAAATTATGTTGAGAAATAAAGGGACAATGTATGTACAAAAATAAACTGGTTGCAAGTTGTTATCTTTAGTTATTTTTTTACAGCCATTTGTGACTTACTTATTAACTTACCCTCGTAGCTGCAGATATGCCAGATATGATGCCAAATGGTCTAAGACTGACATGTAGGAATATCATATAATTGATCTAGAACACAAAAGACAGAGACGACAAAGCTCGCACCATTTGGCAAAGCACATGATGATAATGATAAAATATTGCGTGTCAACAGTTGACAGAAAATGTTACAGTAACCCGTAATTAAAATAAAACCATATAATAAAATATTTCTTCTTCTTTTTTTCGTTCATCCGGAGTGTTTTTTCAGATGTGATTGCGGTGTGTCTGTTATGCGCCCTTGGGCCGAAACCCGTAGGCCAACACATCCGGCTACAGCGTGCTTTTTTGACCAGGTAGCATTCCTGGGAGACTCTCACTTTTGTGGTGCCATCTACAACCCAGCTGGCCAAGTTGGAACGGTCGAAGGCAACGGTCATCCCTCAAAGGAAGGCAGGGACAGTCCATAGCATTTTCCGCCATCCAAGGTTGCTTCCAAAGTTGCAGGGCCGACACATAGCGCCCTGATTCTGGGCTCACCGAGGGAAATCGTCACGTCCTGCTCATGGCTGCTTTAACTCCTCACTTCAATATATTGGTCATTTCGTTTGCCCCGGGCCATTCCCGCACAAACCAGACAGGTTTGCAGACGGCATCCACTAAGCGAGTTTTCGGACATGTGCTTGTCGTTGCGCTGACAGAGCTGTTCCAGGCACGACAGACATTCAGAAAACTACCTAGTCATAGCTGTTCCGAACAAGAGCGGCATTCGGAAACTAGGTAGTCAGAGCTGTTCCTAGCACGATAATAAAATATTTGATACTTTAAGTATAAAAATGAAGAGTCAATATACTGTATTTCATTTAGCACAAAACATGTTAAATTACTTTGTCCCTAAATATAGCCATACTTTAACTAATTTGCTCAATGACTATAGAATCAAAATACATTTGGCAAAACGAAGAAGATAGTTGCTGTTTATCTGAGGGAATACTCAGAATGGGAAGAGCTATTCCCAAGAGGGTTGGGTAAATTACCTGCCACGGAAAGACACCTGGTTAAACGTAGCCAAACTTGTGTAGCCTTCTCGTGTTTATGAAGGGTCCCAGATGAGACAATGGTAGCAGCACTAGATCTAAATGCATATAACAGAGTCAGATATAATCTCTTGATACACACTCTTATGGAAAAGGGTGTTAGTCATCAGGTGGCACATTGAATAGCAGCTACCTTACTCTCATAGGGTTGCTGTCAGCCTAGGTTCATGGACCTTGGAGGCTTGCATTATTACCACCAGGATCTGCAATCTTGTCTGTGGTAATCAATGTTTACAAAAGCAAGACTGCAAGCATTGAACTGCATAGGAAACATACAAATTGATAAGAATTACTTTTACTTACCTTGGAACTTTTTTTTGTGGACGATTTTTTCTTTTTTTTCACCTTTTCTGTTTCACTTTCTTCAATTAAGAGTGCTGCACATTTATCTGCTAGTGCTTCCATTCTTTGGTAAAGAATGCTTCTGCATTGTTGGATGCGCAGTTTTTGCTGAAACAATAATAAACACAATAATCTGGTATTTAATATATATATATATTTGGTATATATATTTAATATAAATTAATAATAATTGGTAGAAATATAATCTGACTGCTACGGTTTTAAAAAAAAAAACTCCTATTAAAGAGCAAATTTTAATGAATACTCAGATAAAAGATCAGATATGAGCTTTGACATCTCAGTAGCAGGTTAACAATATGAATGATATAATATAAGCATTAGAAATGTATTCCCCCAAAACGGCAGCGGATCTCAGTAAGACTCAAAATATTCCTAGCCCCTGTGGGAGGGGGAGACTTTAATTAAAGGATCATGGTGAGTGTGGGGGTGTGTGTGTGTGTGTGGGGGGGGGGGAGTGTGGTGGTGGGGTCGATTATGTTTATTTCAAACACTTTAAATTGAACATTGTTCTGTAGTTCAAATACGTGCATCCTGTGATTCACAATTGTCTTGGGATTTTGGTGGATTGTGTGTTTGAAACACTTATAACATCCAGGCAGCACCATGATTCATTTCATGCACTCACTAAAATTACAAGGTTGGTCTGGACCCCGAAGTATGATATGCTTTGTCTCTGCAAGGCAGAGCGTCAATCTATTCCAAATTCCAGTTGGCTTGTTATTTTCCAAATTAAAGGTAAGACACGCTTTCCCAATTGTGCTGCGTAGATAAATTAGACATTGAATTATAATAATTCCGATAGCCTATTTCAAGAACAGTGTCTGGGCCATGATAAAATCCGGAACACAGTATTATGGGGTGGTATTACTTCCACTAATATCCTCCGATACCTAACTGGGCACATCCCACTATGGTAGGATATGATAACACACCAATCTACCATAATTTCTTTTCTGCCGAACATCATGACTGTTGGGATCCACCTACACACCCATTACTGTTGGAAAGATAAGATCGTCAGGGTTGTCAGAAACTCCAGACATGATGTTTGTATGTACACTAACAACATAACCCAGCCATTTGTCCCTCTTTGTAGGTTCTTTGTAAGATAGTCTTTATATGCCAACTGTTAATGTCATTTCTATGACAAATCACGCATACTTTCGCTACAATCTAACAAAATAAAATAAAAAAGGACTATCTCAAGACTCAACAATCTCACTATCATTTTACTAACCTAACATCTATTTAATTTTGATTTGACATTATTGGATTATGTCTGTGAACTAGGACAATCACTCACAAATTAGTGTCTTGTTAGGGAACCAGGCAGACCCTAACCTAAAAAAATGTGAGCTCTAACTGTCTCATTCTTCAGCCATTACTTACACAAGGATTAAACTTATTGAATTTGTTACTGTTAATTTGTAGAGTACAAATAACTTAGAGAAAACCCACTACCCTGCCACCAGCACACAAGAGGTGCAAACATCATCACAATAAACTGCTCTGCCGTGCTGACCTCTGGTCAAAGTATATATAAGTTTCCATGTTTTTATCATATACCATTTCATTGAAATTTAAATTGGCTGAACTGCAGTAAACTAATTAACTGTTATTTTATTATCCCAACATCAATGCTATTTTGAAATGTTAATTGATGTATTGCACAGATTTTAGTCTGGAATATGACAGGTAGGAAAATACTTGGAAACTTATATGCAATTTATGAATTAGTCTAATTAACATCCAAAGATGTCAGACGAACCTCTTCATCAGTAGCTATTGATATATAGTATTCAAGCTCTTCTAGTGACGGCAAATTCTTGCTCAGGTCACAGAGCAACTCAACACATTTGACACTTCCACAGCCTGCTGCTAGATCGAGAGGCGTCATTTTGTATTTGCCGACATGGTTGATGTTCGCTCCAGCTTGGATGAGTGCAGCTGCCGTGATGCTGTCATCCTCTGTTGAAACAAGGATCACGATACAACGAATGAAGCACTAATTGAAACAGGAAGTCAGCATCGTAAAACAAACTATATGTATTCGCTCTCTGCATATGTTATGACTCTAGTGGCATAGAAGCTGATCAGGGTTGACAGTATGGTATTAAGTAGTAGCATGGGTTATCAGGGTTGACAGAATGTCAAGGAAGTTGTCAGGGATGATAGAATGACAAAGGAAGAATGAGAGCTCTTATCTATTCGGCCATGCTGATCTCCTAAACATGTGTTGTATAACTTACCCATGCAGCAGTAATGGAGGGGAGACAAATCTTCTCTTCTGTACTGTTCTGCAGTTTCCCTTTAACAAAATAATTCATATTTAGATATAATATTGATCATTATGTTTTGTTACATATTGTCTCTCTCCCTCTTCTCTATCTCATACATATGATGTAATGAGTGGACAGGTTAATTGACAGATAGACAGATGATGATAATCATAATAAAGATCATAATGCATTCCTTATGCTGGAAGCAGTGCCTACAGTTCGGTTCACTCAATGAGTCAGTTTTGATTAAATGTTTGTTGATGGGTGAAGATTGAACTCTTTCATGTAGTTGTTTCTCTGGGTATGTTTCAGTTGTACAGTGCCAAACGTGGTGATAAATGTTAAAGTTATGTTTCTCTTCTGGGTAGTTTATAGGTATCTTCTTGGCTTTGTTTCATTTCAAGAGAGTCCAGGATGCCCTTGGATTCATTGGACAACGACTTTGAAACCTTAGGAGGTTAACAGCTAATTAATCTTCTTGTCTTCTGCCTTTCATCTCTCATAATCTCACAACCAACTCATGCAGGGCTCTGTGTTGGCTTGTTCATGGTTCGCTGGATTCTACAGGATAAGGTAACAAGCCTCACACCAAGCCTCCGCAGTAATGTCTTACGCCAGGTTATGACACGTTACTATTCTGTCCTTCCCTTACAGACCCTGGTAACACATGGGCGAGCTGAACAATGTCTGCCAATATTTTAGACTTCAGGGAACATTCTGATCTCTCAAGCTTGGAGTGCTCATTTAGCCTGTGACCATGCCTTCATGTGGAGCGATCTAAGATCCAATATAAATGGACACAAGTGCCAACAGAATGTGGTATGTCCTTGTCAGTATGAACCATCTACACAAATGGGTCTGTTGTTGGACAAATGAGAAGCTCATGGGCTTTTACAGCTCAGGTCAGAAAGAAAACTGTAAAGGAAGATTGTGGTGCCATCACAGTGACAACAAGTAGCCTGACGACATAGACTTTCAACCCAGGCATACTTTCCCAATGAATCAGAGTATTCACAGGAAGATCTAGAACGACTGAACTCGAAGACTGTGGATGGAGTCTCTGAGGAGGTCAAGCCTGACAAAAATCAGGTTAATTTTGTGCCAGACCATGCGGGGTAAGAGTAATTGTGCATGCTGATAGGTTACTATGGAAAGTGGATGAGAAAGGGACAGGCTGATATAATGAATGCTTTCTGAGAGGCAGATTCAATTAATCAAGAGATGACTGAGAAGCTAAAACCAAAACCACCGGCAACACCATCAGAAAGATCCCGTTTGCTGACAATTGTGCTCTATTTATATTCCAACTCAGAGGCAGATATGCAAGACAATGTTTCAGCTTTCTCATATGCCTGTGCCAACTTTGGGCTCAATATCAACTTGGAGAAGACTGTAGTTATGTACCAGCCAGCTCCAGGGAATAATCACACTGTGCCAAATATCAAGGTGAATGGTCATAGACTAAGTGTTGTGGACACATTCAATTATCTTATCAGCACTGTGTCACAAGCTGCCACAATTGACGATGAAGTGAATGAAAGAATCTCCAAGGCCAGCACAGCCTTCAGCAGACTGTACAAAAATGTGTGGGACAGAAATGGAATAAGCCTGCAAACAAAGCTGAAAGTCTAAAAAGCAGCTGTATTATCCACACTGCTATATGCTTGTGAAACCTAACTGTTTACCAGTGACATGTTAGGAAATAAAACCACTTCCACACAGTTTGCCTTAGGAAGCTACTGAAGATCAAATGGCAAGATAAGATCCCAGACACTGAAGTCTCAGAAAGAGGGTCCATGCCCATTATTAACTCTACTAATGAAGATTCACTGTGTTGATACCTGACTCGCATGCCAGATTATAGGCTCCCTAAACAAATTATTTACGGTGAGATGCCCAAGGCAGCCAGGAAATACTTTAAAAACATTCTGAAGATATCAGTCAAAGCTTTTGGAATTAGACACGACACATGGGAGACTGCTGCCAAAGACCAAAATTCATGGTGTACATCATTACGGAAAAGTGTGGTCACTTGTGAAGCATACAGGCTGCAAGAGCTGTGAAAAAACAAGACTGGACCAAAAAAAAAAAAAAAAAAACCGCAGGAGATCCTCCTCCTGGAACGTCAAGCATTCTTTGCCCACATTGTAAAAGGACATTTCGAGCCAAAATAGGCCTTGCCAGCCATCTTAGAACTCATGGTTCAACACTCGCGCAAGTCTCCTAATGATTGCACCATAGTGGCCACATTTACCATATACACACAGACACTAAATAGATCAGAAGATGAGACAGATAAATCTATATATATAAAAGACAATGTATGTTTGTGTGTGTGTCCTTTATGCGTTCCCGAACAGTCCATCCGATTGAGATGAAATTTTGTACAGATGTTCTTCTCACTACCGCGGATCCAACTGACATAGTTAGTTTAAAATGAAAAATTTTTCCTCAAGCGCGAAAGACAAAGGCACGCGCTTCAGAAAAACAGACGAAGAAATGTCCCGCCATCTTGTTCAAAGGGAACTCACTCTCTGATTAAACCAGAAATTAGTTATGAACAGCTGTTGTTCTCAACTGAAATAGTTAGTTTAAAATAAATATTTAATTTTTGTTAACGGGAACGGGATCATCAGAAACAGATGAGCACGGGAACAGACAGGAACGGGAGCAGGTGCCAAACGCAACGGGAAATGTATTTGAATGTATAATGACTACTTACATGAATTAAATGAGAAGCTCCCTGCCAGGGGCTGGGCGAAGCCGGGCCGGGTCGTCTAGTAGGTTATATGCACAGACACTTGATAGGCCAGAAGATGAGACAGATAAACAGGTTATATACACTGACACTAAATAGATCAGAAGATGAGACAGATAAACAGGTTATATACACAGACAAGTAGAAAGGTAGTTAGGTGTGTAGAGTAGATAGACAGATAGCATGTACTTACTCGTTGTATAGTAATTTCAAGAACTCATAGATGTTGTTAGCAGTTTGTTTGGTTAAACGTGAAAGGCCAGCTATATAATCCTGGGGAAGTTGTCAAAAAATATTTTTTTAAACATGCACAATTATAATAAAAGTCATCAGAAAATTAAAACTTGAATAAACTCTATTTTAAAAATAAAAAATAAATATACAAAACAACAAAGATCTTAGTATTAATAAAATAAAGTAGGAAATATCAAGAAATATGTTGTCTGAGGCAAGAAATAAGAAAGCAAGTTGCATTTTAAAACATTAATGGTAGGCCATTTCTTCAGGTGATACACAGGTGGAATAAGAAAGAACAGTTGAGATGGTGAAGGGCTTATGGACACAGTTCATAATTCCACATACCTGCGTTCAAAACACAGCTGTGCACGATTTGACAGCAGACCACGTTGTGTTGTTTTTTTATGAAATGGTATGGGTGCCAGGTGATCAGAAAGCAATGGCAAACTACTAAACGTAAACTTGCAAAGAGATCACGACAGCAGGATAACTAACTAAACCAGAAACTACAATTGATAATCAAGCCAACTTAACTGCAACTAGAACTGATAACAGTGACAAGAACAATGTGAAATAGAGGATGGATATTTTGTTGTGAGCACATCATTCAGAAGAACCATAAGTAGCATAACTTCAACCTGGCTGAACCAAATCAGAACAAAAATAGAAAAACATAGTTGGCCGAGAATGTGGACATTGAATGTTGGCTGTGCAAAAGAGTTTGTACGTGTGTGCCTTTGTCATGAATATGTCAGGCTTTCCAGCACCAAACACCGTCCAGCAACCTTTGCCAGAAACCCCAAGGTACTTCTTTTACATTGTAGCAGAGCCATAGGAGTAGATGATTACATTACCTGGTTGCTAATTGTTGTGGATCAATTGTTGCACCTTCCATTCAGTGCAGCCTGCCGGTCAATCTCTACATTTCCAATCCAGTGTTATGACCCAGCACAGGTCTGACTTATCCTCTGACATTCTGACCCTCTCCTCTCTTCTCCCAAAGTTCTCCAACATGCAGACTTCTCTAATTGTATCCTCTGCCTGAGCCATCCAAGATTTTCCTATGATCAGGCCATGGCCCTCAACTGTGTCCAGAGCTTCATGCCAGAGTGTTTCATGTCTGCAGCCACTCAGAGATATGATTTAGCCTGCAGCACCTTGAGCCTGGCTGCAATCGTGGTTAAGGCTAGGATATATTGCATACACACCACCTCAGTAACACCCGCATAGCTTCATTCTGTGTGGGCTCTAGTTCAGAGACCTGCTGGAAGGAATGCTAGGTTTTGAGGCTGGAGGATTCCGGTTCACGGGCTGCATTAACCTATAGTCACATCCGTGTGATGGCGTTATAATAATTATCATAGTAAACCATGTAGAAAACACACATACCATATTTTTCTCACTGGGTGGAGCGCTGTTAGATGTCACCAAATTTTCCTCACTGGGTGGAGCACTGTTAGATGTAGCCATTCTGAGATTATCTGAAACAAAACAAAAAATAAGTTCCATGGATTCTGCTGCTATAAATTGGGTGTAGTACTGACAGACATACACTTAAGAATTCATAACCAAACAGACAATGAGATAAGCACAGAACAGAACTATGAGGGTAAGTCAATAAGTCAGCACAAATGGCTGTAGAAAAATAACTAAATATGATAACTTGAAGCAGTTTATTTGTATACATAAATTGTCCCTTTATTTCTCAACATAATTTTCACCAACATTGATGTACTTATCCCATCGTTTTATCAGTCCTCCCAAACCGGCTGCATAGAACTGTGTGCTGTTTTCTAAACTCAGGAGAAAATTAACCAACTAAGGTGGGAAGTTCTGGAACATCCACCTTACAGCCCCGACTTAGCCCCTAGTGATTTCCACCTATTTGGTCCACTGAAAATCCACCACGACAGGAGACATTTCGCGAATGACGCGTGAAGTGAAAACGTGGTTTAGAAAACAGAGCTTGCAGTTCTATGCAGCCAGAGCACACAGTTCTATGCAGCCGGTTTGGGAGAACTGATAAAATGATGATATAAGTGCATTAATGTTGGTGGAAATTATGTTGAGAAATAAAGGGACAATGTATGTATAAAAATAAACTGGTTTCAAGTTGTTATCATATTTAGTTACTTTTCTACAGCCATCTGTGGCTGACTTATTGACTTCCCCTTGTCATTCCACTGTCATACTGTTGTATCTTCTTGGATGTCATGTTAAGCCTTAAATTTCCATGGACCAGTTTAGAGTCTCTAAGAGTGGACAGATTAGTTCAATATGACCAAACCATTTTAATCTTTAACAGGGTTTAACAGGTTCCACAGTCATGTTCACCACCATCTTTCCTGTGTTTTTCCCAGGTAATTTTGACTTTCAAAATGGTTTTTTCAAAGTTGTGTCATGTGCTGGGATTGTTGCATGCAAACACATTCCAACATGTGTGTATATAGGAACACATACACACAACATTCAACACAAGAATACTAATAATTTTAATAACTTACGGTATTTAACAGCATTGGTCGTAGTAGCAGTGGTAGTGCAGTGGTAACTGCAGTCAGTAGCAACAGAAGTATTAGAAGTAGCAGGCATGGTAATTACAAGTAGTTGTATTAGTTACTATTAGTAGTGACCAGCAGTAGTTATACTAACTTATACTGGTAATTAGTAGTAACAGCAATAGTGTAGCAGTAATTGTAATAGCAGTAGTGGTAATTGTAATAGCAGTAGTGGTAGACTGGTTAGCAGTAAATTAGTTGTAACAATTAGCAGTAGTGTTACAAGTAGGATTTATTACTAGTGCTAGCAGCATGAGTAGTTAGTAGTAGGAGCGGCAGTAGTAGTAGCCAACAAATATTAAATTCCAGAGTCATGACCACCGGTAAAGTAATATGCTCTAAACTAGGCAGCTAAAAATTAAAGACAATGGGGGAGGGGAGAGGAATTGATTTACTGAGGTTTACAGGGCTGAGACGCGTTTCTGCTGTGGTTACAGCCAGGGTTGCCATTCTAGATATTTTATATCCAGATCTAGTGGGTTTTTGCCGGCGTCTAGATACCGTTTTCTGACGTTTGGATGCTGGATGCAATTCTAGTTACTTTTCATTGATTGATTGATTGATTTAGGAACCGATATCACAGCATTCGCGGCATTCCCATAAGCGCTCCGTCCCCACCCTCAGCAGCCAGCGAAGAGTTCCAACACTAACAGTTCCAGTAGCAATCTGATTATATGTCCGTCTCACCTTTTCTTCGAGCATCGGCCAGATCCCCTCGTCACTCCACGCTGTCGTATTCTTGCCAGACCATGGTAATCCATTTGCTCCTCCGAGGTGTACACATGCTCCCACAAGGCCGCAACCACGTCTTCCTTATCATGCATCAATACTCCACCAAGTTTTGCAGAGCCAGCCAATCTGTCCGCCTGTTCATTCCCCAGCACACCAGCATGCCCCGGAGAAAAGATCCAGACGATGCTTGTCACCCGTGACTTCCGAAGCGAAGCAAGCCACTCTGCGCGAAGCTTGCCTGTCCTCACCCTACTCAGCATGCTTTCTGAGTCAGTTACAATCACGATGTGTGTGTGTGTCGTATTCTCCATCCAGCGGAAAGCTGCACTGACCGCCTCCATCTTCATTCTTAAGCTACATGTTGTGGTATTATATGCCAGGCTCTCCTGCACCAAACGGCGACCATTAGCTTTTGCTAAGAACCCCCAGGCATTTCTCCTGCCTCTCAACACCGAACCATCTGTGTATATAATCACATCACCCTTAACTACGTCCAGCGCCTCATGCAACGGGTGATCTGTGTCAGCAACTACTCTGAGGTATGCCTTCGCTTGCATCACATTGTGCCTACCAGCAACAGTAGGCAGACCAAGGATGTAACGCATACACACTACTAGGGTGTCTCGGGTGCATCCTAGAATGACCCGCATAGCTGGTTGTAGCTCTGTATGCGCTCACATTACATTTTCACTCACAAACTCACGAGAATATACGGGGTTACGGCGAAAGCCGTAAATCGCTTCGGCAGGGAGATCGGCAATCACATCAATACATGTGTAATTTCTTACGTTCTCAATCTGGATATTTTTCCTAGATACTTTCCAACGAAATCTAGATATTTATGGATGTTGTTTGGGCCATTTCTAGATTATTATTTTTTTTTGGTGGGGGGGGGGGGGGGGGGGGTTAAAAAAGAAAAGTGGCAACCCTGGAGAGATATCGATAGAATATGCACAACTGTTATGACGATATAGCCCTGTATGGTGTTGGATTATGTCAGCTTCTTTGCATAATTAATTAAAACTAAGAAACATTAAATGATGTTCCTAACTCTGGACACTCAGTTTCTACAACTAGATCAGATGCTTAGTCTTGTCAAAAGTTGTTCACTATAATAGGCTCACATTGAAGGCAGCCGCTGCCCATCTCTGACACTGACACCTTGGACACTCCCGATTCTGAAATTGCACATCGCCGTAGTATTTTTGCTCAGTTCCCCTACTGAAATATAAACTGTCATTTAACTCATAAAACTAAAACTACTAATAAATCACACCTCATATCAACTCTGCTGTTCCACCTTGTAGCGGTAGAAGTAAAAAGGTGTGCGTGTTCCAATGACTTCAAGAATCATGCTATGCCAACAGTAGCTCAGCTACTGGCAGGTTCTACGATGTCAGACATGTCACGGAGTTGGGAACAGGTGAAGTGATACACAAACCGGTAGCCCTATAGGTAGACTGGAGACAAAATTGAAACGGCTGCGGATAGAACTCGAACAATTGCTTCTCGAAGCAGGATGTAATGAGCCACAGACATGGCGAAAGAGTACGAAATTTGCGTAATGATGTCAGTCACATCCCTCTTAATATTAATTATCCTCAAACGCACTGGGAACAACTTTGTCGTGCATCCGTCTTCAGAAAACCAAAACGTAAATACCCTGCTTTGCGATCTTATAACGCTGTTTCCAAACGTTCAGTGAATCAACGAAACTGAAAAGCTTCACCAATTTCATTTCTCATGCCCTCACATGGCCTACAATGAAAATAAAATCAGAAGTCTATGATGACTTTATAACGCCTATCTTTCTCGATCTTCCTGTCTGAAGCAAATTCAAATTAATCTTCCTCTCTGGTGCACGCGAACATACCGCACTTCGGATATGCCGGGGGGGGGGGGGGGGGGGGACACGTTTCACTGGGCATCATTTTTCACTGTTCCAAATGAAATTCAATCATCATCTTCCACTTCTGCCGTCAAGCGTCGCGGGGAGGAATAATTTGCGTTCCAGCGCCCGGTGGGCGGCACTGGATAGTGTAATTCCGTGTGGTTGTACAATGTCTTTGATGTCGTCAATCCATTTTATTTTTAGACGTCCTTGTGGTCTCGTCACAGATGATCTTTGATGTAAGGCCAGTGATGGTAGTTGCTGGTGTTGCATTCTAACGACGTGGCCAAACCACTTGATCTTCTGTCTTTCAATAAATGTGGCACAAGGTGTTGATCCCACAGTCTGTCTGATAATAGCAATTTTTACTCGGTCTCGGATGGAAGCTCTCCCCAGGCATCTCATTTCGCAGGTGTTGATTTTGCGAAGGTGTAATTTGGATAAAGTCCAGGTTTGAGATTAGTAGCATAGGGTTGGTGTGAATATGCTGTTTATTATCTGTCGTTTTGCGGACATGGGTATATTTGGATGTTTCAGTAAGGGTGATAGTTGATATGTTAGTGCACTAGCTTTTGGACATCTGATTTCGATTTCTCTGTCCAATCTGCCATTTTCTGTGATCATACTTTCAAGATATTTGAATTCTTTAACTTGTTTCAGAGTTGTGCTATTTATTTGTATATTTAGTGGGCCCGGCGATCTGCTAACTCACATTACGTCGGTTTTGGCTGTATTTATACTCGTATTGTATCTCCTGCATGTTGAACTCAAGATTATGAATATGATTTTGCGGTATCTGCTTCTCATGGCTCCTAAATGCGGTTGCTCACAAAGGCTATTTCTACCTCCCTTGTACTTTCTAAAAGTGAAGCCTAATCTCCTTATAATTTTCCACAAAGTTGTTTTGGATAGCTCTATGTTATTGTTCTTTCTCAACCAACCCTTATGTTTTCTTACAGTCACTGTTTCTTTGGCATCCAGCATTTTTATAATAGCTCGCCTTATGACATCCGTGTCAAAGCTGTCTACAGTTGCCTTTCTACCTACCGTTTGCTTATTGCGTGTTGGTTTCATTCCAGATTCTTGCAGCCATCGACGAAATGACTGTTTACTCAAACCCAATGCATGCACTGTTCTTTTTTTCGGGATTTGTAATAGTATGAAACAGTTTCCTGCGATCAGCTTCTTGACAAAAATATGTGTACACCTTAATAGCGACGCTTTGAAGTGTACAAAATTTCACATTCAATCCCATTGAACAATATTCACAGTCAAATGTTAGCGATATTTGGTAAGATTTATTTATATATCACGTTTCATGAAATCACATAAAAAAATTTTCAACATTGAACGTTGAATTTCTGGTTCAAGATGTAATCCATGTGATAATATGCACTTCATTCCTGACCCGTAAATTACATACCGCATATAAACAAAAATTGAAATCTGCTGTACAATCTCCAGAACAAAAATTTTTTGTTGTTGGGTGGACATCATCATTGGCACCTTTCCATCTTGACAGACGATAGTTTGGTACATTGTCCTTCAAAAAGGCTTAATAAATCCGACCCATGGCGGTGGCGAGTGTGGCTGGTAAGGCCAATTCTTGCTGCAAATGTTTGCCCACAATAGATGCATGTGAAAACATCTCTCCATAGCACAAAGCCTGGGCTAAAATAAAGAAACCATGTGTCGCCCATGCAGCATGATCCCTCTCTCGGCCTGCCTAGTTCACACCAGAGATCATGTGTCGCCCATGCAGCATGATCCCTCTCTCGGCCTGCCTAGTTCACACCAGAGGAAAGTTAACACCTATACATCTGGAACAAGACAAGCTGCAGAAGCTGCCGGGTCAGCAAAGCAATGCTCTATCTGTCCGCTTGTCGGAGCTTCGATCCTAGACCAGCTGCCAACCAAGGCTTAGGGCCTGGTCTGTCCTGTCATGACTTTTGTCTTTGGGTTGCATTTCCTCGCACCAGGATAAGGCTTGTATCCTCCCAATTGCGCTCTTCCGCCCGAAGCCGTTGGCACAATGTGGGGTGTCGGGTTTGGTAAGCGCCGCCCAACATTCGGCGCTGACAGAAAGCAGGTAGTACCGTCTACTGTCATACGGTAGCTCAGTCATATCTGACTAAGACCTGATGTTTCAGGGGTGGGTGGACATAATAATAAGGTTATATGCTAAATCTCATCATTTCCCCTCAGTTGGTTAGTGAGATATGGATGTTTATACGAAGGCAACCAAATGTAAATGCACTACGACCATGTTAAGAGTGCTTGTTCAGATTCCGTGTGTCGGCTGAGAATTATCACTAATTTTTTTATTTTTTTATTTTAATCATTAGGCTTTGAAAATACTAGAAATCTGCATTTGTGGAGGATAAGAATAAAAAGCTAATACATCATTAAATCCCAAAAGAGTGCAATTGTTTGGCCATGTGTGATGATAAAGTCACTGGAAATCAACCTATTAAAAACGGTTTGGCTGTGAATTCATTGGACTAGTGGCCATGTTTAACTCGTGGGAAATTTGACATGGCTTCTTATTAGGGAACGGCAACTATTTCAAATTCATGGTTGGCAGAACACGCTGGAAGATTGGGGAGAGCGGGAGAGAAGATGGAGAGAGATGAATTTTGTTTCATAGTCGAAAACTGAACCGAGACATTTCTTCTTAAAGTAACCAGTTCTGGGACCAAACATAAATTCATAAATGTACCGTGAAATTAACTTTGCCATCACAGCATTTATTACACAACCTAACGACATTATTTTCTTTAGAAATTTTCGTTCATAATATTCATATTTTCAGCTGTGTTACGAGTTCACGTATTTGAATGTTTGTAAACATATTTTTGCCCCCCCCCCCCCTCCCCTCCGCACCTCTGTATAATTAAGTTAAATAGTCATTGTTCTTGTCCCATAGTGATTGATATCGAGAAAAGGATGCAGATCAAGAAAACAGTGTTTATTGTGGATCGGGCCATTGAGGTTTACTATTAGAGCTCTCTTTAAAACAAAAACAAAAAACTTCTTAACAATGAATGGAAACACATTACAACCATATGTATACAGATGATAATTGATATTGAATAGCCTCCAAACTTGGGTTACAAGACTAAAGGGCTGTGAGAATGCAATCAATCATCATTCATATCATGATCGTAGAACAAAATTAAGAATAAGAGTTACTGTTAGTGTTACTGTTACAGTTACAGTGCAGACTAAACATCCACACTTTAAGTTTAAATGAAATAAACTAATAACTTAATAAGAGTCTAAAACTAATACTAACAGTACTAACACAATACTAAATAGACATGAAAAAGTGCTATAAATTAAAACTAAACATACTTTGCTGTTTGGCTGGATCCTCCGTTGTGGCGATCTATGTAAATCTCGAGAGAAGCACTGTACTGAAATGATTACCGCGTGTGTGTAGTCCAGTGTGGCGGAAATCGTGGTAAAATTCTCGATAATTGCTGGGTGGTAGTTACACGTGTGTCGTTAGGGCGTGTCAGGTGTCCACGGTCAGGAAAGAATGAGAAGAGGCAAAGTTCCCAAAGTAAATGAACGAATGAATTATACAACGGCAGTAATGTAACGGTGGATGAATAAATATACACGGTAGACTAGCGAGACCCCAGGTAGCATGTGTGGAATAGTAACTCTAGAAGTCAACGGATGTAAAGGTTTATAGTATAGATTATATGAAATAGAGTTAATAGACTATGTTAGTGAAGTTTGGATAACGTTTTGTTTAATTGCAACCGACATTTTCATTCGTTCTGAAGAAAAGCAACAACAAAAATTAGATCTTGTTGAACCTGCTCCCGAAGCGTTGGTTATAATATAATTAACTGATTAAGACTTGTGCGATAATTTAACGTCTTAAAGCGACTTCCCGTATATGCAATGAGCTTATATCGTTGAAATGTGATTGCGTTATAATAATAATACATTAATACAACATGTCTGCTACCATAAAAACAACTTTAAAAGTCATAACTTTGGCACACCCCTACTTCCATTTTTCGCCATCCATTTTCATTTTTTGTTTGATACAAACATACTTTCTGTTTTCCACTGAATCTGTTAAGGTCTCTGTATTTATTGCGCCTTTTTTTAACAGTTTTGTTTGTTTATTTGGTTAGTATTAACTTTGTCCTGCGATCAAGATGATTGCATTTTCAAGGCTTCCTCTTTAGTCTTGCAAACATAGTTCTGGGGCTACTAGTACTATCTTATGTGTACATATGAACGTGATTTGAATTTTCCTCCAGTTGCTGCAGATTTGCTGCCTATCTGGTCAGCGGGGGGGGGGGGGGGGGGGGTGTTGTTAGGGATTTCCGACAAGGTAATAATACTTTTTGCTGGTTTTTAGTGTGTGTGTTTTTTTTTTCTTTCTGTTTCTTGGTTCGTACGTTTCTGGAACTTTTCAGTTTTTAATCGTGAAAAGGATTAGTCTTTAAAAGGATCAGCCGCGACCTTGACGTTGTCCCCGTGCTGCTACCTGCTTCCTGCATCTGTTTCATGTCCTGCTTTCTGCATTTGTCTCATGTCCTGCTTCCTGCATCTGTCTCATGTCCTGCTTTCTGCATCTGTCTCATGTCCTGCTTCCTGCATCTGTCTCATGTCCTGCTTCCTGCATCTGTCTCATGTCCTGCTTCCTGCATCTGTTTCATGTCCTGCTTCCTGCATCTGTCTCATGTCCTGCTTTCTGCATCTGTCTCATGCCCTGCTTCCTGCATCTGTCTCATGTTCTGCTTTCTGCATCTGTCTCATGTCCTGCTTCCTGCATCTGTCTCATGTCCTGCTTTCTGCATCTGTCTCATGTCCTGCTTCCTGCATCTGTCTCATGTTCTGCTTTCTGCATCTGTCTCATGTCCTGCTTTCTGCATCTGTCTCATGTCCTGCTTCCTGCATCTGTCTCATGTCCTGCTTCCTGCATCTGTCTCATGTCCTGCTTTCTGCATTTGTCTCATGTCCAGCTTTCTACATCTGTTTCATGTGCAGCTTTCTGCATTTGACTCATGTCCAGCTTTCTGCATCTGTCTCATGTTCTGCTTTCTGCATTTGTCTCATTTCTTGCTTTCTGCATTTGTCTCATACCCAGTTTTCTGCATCTGTTTCATGTCCAGCTTTCTGCATCTGTGTCATATGGGTTGTACTGTACTACATTTCAGTTGCGGTCTTGCTCTTGAGTGGGATTGGTCCTTTTAAGAACTCAGGTGTGTGTGTGTGCGTGTGCGTGCGCGGGTATAAAGGAGAAAGGACGGAATAAAGCAAAAGAATGCAATGCCTATTCCAACCTATTTCCTAACCTACAGTGGTGTAAAGATGAATAGATGCACAACGCGGACTGTTTATCGGCCAGAGAAGGAAAGAATAACAAGAAGAAAGAGATCATCACTATAACGTAGGTCCGCTTCATTTAAAGGGATTGTTTATGGTACTACTTGGTAGTGGTTAAAGTGAGCAATAAAGTGATCAAGAGGTGGTCACGTGGTCGTCCAGGGGTGATCAAGTGACCCCGTAAATTGTAGGGGAGGGTACGTGTAGTGACACGATGGTGGTTACAGTGAGCGCTGACGTGGTCAAGTCACCCCTTAAATTGTAGGAGAGAGTACTGTAGTGAGAAGGTGGTGGGTAAAATGAGCGATGACATGGCCAAGAGGTGGTTAAGGGACCCCGTAAATTGTAGGGAAGAGTACGTGACATGATACAGTGGTGGTTAAAGTGAGCGATGACGTGATCAGCGGTGGTCAAGTGACCCCCTTACATTATAGGGGAGGATACGTGTAGCGAAACGGTGGTGGTTAAAGTGAGCGACGATGTGGTCAAGCGGTGGTCAAGTGACCCCCTTAAATTGTAGGGGAGGGTACGTGTAGTGACACGGTGGTGGTTAAAGTGAGCGATGATGCAAAAGGTTGTCAAGGGGCAGTCAAGTGACCGTTTAAATGGTAGGGGAGGGTACGTCTAGTGTACAACATAAAACAATAACAAACGATTTAAAGAAGATATACCCACAAAAATAATAAAGGGAAAACATATAGACAAAGAATTAAATGAGAAGAGGGATGTTGGTGGTCATGGCGGGGTGGTATAGTGGTCGGTGTGCGCAGATAGGGCCAGTGGTGTTGAGGTGCTATATCTGTTAGGTCTAGAGGTTGGGGTGTCTCAGTCGTGAGGGTATCAAACTGTCTGCTGTGGGTAGGATGTCGCAGATCGGGGCGGGTAGGTTCTAATGCATTTATCGATATTGTATAAAGTTGGCGTGGTTAAAAACTGGTGGTAGTGACCGCTGATTGTCAAAAGGGGAGACATATGCTTTAGTGGCTTAAGAAACGTTGTAATCAATAGTTGTGACTTGGTACCCAGGCATTAAAGTGTTGACAGGTTATTTGATAAAACGTACTGCTAGTGTCTGTCATAAATAAATCCTAAGCATTCCAGGCTCCTTACCAAAACAACAACATTCCCATGAATGACTAAATCTCTGTATTCGGCGATGAGACACGGATTCTTGTGTTTAGGAAGACTGCTCTCTCCCTCTCTCTCCCGATAGTAAATGTATCTAGTAATAGTAGTAGTAGTAGTAGTAGTAGTAGTAGTAGTAGTAGTAGTAGTAGTGCCGGTTTCCATGGCGAAGGAAGTTAAACGACTTTCTCCGTAATCCTGTTTATCTATGTAAGTTAACGCAGCGCGTGAGAATTGGTAGCAGTTCTTGCCATGTTGGTACTTACGGGATAAGTGAGCTGGCAGCTCAGAAAGCAATGGCAAACTACTGAGCGTAATTTTGCCAAGAAATCAACAACAGCGGTAAACTGCTGGTGTGGACAGCGATGTCCTGTAAAGGATATGCGAAAACAGAAAAAAAAAAGTAGTAGTAGTAGTAGCGGTAATAGTAGTAGTTGTTGTTGTAGTAGCAGCAGCAGCAGTAATAGTAGAAAATGTAATAGTTGTAGTGGTCGTGTCTCTTGTAACAAGTATTCAGATCCGTGGGCAGCGTGTATGTGTAGTAGAAATTCGCTACTATTACATAATTGTAATACGCTATATGTCTAAGTAATAGAAGTAGTATTAATATTTGCAGTAATAGGCGGTCTAGTGACATTAAGGGGGGGGGGGGGGGGAGAGTAGATGTAACTGCAGATAGTAATTGTAGTCATCATCATCACGTGTCTTACCAGCTGGTTCGGCGATCATATCGCACCACATATTACGATCTCCAACACCATGGATAAGTTCACGGGTTGACTCAAGCTACAGGAATCCCAATTAACGGCATTATCTTCACGCGATGGTGGTAGTAGCAATATTAGCAGTAGTACTAATCATCATCATCATCAAGAAATATGTCGCCTGGTGGTGGTGGTCAAAATAGTTGTAATAATGATGGGAGTAGCAATTGTCACCATGTCACAAATGTTCATATCCGTGTACATTGTTCATACACGCGGTCTATAAATCCTGTACTATTCCAGTATAATGTGTGTTATGTATTGTTCTAAGTTGGGGTGTCTTGTGTGCAGTGTAGTGTAAAGCTAGTTTGTGTTGTATGCTATCTAATGTGTTGATGAAATATCTATCTTTTGTAGTTGTAAGAAATGATGACGTCATAATCACCCACTCTATCATTGTCGCATCTTATTGATAGTGTCTTCATAACCGCGAAAAATGTTCATTGTGAGATATTGATAATTTCTCAAAGCAACAGCATCTGAGATGCATGACCATTAGGAGCAAACAAGGATAGGGCAACTACAAGGCAAAATGACATCAGGTATAGCGTAATATATAAGACTTATGAGATCAGCGGCTGTCCGTTCCAGCACGGCCAACAAATAGGCACTCATTAAGTCCTCAAATTACTCATTCAAACACACATATATGATAAGACCCCGACACAAACAATGAAACTGACACAACGACAAACTGGCATAATGATAAACTGACGCAACCAAAGGAGGCAAATTTAAATGTCGAAATATAACAGACAACTGAAAATGACAGACTCAAGAAAAGATGACACAACGACACACTGAAAAACTGACACAGCCAAAGAAAACAAGATATCCAAAAAGTAACAGGCAACGTAAAATGACACAACTACCGAAAAATGACACAATGGTAAAGTGAGCCAAACAATGAAAACTTAAACAAACAATGAAAACTGACACAACCAAAGAAACCAAAAGATACAAATTTAAATATCAAAATATAACAGACAACTGAAACTGACACACTCAAGAAAAAATTACACAATGACAAACAGACTCGATCATTGAAAACTGACACACACAGACACTGAACGAGGCACCTAAAGAAAACAAGACAACCAAAATGTAATAAAAACAACTGAAAATTACACATTCAAGAAAAAAAATAACAAACATTGACTGTATCCCCCACCTCATATCATACAAATGTGTTCCTCACCTCAGACAGAAATATACCTCAGTTGAAACAGAAGTGACCCTCATTTCAAGCAACTGTGTCACACATCACATACAGAAGTGTCCCCCATATTGCACAACATATCGAAATGCCCTGACAACTACCCCACTTATTTTTACAACTTGTTGAATTGTTCTGACAACTTACCAACTGGCGTTATCAATTTGCCCACATGCTCTCACAACTTGTTGAACTGTCCTACCAACTTAACTACTGGTCTTCAAAAATTACACAGGCTCTCACAGCATGTCCACTTGCACTCATAACTTGACCACTTGCTCTCACAACTTAACCACTGGACCTGACAACATGTCCACTCGCACTCATAACTTGACCACTGGCTCTCACAACTCAACCACTGGACCTGACAACATGTCCACTCGCACTCATAACTTGACCACTGGCTCTCACAACTCAACCACTGGACCTGACAACATGTCCACTCGCACTCATAACTTGACCACTTGCTCTCACAACTCAACCACTGGACCTGACAACATGTCCGCTCGCACTCATAACTTGACCACTTGCTATCACAAATTGTCGTCTTACTGTACAAACTTGCACACTTACGCCTACAAATTGACCCGTATGTCACACAGCGGTGTCCCTCACTTAACACAGAAGTGTCCCTCACTTTACACAGAAGCGTCCCTCACTTTACACAGAAGTGTCCCTCACTTTACACAGAAGCGTCCCTCACTTTACACAGAAGTGTCCCTCATAGTACACATATGTATCCCTCAAGTCATACAGAAGCGCCCTTTATGTTACACAGATGTGCCCCTTACCTAACACTGAAGTGTTCCTCATAGGAACAGGCGGAGCCTCAATTGTTCTAATTAAATTTTTTGTTAATATGACATCACGGGTAATATCGCCTATATATTTTCATAACTGTAAGGCTAAGGGAGGATAACTATTCTGGTATTTTTCCTCGTTAAGAAGTCGCTACTACTTCCGGAAGGGTGTATCAATTCAAGCCCGTGGTAGCTTCCATTCAATGGAAGTTCATTTTCTAAACTTTAGCGCATGCGTAAGAATAACTGTCCGCAGGAAGTGGCAGTAATTGACCACTCAAGTTGAATTTCTAGCCAACATACTTCTGCTTTTTCACAAAATATAGGCCTTAGCAAAACATTAACTGTTGAAGACATGAACTTAAACACAACATTTCTCATGACGACATGAACTTACAAAAATCTGATGCTGAAGAAATGAATTTACAAAATATGAACTGCTGAAGACATGAACATACCTAGACACACAAATATTGCTGATGTCGAAGACGCTTTGTATGAGGGACACATTTGTATACAAGGAGGGACACTTCTGTGTTAGGTGAGGGACACTTCTGTATGACTTGAGGGATACATTTGTATTCGATGAGGGACACTTCTGTATGACATGAGGGATACATTTGTATGCTACGAGGGCTATACACTGCCTGTGTGGCTAAACACAGCTCGGAATTCTGAGGTAAGCAGGAACATTCAATTCCCTTGACCTGTCCAATATGGGTGACCCTACCGTCGGCATAGCTCTTAGGGCAATTGGAACGCGCAAGCCCATCTACCTCGCCACGGTGGACACATGGCAGAGGGGAAACCAGTTCATATTTTAAAACAAATTCCCCATCCATGGGTATTCCAAACTACAACCAATCGCCTCAGGTGTTCCCTAACTGCTAAACAATTTGAGACCTTGTGTAGAAACCTCTTGGTCAATATTGTCATATATTTTCATATTCCTGAAACATTTGATTGGTTTGTGGTATGCTAATTAGCCAAACACATGGCGATCTACTGTGTGGAGGATGTCTCCTGGACAGAAAGCTAGGTCTCGTTTGGTTGTGGTACACCAGCTTCTGGAGTAGAGGCTGGGTGTGACGATTAGAGTCTATTTCCCAGTCTCCACTACATCTCCTCCCTTACCAGCATCTGGGCTTCCCCATCTTTCTGAGCAGCTTCAGTCTCCGAATATTATGCAGTTGGTGTTGATGTCCATGCTAGAGGGTGTCAAGTATTTGGATGCTTCCGTTATCAATATATCAACCCCTATAATTTCTGACAGTTTATTGGTGTTCATGGCTATTTCACCGCAATCTAATTAATTGTGCATGAGTACCAGAACTCCACTCTTGTATCCTTCACCGTCTAGACGTATTATCTGGCATTCCCTTACAGAAAATATGTGATAGGTCATTTATGTGTGTTTTGAATGAGTTGAGTTAAGAACTGACATCATCACTGCACTCAGGATATTTCCATATGCGCTCCGTCCCCTTGTTCAACAGCCAGCGAAGAGTCACAATACTAATCGTTCCCACCGCTATCTGAAATTTCTCCAGATCTACCCTCTCAGTTTTGAGATTCTACCAGAACCTCTGCCAATCCCCCCACAATCCCTGGCGTATGGACTCATGAGGGACATCCCCTGTTCCTTCCCTAGCGGATAGGCTCTACTAGGGTGACCAGTTAGTTCCTGCCTGTCAATAAACCCAACCATGGAAAATAAAAAGAATTATCGCCAAAGCAACAGAGTGCATGCTTTGTGTTCGATACCTTTGACTATAGACTTGAATGATGCAATGGCAAAAAGATTCCTCTTTCGAGGAAAAATATTCTTCTTTCGTTCGCTAGAGGAAAGATACGACATGTAGTTCAAAGCATCTCAAAGGTCAATGAGTCTGACTTAAATGTTTGCCCCCTCTGGACAGATTCCATCCAAGATTATGAGCTGGTAGTTGGGTTTTCTTTCCTAATAATGTTGACAGAGCAGCAGCTTTTAGAGGGACCCAAGGGAAATAATAATTACCAAAGATAGAAGATATGAATTGGTGTCAATATTGAGAAACAAGCCATGGCATGAAGAAATGAAAACAACACAAGACAAACAGTGTATTTTTGGTATGTATTGCCACAAGCCAGCTCCACGGCTAAAGGCTTGCGAACGCGGTTCGTGAGCCGGGTACCAGGCGTTCGAAGCTCAGCTGTGACCGATTTGTGCAGCAGACCGTGTCGCGTTGTGCTATAACGTGCTGGTATGGGAGCCAGTCGTTCAGAAAGCAATGGCAAACTACTGAACGTAACACTTGCCTAGTACATAAAATGCTGGTGTTGACTGCAACATCCCGTAAGGGATACGCAACAACAACAAAAATTTGCTACAAGTAGTAATACACGTCACTGTATAACATCAATGCAATGGAGATTCTACATTATCATGTTTGATGATGAAATTGATAACAGTTTAATAAAGGATCAGTTTTGGAGATCTTTTACTGTGCATTTCAAATGATACTATATCACTTAGTAAAAGTCATGAACAGAATAATGTCCATTGTATTGAGAATGTCTTGTAAATGATCCATTCCTACACAAGGTTCCTACAATGCAAAGCTGGCCAAAGGCTAGCAGAATGAAGAACTGGGTCAGCATTTTGATGATGACTGTTGACTTGTGCAGCTGGTGCTGGTATGATCCTGGGAATGAAATAAAAATGGAGACAATAATTACATATTTATAATGGTAAAACATATAGTTCTGTACAAGCTCACAACGTTCCACTTTGTATAAACGACAATTATCACCTCAATCTAATCTAATATCCATTCAAGGTCTCATTCCACACAATTCTTTTCCACCAAATTAAACAAATAAAAATTTTTTAAAACTCCACTTTATAAGGTTTTTTCAGTGTGTGTCCTACCAGCTCTTTTCTTCACCGCTGTGTGACACGAGTCACAGGTGGTAAGTTAATGCCTGAAAATTGTAATCTCAAAAATAAAACATTTAGAATTAGAAATTGTCCAATACTTACACTTCATCTTCTTTATCTGTGGTCACCTGTGAAGGACGGGCATGTCATCCGTTTGTGGCACTCTTGGATGAATGCTATGGAAAATTAACATATAATTAAAGAGAGGCTGAAGTTTTCGTGTCACAATATACTGCAACTATTTATTGTTTGTTTACAAGTTTATTAGTAACTGTTATAGTCATTCACAATATTTCTGAACCATACTGATTGAATGTTAGAAATAAATATTCTAAGCCTGATGCTTAGAAGCTTAACTTCCTTAGACTTCTCTAAATTTCCTGTTGCTGTGATAGATTATCTTTCCTTTTGTATACTCATTTTAATTTATTTACCCATTTCCCTATAAAAAATACTGGAGAATTTTGGGAAATGCCATTAATTCTCCGTAACTCTAGGAAGGAAAATTCCAACTACAAGAATGGTGTTAGTGACTGTTTTAGGACAGTCATGTCAGGTGGGGACTGCCATAGGCTACAGGTGATAAGCTAATACCTGGAAATAATGCAAATGCAGAATAGATCCAGCAAAAGCCACAGTTCAGAAGATAAAAAGTATCTTATCCAATATGTCACTTTCAATGAATGTAGAAAGATTACTGAAATGTTATACTGATCCTGTTTAGCTGCGCACCAGTAAAACTTGGAAAGTAAAACAAATCAGGAAGAGCATGGAAACAGCTCAGATGGAGTTTCTGAGATGAATTGTGCAAATATCTTGGACTGTCATTCTAACAAACAACGATTGCTTGGAAGAGGCTAAACAAGATAAAACTTTAAGGAACTATAAGGAGGTGGCAAACAGTATAGTTTGGCCATATAACTGGATAACATTGGAAAGATAAGCAGTAGAAGAGGAAGCTGCAGATATGCTAGATATGATGCCAAATGGTCTAAGACTGACATGAAGGAATATCATAGAATTGATCCAGAACACAAAAGACAGAGATGACAAAGTTTACGCCATTTGGCAAAGCACATGATGATAATGATAAAATATCATTGTTTGTAAACAATTTACAGAAAACGTTACACTAACCCATAATTAAAATAAAACTATATAATATAATAAGTATAAAAATTAAGACTCAATATACTGTATTTCATTTAGCACAAAACATGCTAAATTACTTTGTCCCTAAATACAACCATACTTTAACTAATTTGCTCAATGGCTGTAGAATCAGAATACATTTGGCAAAACGTTGGAGAAGATAGTTGCTATTAATCTGAGGGAAAACTTGGAACAGGAAGAGCTATTCCCAAGAGGGTTGGGCAAATTTACCTGCCACGGAAAGACACCTGGTGAAACGTAGCCACATTTGCTTATGACGTTTATGAAGGGTCCCAGATTAGACATGAAACAATGGCAGCAGCATTAGATCTTAATGAATATAACAGAGTCAGGTATAATCTCTTGATACACACTCTTATGGAGAAGTCACCAGGTGGCAAATTGAATAGCAGCAATCTTACACGGTCATAGGGTCGCTGTCCACCTAGGTTCATGGACCTTGGAGACGTGCATTATTACCACAAGGATGTGCAGTCTTGCCTGTGCTATTAAATGTTTACAAAAGCAAGATTGCAAGCACTGAAGTGCCAGGGATTGGAAGGATACTGACATTTACTGATGTCTTTGTGTATAGGTAGGGGAGAGACAGGACATAAACAGCATAAGGAGAGTACAGAGGCAGATAAACAAAATGATCAACTTGTGCACAATAAACAGCAGAAATGTTCGCAGACAAAGTAGACTAATAACCAGGAATCACCTTCGACAGAGAAGCCTGTCATTCGGGGACCATCAGGAGGGAGTTGCAATGATTTCAAAGCTAAGTCGTAAGTCCATGCGTCTTCAGGCAAGGAATGCTTTCTACATCAAGCCCTGGGCACAATTAAGGATGACAGGCAAGTCAAGGATGACTCAGGAAGAGAACACAATCAGAGAAGTGTGTATGCTTGAGAAATGGAAGAGGAGAGGACAAGTCAGTACCAGCAGGGTCATAATCCCATTGGAGTGGGAGGGCAGGGATTGGCCAGAAAGTTGCACTGAAGGGAAGATGTAACAACTGATTCACAACAATTTGCTCCCAGGCGATGTAATCATCTACATGGATGGCTCTGTGCTAAGAAGCAAAAGAAATTCCTGGTGGTTCATAGCAAAGACTAACGAACTGTGTTTATTTATTGTTGGAGATCCTGGAATATGTCATAATTGTTGCGAACTCAGAGAGCATGCTTTGTGCAGAGTGGCTTGCTTCAATTAAAAAATCAAAGATATAGAGAATCCATTAATTAATATGCACATCACTTCATAGAAAGCACTTCAAAGATATTCTAATGCCTGGAAATGTGCCATTTCAAAAAGGACATATACATACAAGTTGATAAGAATTACTTTTACTGACCTTGGAACTTTTTTTTTTGGAAGATCTTTTCTTCTTTGTCTCCTTTTCTGTTTCACTTTCTTCAATTAAGAGGGCGGCATATTTATCTGCCAGTGCTTCCATTCTTTGGTAAAGAATGCTTTTACATTGTTGGATGCACAGTTTTTGCTGAAACAATAATAAACATAATAATCTGAAAATGTTAAAAATATAATCTAACTGCTATGTTTTACAAAATAAAAACTATCAAAGAGCACACTTGAATGAATTCTCAGACAAAGATCAGATATGAATGAACTTTGACATCTCAGTAGCAGGTTAACAGTATGAATGATATAATATCAGCATTAGAAATGCAGATCTCAGTAAGACCCAAAATGTTCCTAACCCCTGTGGGAGGGGGAGACTTTAATTAAGGGATCATGGTGAGTGTGGGGGTCGATTCTGTTCATCTGAAAAACATGAAACACTTTAAAACTAACATTCCGTTTTCTTGTGAGACAGTTTCTCTTAGGAAAAATCACTGATACCCGCGAATATGAAGAAATCTGTAGGGATGTACGTGGATGATTCTATAGTTCAAATCCATGCATCTTGTAATTCAGAATTGTCTCAGGAGTTCGGTGGGTTTTTTAAAACACTTTTTGTTTTTGAAACACTTATAACAAGCAGGCACTAATAGCGCCATGATTCATTTCATGCATACACTAAGATGACATGGTCTGTCTGGACCCCGAAGTATGAAATGCTTAGTCTCTGCAAGGCTGAGCACCGATCTACTTCAAATTCCAGTTGGCTTGTCATTTTCATAAATTAAAGGTAAGACACTTTCCCAAAAGTGTCACGTAGATAAATCAGACGTTGAATGTTAATCATTCTGATAGCCTGTTTCAACAACTGTGCCATGGCCACAATCCAATCCAGAACACAGTATTGTAGGGGGTCAACATGACCTAGACTCCGCCGTGAAAGCCTTGACACTGGCTATAAAAATACCATAGTAAAAGGCCGTACGGATCAGAATAAAGTTGATAGTTTCCCAAAGTTGTTAGAATCCTGTTCCTGAGAGGAGGATACTTGAGTTCTATCTTCTACCACGGGATTCCTAAAATTAAGAACTTCAATTCGACTACCATCATTTAGGTGGCATGTCAAAGACATTTTCTGCTACACTAAAGTATACTAAAGCACATAATGTGTTACTGACTGAAGGAAGCTGAACGAGGATATTACCTCCACTAATATCCTCGATACCTAACTGGTCACATCCAACTATGGTGGGATAATACACTAAACTACCATAATTTCTTTTCTGATGAACATCATAACTGTCGGGACCCACATACACACACACCCATTATTGTTGGAGGGATAATATTGTTGGGGTTGAAGGACTGCAAAAGATGGTGAGAGACTATGTCATGTAGCATAGACTAGGAATGGGTTGTGTGGATGGGTACACCTATGTTGTTCTTGTTCCAGGATCCCCCTTTGTCTGCTTAGATGGTGACCAGAAGAACCAGATCAGATCCAAGGTCAACCAGAAATTACAACTGACCCACAATTCAGTGCTTATACAAAGTGGTCTACACTGGGAGAGGAGCCACAATGACCGGGACTTACAAATCTGGCCTGAAAAGAGATAGTTGCCACCCAAACTCCAGTATAGTGCCTCATGGAGGACGACCACAACCTCCAGGTGATCCTAAGTACATACATATCATCACATAGACTGGCATGGACTTGTCCTCAAACATCCTACGACGTCCTGATGATGAGAGAGTCAGCCAGCCTAATCAACCACCAACACTTTTCGGTTATCTCTTGTTTTCTTTGAAGTTTTTCTTTCTTTCCCTGAGTCAGGGACTCCCCCTCGGGAGCCTCCATAGCGAAGTGGTCAAGCTGTTTGGCTCAGGCTCCAAAGGTTGTGGGTTTGATTCTGGGCTGCGTCCTTCGGTTCACAAGTGAAATTTTTCAGACTCCTGTAGGTCGTTGCTAGAGCTACGAAGTTCGTGCATTGTGCGACGCTTTCCACGCTGCGGAAAGAGACCGAGCCATATGGGATAAAACCATGTGCAATGAAGTCGACCCTGTCGACTTTTAAGCGACTCGACTTTAAGTCAGGGTCTCTAATAAATCTTCTTTCTGTTTCTCATTTCAACCTGACTTGTTAGTTTTCTTGCCCATAATAGACAGTTACTTTAGTGTGTCACTGTCTGGGAACCAGTAGTGGACAGTAAATATATAACAAGAGGGACAGAAGAATCGCCTAATAATATAACAGAGATTCATGGGTATTTCACCCCCCCCCCCCCCCCCCAGGTCTGGTTGTTAGTGCAGCAGCTTACTGACACAGTGGTTCATGTTAAATGCCAATAATAGGAGCACAAATTCCTGGTGTGTTTGGCCTGGAGTCGACTCTGTCTGTGTGATAGAGTGCCTAGACATTATCAGAACTTATTCTCATTCCACAAGAAAGTATTAAAATAAAGAAAGAATGAGCAGAGACTGACATTTATGATGTTAATGCCACAACACCATTATGAATACAGAGTGAGAAACGCTGCAACTTTTGAAAATATGGCAAGCCACTCCTATATTCTTAAATGTAACAAAAATACACCCTTCAACTTTGGAACACGACAATGGCTAAAAATAGAACTCGTGCTCTACTGTCAGAATTTGGCAGCTGTTGAACACCTGCACAAGCCTAGGCAAGCTATTGCGGCTGGAAAAAAGATAAGGAGTGATTTTGATTGGTGCAGAGGGAGTAATTAGCATAAGCCTATGTTAATCAAGACTAAAAAGTCACTTAATAGTCGACATGTGGTGTTTTTTCCCAGAAGAATTGTGTAGATGAATTCTAAGACATTGGTAAGTTGATGATCATAATAAATATACTCGGGAGCCTCCATGGTGAAGTGGTCAAGCTGTCTGGCTTGGGCTCCGAAGGTTGTGGGTTCCATTCCAGGCCACGTTCTTTGTTTCATGAGTGCATTTTTTCGGACTCCTGGGTGTCATCGCTGGAGCTATGGAGTTTGTGCTTTGTACGACCACTTTCCGCACTGTGGAAAGAGACTGAGCCATATGGGATAAAATCCTGGTGCAATGAAGTCGATCCTGTCGACTTTTTAAAAAAATAAGACTTCACATAGGTGGTTCTTTCTTTGGCACAGAAAATATTGAACGAATCTTTTGCTTGTTCAGTTCATGCACTTTATCAAGGATGAACTTCTCATTCACTATTCATTCAGAGTCTTCATGTGTAGCTTATGATTAGGAAAAGAATTACAATGATACTTTCCTGAAATATCCCTTATATTCTTTTATAGATGATACTTTTCTGAACTATCATTTATGATCTCTTTATAAATATTAAAAAGAGAATGTGTTTCTTTATATGTGCAATGATGTATAAAGTAATTAATAATGAGTTTCTTTATGAATGTATAAACATGTGACATACATATGATGTGATGTTATGCAGCCATTTATCATGGAAAAAGGAAGTATCAACAGGCTGTGTAATGGTGTCATTCTTGCTGACAGTGAACCAGATAAGCAAGGCGACTGGGCCTTGAGAACATGAAAATGATTCACCTCCCCAGCACAGGAGTGAAGGAGACATATCTTGCTGATATGAGATGTGAAAATATACATCACATGTTGGGTGGGAGTTGAGTCGCATCCAATTTGTGGAGTGATGGCACCCACCAGGGCAAGGTCTGGCTAGTCTACCCCTGTATAATAATCCCTTCCCTCTTGTTTTTTCCATTTCTCCCCCCCCCCCATTTTTTCTGTAAGATGGCTATATGTTTGGTACATGTTTTCAACAGCGGATGGTGGTCTTTTGGCTTGTACTGGGGTATATTCTTGAATGCTGAATATTTTCATCAGGAGGGTCAAAGTCCTCAATGAAGGATGAGGGGATTTGCCTTGACACTGCTGGAAGAGCTAAAACTCCATTAAACAGCATTGACCCCTCCAATTTCAGAGCAACCCCAGCATTGTGGAAGTCAGTTAAGTACCCTGTGAATATCTATTATGATAACATGGCCAATAACAGTAGTAACAACAACAATAGTACCAACAACTTTAGTATCCTGATTTCATGGATTCCTATAGATTGACCTAATGGACATTTTTAGTATAGTTTGTGGTGGCCTAATGGACATTGTAGCCTTATATTTTCATGAACTCCAGGACATTGTAATACCATATGCAGTGTTAGAAGAAACAATTTAGCAACTCACTTGTGAGTGATAAGTGTTAATTTATATACTCACTTGTGAGGACACAGAAACAATTCATGTAATTAATGAAGATAATTAGTGTTATTATTATGCCTTTTTGTGTGTTATTTCTGAGCTGTGTATATATTTAAAGATGCCAGTTGAACATCCCCTCTCCCATGTTATCACACTGTACTATTATAACTTATAGACTGGAGTTGTTTATTTTTCTGAATTATTATTTAAAGGTAATATTATTAAATAACTAAACATCAACTCTGGAGAGCAGTATGTGGCAGGAAGACAACATGTGTTTCTGATTTCTCAGAGTTAGTTTTCTCCTCTCGGAAATGCAGTAGCTTTCCTCGCTCTCCTGACCTTCTCCATGAAAACCTTTCTCTGTATCTATTAGAAACTTACCGTATGACCTGTCTCCACCCCCAGGGAGTCTTATGAGCCATTTCTGGTTTTCAGTAGTAGTCGGTCTTAACTAATAGGGATATCGATTTTCCTTTATGTTTTTTGTTATTGTTTGCACGCACTCACTTGAACTGAATTTTATGTGTGGGTTAGCTTTCCCTATTAACAGTGTCCCTCGCCATCAGGCAAACCCACTCCTGACTTCAGAGGTTCTTGTAATTAACTCCCCAAGTCGAAGATGACAGATCAACATTTTAGTCCAGCTGTCCGGTGTAGGGGTTGAACAGCTTACCTCGGCATCAGCACACAGAATGTTTAAGAACATGTGTTCTTATCCATTCAGCCATGCTGACCTACCACCCGATTTAAGCGTTGACTTCTTGTTCAAAGCAATCTTCCCTTATAAATCCACTTTACCATATATTAGTGGCATCGCCCGATACTTAGCATAGAGACACATAAAATGTATGCTCAGCGTTTAAACATCCATGACGCAAAATTGCCTAAAAATGTAAGCTCTAACTCCTTTATTCTTCAGCCATTACTGTACTTACACAAATTTAAACTTTGTGAACTTAAGTGCAATTGTTAAAATGTTGTATGTTCCTAGTAAGACATGATCAACCTCTGGTTGATTTTTACATTCAGTAGTTAACCACTACTTCCTGAATGAGAAGTCAACACATTAAAGCCTGACTAACTGATGGGTGGAAGAAACCCACTACCCTGCCACCATCTCACAAGAGGTTTCAACATCATCACAATAAACTGCTCTGCCCTGCTGACCTCTGGTCAAAGCATATATATGTATGTTTCCATGTTTTTATCATATACCATTTGACTGAAACATTAAACTGGCTGAACTGCAGTAAACTCATTAACTATTGTTTTACTATCCCAACATCAATGCTATTTTGAAAGATGCTTAACAGAATTTAAAAGAGTAAACAGTTCTGTATAGTTATTAACTCATAGTTCTGTTAACATATTGTCTAATGTACACACAGGTTTAAGTGCTTAGGATACGCTTAAGATTCATAACATATGCTTAAAAGAAGTAGAAGGGTCATGTTACTCTTAACGAACTCACAACCTTTGGTGTCTAATATAGTTCTAAAAATATGGGTCTGGCTCAATTTGCCCAATGTGCCTTCATTTGTAATGGAAGGTCCATTACTTACTTGACTATATGCTGACAGCATTTCTGCTGTGTAAACTAAACTGCATACACTGTAAACCATCTGGAGCATAATGGGGACGACCCGTTGCTGTGAAGTTGGAACCGTGACTAACTAACTAACCATCTGGTGATGTGTTAAAAGTAGTAAAAGATGCGTATTCTTCATATATCTTAATGCAGCACATGCAAAATGAAAAGTAGTAGCTGTCAGTTAAAGATATTTTTTGTAATCTTGTAATTGATGTGATGTACAGGTTTTAGTCTGGAACATGACAGGTAGGAAAATATGTCAAATATATGCAAAACTGGTTAACTGTTTAACTTGTATTTTTACATTTATGAATTAGTCTAATTAATATCTAAAGATGTCAGACCAACCTCCTCATCAGAAGCTATGGATATATAGTTGTCTAGTTCTTCCATTGATGGCAGTCTTTTGCTCAGGTCACAGAGGAGTTCAACGCACTTGACACTTCCACAACCAGCTGCCAAATCTAGGGCTGTCAGCTTGTCACTTTTACTGACATGGTCGATGTTGGCTCCAGCTTTGATCAGAGCAGCTGCTGTGACACTGTCATCCTCTGTTGACACAGGGATCATGATACAACAAATGAAGCGCTAAGTAAAACAGGAAAAATCAGCAAAAACAAATGTATTCACGCTCTCTAACACAGTGTTTCTCAACCGGTTTGGGGGGGGGGGGGGGGGAGAAGAAGAATGAAGATTATTTCAAGATCGCATTAATACAAGAGCCAATTACTTGATATTGTTT
Organism: Cepaea hortensis; assembly: GCA_963921405.1. Taxonomy (NCBI): domain Eukaryota; kingdom Metazoa; phylum Mollusca; class Gastropoda; order Stylommatophora; family Helicidae; genus Cepaea; species Cepaea hortensis. The sequence continues at coordinate 17,645,652 of OY992880.1, read as the reverse complement.
TTCCCTTCATACTTTACGGTTCTGTATGTATTGCCCCTTCTAAAATTCATTTTATAAAGTAAGTAGACCCACAAATCTCGTTTTATGTGGACGTCTAGACTTGTTTTGGTGTGTGCTTCCATTATTAAGTATACTGTGTAGAGGCAGGAGCGGGGAGGGGGGATTTTTATGTAGGAAATACGAAAAAAAAAGGGGGGGGGGGGAAATGATGTTCTGAAAATATGGTGAAGGGGGCACGGGCCTAAAAAAGGTTGAGAACCACCGCTCTGACAGAATTTAGAAAAATTCTAGAATGATGGCAGGAATACTGCAGTGGAATGTATGATATGAAAGAGATACATGAACCAATGACAGCAGAGACGAAACTTGTGAAATTGTATGGGCAAAAAGAACCTGAAGAATGGTAAATGGCCAGGATGTGATGAGATACAAGCTGAACTAATTAACGCAGGAGAATAAAGCATACAGATCTATTATGCATTATGTAAAACCATATGGAAATATGCTACATGGCCAACAGATTGGAAGAGAACTATCTTTCCAATACCAAAAAAGAGCAACCTGAAATTATGCACCAACTATAGAACTGTTGACCTAATCAGTCATATAAGGGAAGACTTCATAAAAAATTGAAGTTGAGATTAACGTGGTCAAAGCTGGATTTAGAGAGGGGAGAGGAAGAGATCATATACTCAACATGCGTTTAATAATAGAGAAGTGTAGAGTGAAGTGTAATGCAATGTAAACCTATTCTCATGTTTTGTGAATTCTGTTTTTTCGGTAAACAGGGAGCAATATGATGCCCTAAATATCGGTCATGAAATACCAGAGATTCGATATGATGATGATACAGTATTACTATCTACATCACAGAATGGTATAGAAAAACTAATAAACTCAACGCAAAAGAACAGCAAAAATCACAACTTAAATCTTATAACATACCAAAACTAAAGATAATACATATAGATAAAACACATATGGAGAAAGAAATATGTTAATGAGGAAAAGTTGGAAGTGGTGGAACATTTCAAATATCTTGGGTCATTAATTAACAACAATGGTGATATAATGAAAGAAATTAAAAGACGAATATCTATTGCTCTTCAAATACTAAAACTGAATAAATTATGGAATGGGACAGACAGAACTACAAAAATTAGATTTTTAAGAGCATGCATCTTTCCCATTGCAATATACGTCTATGAGACCTGGACACTTACTAAACAAGCTGAACAGTGCATAAATGCCCTTGAATATAAATGTTATAGAATATCTTGGATACAGAAAAGGAAAAATTTATCCATATGACAAGATCTGAATATTGAAGAAGGTTGGCTATTAAAGATGATAAGACAAAGAAAACTGAAATATTTTGGTCACTTGAAACATCATAAAAGTTTGGAGAGAAGAATAAAGGAGGGTTATATGCGAAAGAAAAGAAAGAGGAAGGCCAAAGAGAAGATGGGTGCAGGATGTGGCAGATGATCTCCAGATGGGTTTATCAGACGTGGTACATCTTGCTTATGATCGAGAAGTTTTTCAGATGGTTGTTACAGGAGTGAAGTTCTGCAAAGGACATGGTACTGAATGAATTAATTCAATCTTTGCGTATGTTCTGGCTCAGTAGTAGCCTAGAAGGTGATCAGTGTTGACAGAATGGTAACTTAAGTAGTCAGTGTTGACAGAATGGTAACTTAAGTAGTCAGTGTTGACAGAATGGTAACTTAAGTAGTCAGTGTTGACAGAATGGTAACTTAAGTAGTCAGTATTGACAGAATGGTAACTTAAGTAGTCAGTGTTGACAGAATGGTAACTTAAGTAGTCAGTGTTGACAGAATGGTAACTTAAGTAGTCAGTGTTGACAGAATGGTAACTTCCCCGGGAAGGTTAACCCGGTCAACAAATGCCCGCAGAAGTCGGATGTGTCAGCCTAGCAGCGCAAGAACGCAGCTCTGCTGTAAACAGGCACAACGCAATCACATCCGAAAAAAAACTCCGGATGAACGCAGAAGAAGAATGGTAACTTAAGTAGTCAGTGCTGACAGAATGGTAACTTAAGTAGTCAGTGTTGACAGAATGGTAACTTAAGTAGTCAGTGTTGACAGAATGGTAACTTAAGTAGTCAGTGTTGACAGAATGGTAACTGAAGTAGTCAGTGTTGACAGAATGGTAACTGAAGTAGTCAGTGTTGACAGAATGGTAACTTAAGTAGTCAGTGTTGACAGAATGGTAACTGAAGTAGTCAGTGTTGACAGAATGGTAACTGAAGTAGTCAGTGTTGACAGAATGGTAACTGAAGTAGTCAGTGTTGACAGAATGGTAACTGAAGTAGTCAGTGTTGACAGAATGGTAACTGAAGTAGTCAGTGTTGACAGAATGGTAACTGAAGTAGTCAGTGTTGACAGAATGGTAACTTAAGTAGTCAGTGTTGACAGAATGGTAACTTAAGTAGTCAGTGTTGACAGAATGGTAACTGAAGTAGTCAGTGTTGACAGAATGGTAACTGAAGTAGTCAGTGTTGACAGAATGGTAACTTAAGTAGTCAGTGTTGACAGAATGGTAACTTAAGTAGTCAGTGTTGACAGAATGGTAACTGAAGTAGTCAGTGTTGACAGAATGGTAACTTAAGTAGTCAGTGTTGACAGAATGGTAACTTAAGTAGTCAGTGTTGACAGAATGGTAACTTAAGTAGTCAGTGTTGACAGAATGGTAACTGAAGTAGTCAGTTTTGACAGAATGGTAACTTAAGTAGTCAGTGTTGACAGAATGGTAACTTAAGTAGTCATTGTTGACAGAATGGTAACTTAAGTAGTCAGTGTTGACAGAATGGTAACTTAAGTAGTCAGTGTTGACAGAATGGTAACTGAAGTAGTCAGTGTTGACAGAATGGTAACTGAAGTAGTCAGTGTTGACAGAATGGTAACTGAAGTAGTCAGTGTTGACAGAATGGTAACTTAAGTAGTCAGTTTTGACAGAATGGTAACTTAAGTAGTCAGTGTTGACAGAATGGTAACTTAAGTAGTCAGTGTTGACAGAATGGTAACTTAAGTAGTCAGTGTTGACAGAATGGTAACTTAAGTAGTCAGTGTTGACAGAATGGTAACTGAAGTAGTCAGTGTTGACAGAATGCACTGGAAGAGGTCAGGTGTGGCAGAATGTCAAGGAAGGTGGTCAGTGATGATAGAATGTCAAAGAGGAGGTCAGCGATAGCAGAATGTTCTGGAAGGTGGTCAGATGGGCTGACAGGCATGGAAGGTGGTGAGGGTTGACAGATAGTCATGGATGGTGTTCAGGTTTGCCTAAGTTCCATCAAAAATATCAGAATTTATACAGTTGTGGGGAGGCAGTTAGTGTTGGCAGAATGCACAGCCAGTAGTTAGAAGTTGAATTTAGTCGTCATCTTTCACTTTTGCTGTCTAGTGCTGTGTGGAGGAAGAGTGGCACTGGATAGTGTCATTCCATGTGATTGTACAGTGTCTTTGATGCCATCAATCCATTGTCTTCTTGGGTGTCCTTTCACTCTCGCAACAGATTTTCTTTGATCTATATATAGTCAGTAAGAATGAAAAGGTGACAAAAGGCATCCCTGTCTCACTCCAGTTCTTAACTGTCTATCTGTTACTTTTCCCTTCTGAAGAACAAATGTAATATCTTTATATGTCGCCTTTATTAGTTAATTTTGTGTGTGATCCCAGAGTCCCATCCGTTTCCAAAGGGATTCCCAATCTGGTCAATGCAGGATCTGTTTGGTTGGAAACCTGCCTGCCTGTTAATTCCTTAGCAGTTTGTCAGCAGCATCTCTTAATTGTTAAAGAATGACTGCTCAATATTTTCCCAGGAACTGAAAATAATATTATACATCTATAACTTTCACACGACATGAACATGACCGAAAGGATAAGACTGCTCACTCTTAAATTTCCAGTGCACTGATGGCGGGGTAGGTGGGGCAACCTCTACACAAGATTTTTTAAAAACAAATGTCTATTTAAGCGCTCACTCGCTTTAAACTTAAGCGTAGTCAACACACACACTACTTCTAGTAGTGCTGGGCTGAAATTTGCGTGTGGATTAACTTTACCTATCAATAGTGTCCCTCGCCAACAGGCAAACCCACTCTGACTTCAGAGGTACTTGTAATTAACATCCCCAAGTCAAGGACAATAGGTCAAAATTTTAGTCCAACTGTCCGTTGTAGGGATTGAGCCCCTTACCTCGGCACTAGCACACCGGATGTTTAAGAACACGTGTTCTTATCCATTCGCCCATGCTGACCTACCACCCAATTTAAACGTTGACTTCTCGTTCAAAGCAATGGCAAACTACTGAATGTAATATTGCATATAAAAATCAACCTGGGGTTTGGATTGATCGCCACATCCTGCAAAGTACTTGCAACATTTTGGTGGTTAAATCAAAGAGCAATCACATCACAGATGGATTCAAGATGGAAAAGATAACTTACACATGAGAGCACCACCTGACTTATAAGGAATGGTCCTGTTTAATATGTATCCTGTCATGGGGAAAACTTCTGAACAGGATAACATCTGAAGATTGAACTCTTTCATGTAGTGGTTTCTCAGGGTATGCTTCAGTTTCACAGTGCCAAGCTCAGAAGGTTGATAGCTTTTCTAATTTCTTCTTTAGACGGTTTCCCTCAGTTGATATTCAGCTCCACATTTGCATGGATTTACACCTTTACATTTAGAGGGTAATCTGGGACTGGTCTTACCGTGTATACAACATTATGAGCAGACCCTGTACATTGTGTTAACCAGGTGCCAATTCTGAGGATTCTGATTTGTGAAAGAAAGGTAATCAGTGCTTGCCTGCGTTCGCTGGCAGTGAACTCCAGCGCGAAGTCGTGTATGTCGGATGAAGACATCCTGTTGTCTAACATCAGTGTGATGTCATATCAGACTGAGGTTTGCGTGAGTATCCGTTGTCCCATGTCTGGCTTATTGGTGTGCAGACTGGTGGTTCCTTGCCATGCAGGCAGATACTCTCCGACTTCAGAGGAAAGGTAATCAGTGAACAGATTCCTCGTGGCTTGCTCTGCATCATATCATAATCTTTTAGAAGATTCTCTTCTTGGGTTTATTTTTGTGTCTTCTTCTTCTTCTGCTGTGTTCATCCAGATTTTTTTTTTTTCCGGATGTGACTGCGTTGTGCCTATTTACAGCAGAGCTGTGTTCTTGCGCCGTTAGGCCGACACATCCGACTTCTCCGGGCATTTGTTGACCGGGTTAACCTTCCCGGATTTTTGTGTCTGTTTCTGTAGACTTATTCATGAGCAGTTGGATTCTGCAGCAATAGTTAACCACACAATGGAGAAGGCAACCCCAGCTTTCCTTAGTTATGGCAGGTTACCGTGTTACTATTCTTTGCTTACATTATGGGCTCTGGTAACACACCACAGTATTTTCACTTATTCATGTATAAAATGCGCTCGTTAGCTCTGAACGCAAGCGTAGTCCATACAAATTCCTCTAGTGCACTGGACTGATTTTTTAGCATGGATAAGATTTTCCTGTTACCAGGGTCCATCGCATCAGGAGAACCCACTCCGACATCAGGTGCTTGTAATTTACATCTCCAAGTCATGGATGAGAATCAATATTTTAGTCCCAACTGACCGGTGTAGGGGTTGAACCCGTTACTTCGGCATCAGCACAATGGATGTCTAAGAATGTGAGCTCTTATCCATTTGGCCACACTGATCTCCTAAACATGTCTTGTATAACTTACCCATGCAGCAGTACTGAAGAGGAGTCAAGTCTTCTCTTCGGAACTGTTTTGCAGCTTCCCTTTAACAAAATAATTCATATTTAGATATAATAGTGATCATTATGTTTTGTTACATATTGTGTCCCTCCCACCCCCCTCTCTTATTAGATTATTGATGGGTGAAGATTGAACTCTTTCATGTAGTTGTTTCTCGGGGTATGCTTCAGTTTCAGTGCCGAGCAGTTTCTCTTCTGGGTAGTTTATAGGTATTTTCTTGGGTTTGTTTCATTTTGTGAGAGTCCAGTATACCCTTGGATTCATTGGACAATGGCTTTGAAACCTTAGAAGGTTAACAGCTAATCAATCGTCTTTTCTTCTGCCTTTCATCTCTCATAGTCTCACAACCAACTCATGCAGGGCTCTTTGTTGGCTTGTTCATGGTTCTCTGGATTCTACAAGATAAGGTAACCAGTTTCACATCAAGCTTCCGCAGTTATCTCTTACGACAGGCTATGACACGTTACTATTCGGTCCTTCCCTTACAGACCCCAGTAACACATGGGGAGCTGAAACAATGTCTGCCAATATTTTAGACTTCAGGGAACATTCTGATCCTTCAAGCTTGGAGTGCTCATTTAGCCTATGACCATGCCTTCATGTGGAGTGATCTAAGGTCCAATATAAATGGACACAAGTGCCAAACAGAATGTGGTATGTACTTGTCAGTATGAATCATCTACACAAATTGGTCTGTTGTTGGACAAATGAGGAGCTCATGGGCTTTTACGGACCAGGTCAGAAAGAAAACTGTAACGGAAGATTGTGGTGCCATCACAGTGACAACAAGTAGCCTGACTATAGAGGCCACGGCAGTAACTAAAGCAATAGCTTCGCTGACAACAATCAGGTTTATTTTTGTGCCAGGGCATGCGGGGGTAAGAGGAAATGTGCATGCTGATAGGTTACTATGGAAAGTGGATGAGAAAGGGACAGGCTGATATAATGAATGCTTTCAGAGATGCAGATTCAATAAATTAAGAGATGACAGAGAAGCTAAAAACAAAACCACCAGCAAAACACCGTCAGAGAGATCCTGTTTGCTGACAATTGTGCTCTATTTATATTCCAACTCAGAGGCAGATATACAAGACAACGTTGCAACTTTCTCGTATGCCAGTGTCAACTTTGGGCTCAGTATCAACTTGGAGAAGACTGTAGTTATGTACCAGCCAGCTCCAGGGAATAATCACACCAAAGTGAATGGTCATAGACTAAGTGTTGTGGACAAACTCACCTATCTTGGCAGCACCTGTCACAAGCTGCCACAATTGATGACGAAGTGAATGCAAGAACCTCCAAGGCCAGTACGGCCTTTGGCAGACTGTACAAGAATGTATGGGACAGAAATGGAATAAGCCTGCAAACAAAGTTGAAAGTCTAAAAAGCCGCTGTATTATCCACATTGCTATGTGCTTGTGAAACTTGACTGTTTACCAGCTACACGTCAGGAAATAAAACAACTTCCACACAGTTTGCCTTAGGAAGCTACTAAAGATCAAATGGCAAGACAAGATCCCAGACACTGATGTCTCGGAAAGAGGGACCATGCCCATTATTAACTCTACTAATGAAGATTCACTGGGCTGATCACCTGACTCGCATGCCAGATCACAGGCTCCTTAAACAAAAGGCTAATAGACTGCAATGGCTGGGGCATATAGAAAGAATGGAAGATAATAGGGACACAAAACTCGCTTACACTCGGGAAATAAACTACCATGGACCCCGAGGTAGACCAAGAAGACTGTGGAGAGATAATATACATACAGACCTACAAGCACTTGGAATCAGCGACTGGCAAGAGAAGGTCAACCAGAGAGATGAATGGAGACAGCTTGTATCTGCAGCAAAGAACATCAATGGCTCGGAATGCTGAAGAAGAAGAAGAGTTGTGTTGTAGTAAACGCTCCCAAAGCAGCCAGGAAATGCTTTACAGACACTCTGAAGATGTCAGTCAAAGCTTTTGGAATTAATCACGACACATGGGAGACTGCTGCCAAAGACCAAAATTCAAGGTGTACATCATTACGGAAAAGTGTGGTCACTTGCAAAACATACAGGACTGCAAGAGCTGTGAAAACACAAGACTGGACCCAAAAAAAAAACAACAACCGCAGGAGATCCACCTCCTGGAACGTCAAGCAGTCTTTGCCCACATTGTAAAAGAACATTTTGAGCCAAAATAGGCCTTGCCAGCCATATTAGAACTCATGGCTCAACACTCAGGCAAGTCTCCTAATGATTGCACCATAGTGGCCACATTTAACATATATACAGACACTAAATAAGTCAGAAAATGAGATAGATAAATAGGTTATATACACACAAGTAGAAAAGTAGTTAGGTGTGTAAAGTAGATAGACAAATATCATGTACTTACTCGCTGTATAGTAATTTCATAAACTCATAGATGTTGTTAGCAGTTTGTTTGGTTAAACGCGAAAGGCCAGCTATATAATCCTGGGGAGGTTGTCAAAAAATATTTTTTAAACATGCACATAATTATAATAAAAGTCATCAAAAAATTTAAACTTGAATAAATTCTATTTTAAAAATTAAAAATAAATATTACAAATCAACAACTCGGCTCCATGGCCGAGGAGTTAGCAGCTTTCTCCGCTAACCCCGAATACTCTCGTCACGTGACGCGACGAGAATTAGCAGTGGTTCGAATCGCAAAAGTGACTTATGAGAGTATGGAGCCGGTCGCTCAGAAAGTCGTGGCGTGCTGATGAGCGTAATCTAGCCTAGGAATCAACATACAGCTGAAAGATGCTGGTGTTGACCGCAATATCCTGAAACAGGATGGAAACGCGGAAAAAACAAAAAAACAAACAAAAACAAAGATCTTAGTCATAATAAAATAAAGTAGGAAATATAAAGAAATATGTGTAGTTGAGGCAAGAAATAAGACAGAAAGTTGCACTTTGAAACATTAATGGCAGGCCATTTCATCAGGTGATACCAGGTGGAATAAGAAAGAAGAGTCAAGATGGCGAAGGGGTTACGGACGCAGTTGGTAATCCCGCATACCCGCGTTCAAAACACAGCTGCAGGCGATTTGGCAGCAGACCATGTTGCGTTGGTTTTTAATGAAATGGTATGGGTGCCAGGTGATCAGAAAGCAATGGCAAACTACTAAACGTAAACTTGCCAAGAGATCACGACAGCAGGATAACTAACTAAACCAGAAACTACAATTGATAATCAAGCCAACTTAACTGCATCTAGAACTGATAACAGTGACAAGAACAATGTGAAATCCATCCATCCATCATGTGCCATGCCGGTAAGCGTGGGCGGTCATGTTCTGCCATCTCACTCGATCACCAGAGTCGTGGATCAGCTCCGTGTTTCTGTCTCGACCATGCCACAAGGCCAAGCCATCCAGGTACTTGCTTCTGGGTCTTCCCCTTGGTCTGTTCCCCTCGATCTTGCCAGTTGTCACCAAGTTCTCCAAATCATTTCTTCTCATAACATGCCCAAAAGATTGTGACTGTCTACGTCTAATGTCTCTAATCAGTTTACGATCTTCATTTGTTTCTTGAAGAACTTGTTCATTGGTCTTTCTGGCTGTCCATGGTATTCTTTGCATTTTCCTTAGAAACCACATTTCTACAGCCATCAGATGTTTCTCAGCCTGACTGCTCATTGTCGACGCTTCACATCCATATAAGAGTACAGGTTCTATGTAGCATCTCAACACTCCTTTTCTCGTTTCAATTGACATCTTTTTATTGGTCAGTATGTTTTTCATCTTGCTAAAGGCTACTTTTGCCATGGCGATTCTTGTTCTAATCTCTTCAAGGCATCTCCCATTAGATATTACTGTTCCAAGATAATTGTACCTATTCACTTGTTGAAGAATATTCCCATTTACTTGTATATTACATTGTGGAATTTCGTTCTTCCTAGTGACGACCATAATCTGTGTCTTTTTACAATTTAATTCTAACCCTAGTTGTTCACTGTGTGTAACAACCGCATCTACTAAATTTTGCAGGTCCTGTTCATTGTCTGCAATCAAGGCTGTATCATCTGCATATCTAATGTTATTGATGCATCGTCCCCCAATGTTGATTCCTTCCATATCTTCAATATTTCTGAAAATACTTTCAGACCAATGTGAAATAGAGGATGGATATTTTGTTGTGAGCACATCATTCAAAAGAACCATAAGTAGCATAATTTCAACCTGGCTGAACCAAATCAGAACAAAAATAGAAAAACATAGTTGGTCGAGAATGTACACGTGTGCCATTATCATGAATATGCCAGGTTCTCCTGAACCAAACACTGTCCACCAACCTTTACCACAATCCCCCAGGTACTTCTTTATGTCAGGCTCTCCTGAACCAAACACTGTCCACCAACCTTTACCACAAACCCCCAGGTACTTCTTTATGTCAGGCTCTCCTGAACCAAACACCGTTCAGCAACCTTTACCACAAACCCCCAGGTACTTCTTTATGTCAGGCTCTCCTGAACCAAACACCGTCCAGCAACCTTTACCACAAACCCCCAGGTACTTCTTTATGTCAGGCTCTCCTGAACCAAACACTGTCCACCAACCTTTACCACAAACCCCCAGGTACTTCTTTATGTCAGGCTCTCCTGAACCAAACACTGTCCACCAACCTTTACCACAAACCCCCAGGTACTTCTTTATGTCAGGCTCTCCTGAACCAAACACTGTCCACAAACCTTTACCACAAACCCCCAGGTACTTCTTTATGTCAGGCTCTCCTGAACCATACACTGTCCACCAACCTTTACCACAAACCCCCAGGTACTTCTTTATGTCAGGCTCTCCTGAACCAAACACCGTCCAGCAACCTTTACCACAAACCCCCAGGTACTTCTTTATGTCAGGCTCTCCTGAACCAAACACTGTCCACCAACCTTTACCACAAACCCCCAGGTACTTCTTTATGTCAGGCTCTCCTGAACCAAACACTGTCCACCAACCTTTACCACAAACCCCCAGGTACTTCTTTATGTCAGGTTCTCATGAACCAAACACTGTCCACCAACCTTTACCACAAACCCCCAGGTACTTCTTTATGTCAGGCTCTCCTGAACCAAACACTGTCCACCAACCTTTACCACAAACCCCCAGGTACTTCTTTATGTCAGGCTCTCCTGAACCAAACACTGTCCACCAACCTTTACCACAAACCCCCAGGTACTTCTTTATGTCAGGTTCTCATGAACCAAACACTGTCCACCAACCTTTACCACAAACCCCCAGGTACTTCTTTATGTCAGGTTCTCATGAACCAAACACTGTCCACCAACCTTTACCACAATCCCCCAGGTACTTCTTTATGTCAGGCTCTCCTGAACCAAACACTGTCCACCAACCTTTACCACAAACCCCCAGGTACTTCTTTATGTCAGGTTCTCATGAACCAAACACTGTCCACCAACCTTTACCACAAACCCCCAGGTACTTCTTTTATGTCAGGCTCTCCTGAACCAAACACTGTCCACCAACCTCTACCACAAACCCCCAGGTACTTCTTTATGTCAGGCTCTCCTGAACCAAACACTGTCCACCAACCTTTACCACAAACCCCCAGGTACTTCTTTATGTCAGGTTCTCATGAACCAAACACTGTCCACCAACCTTTACCACAAACTCCCAGGTACTTCTTTATGTCAGGTTCTCATGAACCAAACACTGTCCACCAACCTTTACCACAAACCCCCAGGTACTTCTTTATGTCAGGTTCTCATGAACCAAACACTGTCCACCAACCTTTACCACAAACCCCCAGGTACTTCTTTATGTCAGGCTCTCCTGAACCAAACACTGTCCACCAACCTTTACCACAAACCCCCAGGTACTTTTTTATGTCAGGTTCTCATGAACCAAACACTGTCCACCAACCTTTACCACAAACCCCCAGGTACTTCTTTATGTCAGGTTCTCATGAACCAAACACTGTCCACCAACCTTTACCACAAACCCCCAGGTACTTCTTTTACATTGTAGCAGCTCCATAGGAGTAGATGATAACATCACCTGGTCGCAAATTGTTGTGGATCAATTGTTGCACTTCTCATTCAGTGCAGCCTGCTGGCCAATCCCTACATTTCTGATCCAGTGTTATGACCCAGCACAGGTCTGACTTATCCTCTGGCAATCTGACCCAATCCTCTCCAAAAGATCTCAAACATGCACATTTCTCTGATTGTGTCCTCTGCCTGAGCCATCCAATATTTGCCTATGATCAGGCTGTGGCCCTTAACTATGTCCAGAGCTTAATGTGAGAGGGGGTTGTTTCATGTCTGCAGCCACTTGGAGATATGATTTAGCCTGCAGCACCTTGAGCCTGTCTGCAATTGTGGGTAAGGCTAGGATATATTGCAAAAACACTACCGGTGTCTCCCTTATGCATGCCAGTATCACCCATATAGTTTCATTCTGATGTGCTCTAGTTCAGAAGCCTGTTGACAGGAATGCTAGGTTTTGTGGCTGCTCACGGGCTGCATTAACCTATAGTCATACATCTGAAGTCGGAATAGATTCGCCTAATGGCGAGGGATACTGGTGATAGAGAAAGCTAATCCACACACAAAATTCAGTCCAACAGTATTAGAAGTGGGTGTATGGACTATGCTTGAGTTCAAAGCTAGCGAGCGCAAAAAAAAAACAACCTATAGTCACATCCATTTGTAGGCTTTATAATAATAATTATTATAGTAGACCATATAGAGCCAGATACTGCAGCCCTTGATTGATAAAAAGAAGATAGCTCTCCTAAGAAACAAGGAAAGACCAACGCGTAACACTCTGAGTGAGCTGAAGCAAGCGAGGAAGGATGTACAAAAGGCTGCCAGGCAGTGTGCAAATGACTATTGGATCAAGTTAAGTTATGTGAGTCCATTCAAATCGCAAGTGATAAGGGAAACATCAGAAGCATGTATGAAGGGATAAAGAAAGCCTGTGGTCCAATGATCAAAAGAAGTGCACCGCTGAAAACCTTGACTGGAGAAATCATCACTAATAAGAAACAGCAGATGGATAGATGGGTCGAGCACTATTTAGAGCTTTACTCAAGTGAGACCAAGCTGGCGGATGATGCCCTCAACGCCATAGAGCCCTTGCCAACTCTTGACCACCTGGACACACTTCCCACTATAGCAGAAGTTAAGTGTGCTATAAATGAGCTTGCATCTGGCAAGGCTCCAGGTAAGGATGGGATTCCAATAGAGGTGATCAGGAGTGGGCAAGACACCCTCGCTCTACAGATCCACCAGCTAATAGAGCTATGCTGGCGAGAAGGACAAGTCCCACAGGATTTCAAAGATTCAAACATCATAACGCTGTACAAGAACAAGGGAGATCGGAGCGACTGCAACAACTATAGGGGTATCTCACTTCTGTGTATTGTTGGGAAAGTATTTGCCAGAATTTTCCTGCGCAGACTTCAAGTCCTGGGAGATCAAGTCTACCCCGAATCGCAGTGCGGCTTCCGTCAGAACCGGTCTACCATTGATATGATATTCTCATTGCGACAGATGCAAGAAAAATGCCGGGAACAAAATCAGCCACTGTTTATTGCCTTCATTGACCTCACAAAGGCATTCGATTTGGTCAGTCGTGAGGGTCTGTTCAAAGCACTAAAGAAGATTGGCTGTCCACCAACTCTTCTGTCCATTGTGGAATCGTTCCACACAGGCATGAAGGGTATAATCAAGTTTGATGGCTCAACTTCAGAAGAGTTTGAAATCAAGAGTGGAGTTAAGCAAGGTTGTGTACTAGCCCCCACCCTCTTTGGGATATACTTTTCACTTCTACTGAAATATGCCTTTCGTGATCAGGATGACAGTATATACATTCACTCACACTCAGATGGTGGCCTCTATAATGCTCAGAGATTGAAGGCCAAGACCAAAATTAGCAGGGTACTAATCAGAGAGTTGCTTTTTGCGGATGATGCTGCGATTACGACCCACTCTGAGGAAGAATTGCAATGTCTACTATCTGCATTCTCCAATGCTTGTTCTGAATTTGGTTTAACAATTAACAAAAAGAAGACACAGATTATGTCACAAGGTGCACATGGTGTACCATGAATCTTTATTGACGACACCGAACTGGAGATAGTAGACCATTTTACATATCTAGGATCAGAGGTAAATAGCAAATTATCCCTCGATCAGGAAATCAACATCAGGATTGGCAAGGCAGCAACAACAATGAACATGTTAGCAAAAAGAGTCTGGGAGAACAGGAAGCTTACTGCCAAAACAAAAGTCCTCGTCTACCAAGCCTGCGTCCTTAGTACTCTTCTTTATGGCTGTGAAACCTGGACAACTTACTCACGCCAAGAGAAACGTTTAAACAGCTTTCATATGCGGTGTCTGCGAAGAATACTTGGTATTAAGTGGCAAGACAAAATCACAAATACTGAAGTATTGGAAAGATCAGGTTGTGTGACGGTGTATTCCATGCTCATTCTTCGTAGACTTAGGTGGATAGGACACGTTAGGAGGATGGATGATGGTAGAATACCAAAGGACATCTTTTTTGGTGAATTACAGACGGGTAGGAGATCTCAGGGTCGGCCTCTACTACGATACAAAGATGTGTGCAAGCGGGACATGATTGATACAGGCATTGATAATGCACAATGGGAGCATTTCGCCGCTGAACGTGTAGCATGGAGGGCAACTATCAGAAATGGAATAAAGACAAAGGAGAAAATGATTGCAGATAAAGCACACACAGAGTGTGAGAGACGTAAGATGGTGCAAAATGGTGGAAATGACCATGTTTTCACATGCACCTACTGTGGGAAAACATTTGCAGCAAGAATTGGCCTTACCAGCCACACTCGCCACCGCCATGGATCGTAGTTATTGCCATATGACAGTTATTAAGCCTTTTTGAAGCACAATGTACCAAACTATCGTCTGTCAAGACGGAAAGGTGCCAATGAATGAATAGAAAACACACATACCTTATCTTCCTCACCAGGTGGAGAATTGTCAGATGTCACCAAAGTTTCCTCACTGGGTGGAGAACTGTCAGATGTCACCAAAGTTTCCTCACTGGGTGGAGAACTGTCAGATGTCACCAAAGTTTCCTCACTGGGTGGAGAACTGTCAGATGTCACCAAAGTTTCCTCACTGGGTGGAGAACTGTTAGATGTCGCCAAATTTTTTTCACTGGGTGGAGAACTGTTAGATGTCGCCATTCTGAGATCCTATAAAACAAAACAAACAAAAAATAAGTTACATGGATTCTGCTGCTATAAATTGGGTGTAGTACTGACAGACATACATTCCGGAATACATAAGCAGACACACAATGAGCTCAGTACAGAATAGAACTAGTTCCACTGTCATACTGTTTTATCTTCTTGGATGTCATGTTTAGAATTAATTTTCACTGGACTTTTCCAGTTTACACTGTTTCTATGAGTGAATAGATTAGATCAACAGGACCAAACCATTTTAATATTTAACAGGGGCATAGCCAAGATCACCAACATCAGTCTTGTGTTTTCCCCCACATAATTTTGACTTTCAAATTGCTTTTCAAAGTTGTGTCATCATGTGCTATGTTTGTTGCATGCACACACACTTTCAAATATCTCATCTCATTCCTCTTGTACCCTGCGGTTACAAGGTGAAGTATAAACAACAGGAGAGTGCCCATTTATGGGCTTCATATGTTGTGATTCCAGTGGATTCTGTTATTCCCTCTGTCCGTCGTTTACATAGTCAGTCTCTTCTTCTTGTTCCATTTGATCTATACATCATTGCTTGTTGTGGTATACTGTTAGTTGGTAGCTAACCTAATTAAATAGCCAAACAATTTAACTTGCTGTTTTCTGATGAAATCTAGCACTGCTATAATCCCCATTTAGTTCTGATTTCTTCATTTCTGATGTTGCCTCTTATTGATACACTGATTATTCTTCTGAGGAATCTCATTCAAACATATGTGTGTATATAGGAACACGCACACTCACACAACATTCAATATTTAACACAAGAACAACAATAATGTTCAAACCTGACGGTATGTACAGCATTGGTCGTAGTACTAGTAGCAGTAGTTGTAATTAGTAATATAGTGGTAATTGCAGTAGCAACATAAGTAGTAAAAATAGCAGGCATGGTAATTATAAGTCAATCAATCATGTGCCATGCCGGAAAGCGTGGGCGGTCATGATTTGCCATTTCACTCGATCACCAGAGTCGTGGATCAGCTCAGTGTTCCTGTCTCGTCCATGCCATGTGGCCAAGCCATCCAGGTATTTTCCTCTCGGTCTGTTCCCTTCTATCTTGCCAGCTGTCACTAAGTTCTCCAGTCCATTTCTTCTCATAACATGTCCAAAAAATTTTGACTGTCTACGTCTAATTTCTCTAATCAATCTACGATTTTCATTTGTCTCTTGTAGTACTTGGTCATTGGTTTTTCTATCTGTCCATGGTATTCTTTGCATTTTCCTCAGAAACCACATTTCTGCAGCCATCAGATGTTTTTCAGCTTGACTGCACATTGTCCAAGTTTCACATCCATACAAAAGAACAGGCTCTATGTATCCCCTCAACACTCTTTTTCTCGTTTCAATTGACATCATTTTATTGGTCAGAATGTTTTTCATCTTGCTAAAGGCTACTTTCGCAATGGCGACTCTTGTTCTAATCTCTTCAAGGCATCTGCCATCAGATGTTATGACTGTTCCGAGATAATTGAACCGATTCACTTGTTGAAGAATATTCCCATTTACTTGTATATTACATTGTGGTGCTTCGTGCTTCCTAGTGACGACCATAACCTGTGTCTTCCTACAATTTAATTCCAACCCCAGCTGCTCACTGTGTACAACCACAGCGTCTACTAATTGTTGCAGATCCTGTGCATTGTCTGCAATCAATACTGTATTATCTGCATATCTAATGTTATTTATGTTTCGTCCTCCAATGCTGATTCCATTTAGGTCTTCTACATTTCTGAAAATATTTTCACTGTATAGGGAAAAAAGATCTGGAGACATTACACATCCCTGCCTAACACCTCTCTTAATAGATTGATATTGTCCTACTTCATTATCATTCCTTATGGCAGCTTGTTGTTTCCAATATATGTTTTTTATAAGTCTAATGTCTTTCCCATCAATTTGTAGATCTGCAAGCATATCCACAATGTTGACATGTCTAACTCTATCAAAAGCCTTTGTGTAGTCAATAAAGCAAAGATGTATATCCTTGTTTACTTCTAAAGCACGTTCAATAACTGTTCGCAGCATATACACAGCATTTACTGTACCCTTTCCTTCTACAAACCCACATTGTTCTTCCCCTATTTCAGGTTGTATTTTCTTCCTCACTCTTTGCATGATAATTTGTAACAAAATCTTTGTGATGTGACTCATTATACTAATTGTTCTATGTTGATCACATTCTAAAGTTCCTGATTTCTTTGGGATAGCAATAAATACAGAATTACATAATTCAGAAGGTATATCTCCAGTATCATATAACGTGTTCAGCAGTCTAGTGACTTGCTCTAGTCCAAATTCTTCTAAAGCTTTAATCATTTCTGTTGTAATGTTATCTGCACCTGGGGCCTTGCCAGCTTTCATATGCTTAAGAACATTTTGAACCTCCATCTTTAAAATTTCTGGTCCTTCATTATTAAATCTAATAGCATACTGTTCCTCTCTGTTATCATTATACAGGTCTTTCACATAATCTGTCCATACATGTAGAATCTGATCTTTTTCTATTATCCTTTTGCCATCTTTAGTTTTTAGACAGCCTGTTGATGTACTTGTTCTTTTATTAGTAAGTTCCTGAATTCTCTTGTGCACTAATTTGGTATTTTGACTGTTGTGTTGTTTTTCAATTTCTAAGCACTTTTCCTCAAGCCATGATTCTTTTGCCTTCCTACATAATACTCTGACTTGTCTGTGAATTTCTTCATATTTGGCAGGATTATTTTTGTTGAGTCTTCTTGTTTCCATTAAGTGTAAAATTTCCTCAGTCATCCATTTCTTACGACCCACCTTCTTTAATTTTGGAATAGTTGTTTCTGCAGCCACATTGATTGAATTCTTTAACATTTCCCATTGATCATCCACATCCTGGAATAGGATCTCAAGATCAGACAATATTTCAAATCTGTTCTGTACTTCTATGTTGAATTTGTTTTGTATTTCCTTGTCATTACTCAATGTACACAAGTCATATTTAGTGTTTCCTGTTATATACTTGACTTTCTTCAACTTTATCCTCAATGTTCCTGTGAGTAATCTGTGGTCACTATAACAATCAGCACTGGGAACTGTTTTTGCTACTTTAAGCGCGTTTCTAAATCTTCTGCTAATGAGAATGTAGTCAATCTGGTTTCTAATCCTGCTATCAGGACTCCTCCAGGTCCATAATCTTCTAGGGTGTTGCTTGAACCAGGTATTTCCTACAATCATTTCCTGTTCTTTTGCCCACTCTACTAGTCTGTATCCTCTTTCATTTCTCTCTCCTAAACCATAGTTTCCTACTGTGTATCTATCCCCTTGATTTCCTACTTTTGCATTGAAGTCCCCTATTATGATGTTTATTTCTGAATTTTTACATTTCTTTAAGGCAGACTCTATGTCATTATAAAATTCCTCTACACTATCTTCACTGGACTCTCCTGTCGGGGCATATACCTGAATAACATTTATGTTAAAAGGTCTGCCACTCAATTTAACTAGAAGAACTCTGTCCGACACGGCCCAATATCCCTGAACAGACGTTGATGTTTTCTGGTCCAAAATTATTGCAACTCCCCTATGTCGATCTTCACCTCCAGAATAAATAATCTTAAAATCTTTATGTATCTTGATGCCTGCTCCTGTCCATCTCGTTTCGCACATACCTAATATATTAATTTTTTCTCTTTGAATTTCTTGTGTTATGTTCTCTAATGTTCCGTCGTTGTTTAACGTCCTAACGTTCCATGTTCCTAATTTTAATGTCTCTGTCCTTGTCTTGCGATGATCAGTCTTTAAGCGAATCATAATTATAAGTAAGTAGTAGTATTACTATTAGTTACTTATAGTAATAACTATCAGTAGTTGTAATGGTAGTTAGTAGTAGCAGAAATGGTGTAGCAGTAATGGTAGATGTAATAACAACAAAGGTAGGCTGGTAGGCGTACAAGTAGTAGTAGCAATTAGCAGTAGTCAGTAGTAGTACTAGTAGTAGGCTTTATCACTAGCAGTAGCAGTAGAACTAGTACTAGCAGCAGCAGGAGCAGGAGTAGTAGCAGCAGCCGACAAATATTAAATTCCAGATTCATGACCACCGGTAAAGTATAGTAATATAATATACTCTAAACTAGTAAGCTAAAGATCACCAGAGTAAGAAAGAAAATATAAAAAGGGGGAGGTGGATGAAGGGGGTTTACATGGCTGAGACTTTTGTTTCTGCTGTGGTTACAGCCAAGAGTTATAGATTAAAATATGCACAATTGTGAAGGGGATGGCGCTGTATGCTGTTTGGATTATGATTATGCTTAGCTTTTGCAAAATTAAAAGTAATTTTTTTTTTACTAATTTGTTCCTAATTCTGGAATGCTCAGTTTCTGCTAAGATCAGATGCTTAGTATTGTCAAAAGTTGTTCACTGTAGGCTCCCAGTGGAGGGAGCCGCCGTCTATCATGTGACACCTCTAATCTGGCCACCCCGGATTCTGAAATTGCACATATGGTAGCATTTTTGCTCAGTTCCCAGACTGAAATAAACTGTCATTTGACTCATAAAACTGAAACCACTAATAAATCACACCTCATATCAACTCTGCTGTGTTTCCGCCTTGTAGCGGTATAGGGGCCTGCATGTTCCACCAATGATTCCAAGATCAGATTCTATCCCAACTGGTAGCACAGTTACTTTAAAACTCAGCTACTTACTTTCAGGTTCTAAACTAAGATGTCGGGCAGGTCATGAAGTTGGGAACAGACGAAGTGATACACAAACCTGCTGCCCCTTTCCTTTAGGTAGACTGGAGACAAAGGGCCAGGGATAGCAAACTTGAAAAATTGCTTGTCGAAGTAGGGTGTAATGATGAGCCACATGCTTGGCCAAAGAGTGCTGCAACGTAATCTCTTATAATCATTTTTTTCCGCGTCTCCATCCTGTTTCAGGATATTGCGGTCAAGACCAGCATCTTTCAGTTGTATGTTGATTCCTAGGCTAGATTACGCTCATCAGCACGCCACGACTTTATGAGCGACCGGCTCCATACTCTCATAAGTCACTGGCGCGACTCGAACCGCTTCTAAACCTCGTGCGCTCACGTCAACCACGAGAGTATTCGGGGTTAACGGTGAAAGCTGTTAACTCCTCGGCCAGGGAGCCGGCCTTATAATAATATTAATTGTTATTAATTATCCTCAAAAGTAATTGGGAACAGCTTTGTCGTGTTTCCTGTCTTCAGAAAACCTAACACCTCGCTTTGCGATTTTAAAACGCTGTTTCCAAACGTTCAGTGAATCAACGAAAAGAAGAAGCTTCACCAATTTCATTTCTTATGCCCACGTACATAAACATGACCTAAAATGAAAACAGAACCAGAAGTCCGTCGCGGTTTTAAAACGCCTTTCTCGATCTTCCTGAAGCACATTGATCTTTCTTTCTGGTGCACGCGAACATACCGCACTTCTTGCCATGCCACCCCCCACCTCCCAAACAAATAAACCACCAAAAAAAAGTTGCACTTGGCATCATGTTTCACTTTTCCAAGTTAAATTCAATGTTTGCACAGATTCACAGTGTGCACTTATGCTGACATCGGTAACTAATCAGGCATCGTTTCCAAGTTAAATTCAATGTTTGCACAGATTCACAATGTGCACTTGACTTATGCTGACATCGGTAACTAATCGGGCATCGTTTCCAAGTTTCAAGTTACGGCGCGGTCTTGACTAATTATTAAACGGTATAAGATGGTCATTTACGATCTCGCTGTCAGTTTGGGGCCCAATCCATCTCGTTTCGCACATTTTGGATGGATGGCGGTAGATTACCAAAGGACATCTATTTTTTGTGAATTACAGATGAGTAAAAGATCCCAGGGTCGGCCTTTACTACGGTAAAAAGATGTGCGTAAACGGGACATGATTGATACAGGCACTGATATTGCACCTTGGGAGCAAGTCGCCGCTGATCGTGTTCCATGGAGGGCAAAGATCAGAAATGGAATAAAGACAAAGGAAACAATGATTGCAGATAGGTCATACACTGAGCGTATGAGACGTCAGATGGTGTGTGATGATGGATATGACCATGTGTTCACATGATCCATTGTGGTCGAACATTTATTTACAGCGCGAATTGGTCTGATCAATCACATTAGCTAGCGCCATGGGTTGTAGTAATAGTAATAGTATTGTGCCTTTTTTGAAGCACAATGTAACAAACTATCGTATGTCAATAGCAAGTACCATTTTAACCATTCCTGTTATACACTTACATCTGCGAGTACTAATGTAAAGGGAATTTTTGTTTATTTTTTAGGTCACTGATCTCCCGGTTTCTTTTTATTACAGACTATCTATCGTCTGTCAATAGCCATCTATTTACTGCCATGCTAATTGCTAGTTGCCAGGTTGGAATTTGTTTTAAAATAGCATGCCCAAATGAAGATTGAGGACCCTGTAATTAGCTTCGATTAACGAAATAATTTATATACTTGGACGGTAGTTAAAACATCATAGAGTAGACTTTACTAACCATAACCTAATTTACAACATCTATGACAACACGACTAAATCAAGAAGGCATGTTATGTTCGTATAGTCTGTTAGACCTGTGAATATCCTTAAATAATAAACATAAATCTACCATGTATTGGCTAATTAAAAAAAATATATAATGAACATCATTACATTATGAATGAGTAAATTCACATCCATAATTTAGTAAGTAACTATGAACACGAGGTAGTAGTAACCAGGGACAGAAAATGTACTGTGAAATTAAAAGTATGTTAAAAGTACGCTATGCATGCGTACTTGAAACTGAACTGTGTACCATCACACAGCATGAACTCATTATTATCAGTAACTTTAACACCACCTAACCACATTACTTTCTTAGAAATTTTCGCTCATATTTTTAGCTGTGTTATGAATTCACATATTTGAATGTTTGTAAACAGACTTTTGTTCTCTCCCCCCTCCCCCTTTCCTCCCCATCGTCCCTGTATTGTATCATATTATTAATATTAAGTTAAAGTTAGTCATTGTAATTGTTCTTGTCCCATCGACATCGTGATATCGAGAAAAGGATGCAGATCAAGCCTTGATTCAAGGAAACAATGTAGATCGGGCCAGTGAGAATGCTCTTTTTATTTAATTCTTAATAATAAAATGGAAAAACATTATAGTTATATGTATACATAAGATGGTATTGAATAGCCTCAGAACTAGGTATGCAAGACTAAAGAGAAAGCTGTGAAAAAGCAATCATCATGATCGCAGGACAAAGTTAAGAGTTACAGAGTAGACTAAAAAGACTACTGTTAAAACGAAATAAACTAATAAGTAATAAGAGCCTAAAACTAATATACTACATCGGAATAAACATTAATAACAGACATGAAAAAATGCTATAAATTAAAACGAAACATACTTTGCTGTGGTTGGAGTATTCGTTGTGGTTATCAGTAAATCCAGAGAGTAGTACTCAAGTAAATTACCACGTGTGTTGTCCGGTGTGGCGGAAATCGTGGTAAAAGTCTCGATAATTGATGGGTGGTAGTTACACGTGTGTCGTTAGGGCGTGTCAGGTGGTCAAGAATGAAATGAGAAGCGGAAAAGTTCCCAAGGTAAATGAACGAATGAATTATACAACGGCAGTAATGTAACTGAGGATGAATAATTATAGACACGGTAGACTAGCGAGACCCCAGGTAGCATGTGTGGAATAGTAACACTAGAAGTGAACGGTTGTAAAGGTTTATAGTTTATATGAAATAAAATATATGTTAGCGAAGTTTGGATAACTTTTTGTTTGATTACAACCTACTTTTTCCTTCGTTCTGAAGAAGCAAAAAAAAAAAAAAAAATAGATCTCGTTGAACTGGAACCTGCTCCCGAAGCGTTGGTTATAATTAACTGATGACGTCTTATGTATGGGATGATAAATGCCTTCGACTTCCCGTAATATGTATGCCTTGGGCTGATATATTACCGAAATGTTGTCATTGCCTTATAATACAACATGTCTGCTACCATAATAATAACTTTAAAAGTCATCACTTTGACACACCCCTACTTCTCAATTTTCACCATCCATTTTAGTTTTGTCCACACATACTTTCTATTTTTCAATTAATTCTTTTTAGGTTTTTGTGTTGCGTATTTTCACATGTTTATTTGTTTGTTTGTTTAGTCTTTGTGGTCGAATCTTTCCTCATTTGCTGCCTCTCTGGTCAGCTCAGAGCTTTTGCCGACGTGATATACTTTTTGATGTTTTCTAGCGTTTTATTATTGTTGTTTAGTTTCTTGGTCCGTACGTTTCTCGAACTTTTCGGCTGTTGATCCTGAAAAGGATTAGTCTTTAAAATGACCCGTCGCGGTCTTGACGTTGTCCGCGTGATGCTCCCTGCTTTCTGCATCTGTTTCCTGTCCTGCTTTCTGTATCCGTTTCATGTCCTGCTTTTTGTATCTGATTTATGTCCCGCTTACTGCATCTGTTTTCTGTTCTGCTTTCTGTATCAGTTTCCTGTCCTGCTTTCTGTATCCGTTTCATGTCCAGCTTTCTGCATCTGATTTATGTCCTGCTTTCTGCATCTGTTTCATGTCTTGCTTTCTGCATCTTCTTCTTCTTTCGTTCGTTTGAAATATGTCTATAACTGCAATGTTTTGAGGGACGCAGAGGTGTTTTCAAGGTACCAGGGCCAGGTTTTATACTGGCCAAGGCCTACTAACACGTATTAGTCGTGCATCCTGGGCAACAGGTCCCTTCGAGGTCCTGGCTAACACAGTAGGATCGCTGATTCTTGCGAAGTCGAAGAGTATCTGCCTGCACGGCGAGGAACCACCAGTCTGCACATCAATAAGTGGGACAGCTGATACTCACGCAAACCTCAGTCCGGTATGACATCACACTGATGTTGGACAACAGGATGTACGGGACTTCACGCTGGAGTTTACAGCCAGCGAACGCAAGCAAGCACTGCAATGTTGTCTCTTGTATGAATTTAACTGTCTTTTTTTTTTTAGTTCACTCAGCGGTACATAGAGTTTATCTTCTACTGTCGTCTCTGTAGGCCAGAAGGTTTGCCTAGATATGTTGTATTTTGGGCAGTATTGGAGTATATGCCCTGCTGTCTGCGACGCCAACCCACATGTGCACATGGCTGATTCACCAATCTTGAATTTTGTAACTCAATACACTTAAAACTATGGCTGCAATGGACACAGAGCAGAGAATGCTCTTCACACTATACCAGCACTTGATCCTCTCAGTAATTGATTATGGACTAGGACTACTCACTGTCTCAAAGAGTCAGCTGGTGAAATTGGAGCGCATACAGAACGAAGCTATGCGGGTGATTCTGGGATGCACTAGAGACACCCCAGTAGTGTGTATGCGTTACATCCTTGGTCTGCCGACTGTTGCTGGTAGGCACAAGGTGATGCAGGCGAAGGCATACCTCAGAGTAGCTGCAGACACAGACCACCCACTG
The DNA here is from genome assembly GCA_963921405.1 of Cepaea hortensis. Lineage (NCBI taxonomy): Eukaryota > Metazoa > Mollusca > Gastropoda > Stylommatophora > Helicidae > Cepaea > Cepaea hortensis. Next base: position 17,621,154 of record OY992880.1, on the reverse strand, counting down.
CATGAGGCGCTGGGCGCAGTTAAGGATCAGCGACTGATAAGAGGAAAATCATGGATGGCTCAGGCAGAGGATACGATCAGACAGGTGTACATCTTGGAGAATATTAGGCGAGGAGAGGAGTGGGTCAGAGTGTCAGCGGAGCAGTCAGACTTGTGCAGAGTTATAATCACATTGTGCAGGGAGTGGTCAGCAGGGGCCTGGGAAGTGGAAATCCAGCAACTTATTCAGGATAATGCTCGCCCGGGTGATGTGATTATCTACACAGATGGTTCGGTGTTGAGAGGTAAGAAAAGTGCCTGGGGATTCTTAGCAAAAGCTAACGGTCGACGTTTGGTGCAGGAGAGCCTGGCGTATGATACCACAACATCTAGCCTAAGAATGGAGGCGGAGGCGGTTAGTTCAGCTTTCCGCTGGATGGAGAATACGATACACACACACATCGTGATTGTAACTGACTCAGAAAGCATGCTGAGTAGGGTGAGGACAGGCAAGCTTCGCGCAGAGTGGCTTGCTTCGCTTCGGAAGTCACGGGTGACAAGCATCGTCTGGATCTTTTCTCCGGGGCATGCTGGTGTGCTGGGGAATGAACAGGCGGACAGATTGGCTGGCTCTGCAAAACTTGGTGGAGTATTGATGCATGATAAGGAAGACGTGGTTGCGGCCTTGTGGGAGCACGTGTACACCTCGGAGGAGCAAATGGATCACCATGGTCTGGCAAGAATACGACAGCGTGGAGTGACGAGGGGATCTGGCCGATGCTCGAAGAAAAGGTGAGACGGACATATAATCAGATTGCTACTGGAACTATTAGTGTTGGAACTCTTCGCTGACTGCTGAGGATGGGGACGGGGCGCTTATGGGAATGCCCCGAATGCTGTGATGTCGGTTCCTAAATCAATCAATCAATCTTGAATTTTGTATACATGTGGTTGCGCAATCTATTGTGCCCTGTCCTGGGGCGCAGAATAATGACTTGTTCTGGTCTATCCAAAACGTGGTAGTCATCTTGAGCAGGTTTTGTTGGCTTTCTGACTGATTTTATCATTCTTTTCTTTTGTTGGTATGTAACGGGCACATCAGACTGTTCTTCTTTTGCTCCTTCCTCAGCCAATCGATCAGCACTGTCGTTCCCGGGTACTCCACAGTGGGATGGTATCCACTGTATGGTGATCTTACGCTAGCTGCCAAGTTCAGAAAGTAGTGTCCTTAGTACTGGAAATTTCCCAGACAAGAGCGCCACGAGTACTGATTTTGTATCTGTCAATAGCACCACAGGTTGTGTACAATTAATGGTATTTAGTAATTTCTCTGTTGCCATCTTCATTGCCTCAATTTCAGCATCATAGTTATGTCAGTACTTTCCTTTTTGTACTCTGGCCGTGTCCCTAGCATTATTTGGGTATTCTGTGTACACTCCCGCTCCTCCATTTCGAACATCATTTTGTGGTGACCCATCTGTGTAGACTCTGATCCAGAGGTCCTGTGTATATTCTTCATCAAGGAAGCTGAGAGTGGCTCTTCTGCGCTGTACACTGTTCTATTCTTCCTTGTCAAATATTCCTCTCACTTTGTCTGGATGTGTAGTGACAGTCTACGTTCATCTTCCCATGGAGTTCGCCCTGGAATAGTTTTCAGGGGGATACCAACTGTGGGCAGATCGTTGTTTTGTCTGGCTTTCTGCACCTGTTTCATGTCCAGCTTTCTGCACCTGTTTCATGTCCAGCTTTCTGCACCTGTTTCATGTCCAGCTTTCTGCACCTGTTTCATGTCCAGCTTTCTGCACCTGTTTCATGTCCAGCTTTCTGCACCTGTTTCATGTCCAGCTTTCTGCACCTGTTTCATGTCCAGCTTTCTGCATCTGTTTCATGTCCAGCTTTCTGCACCTGTTTCATGTCCAGCTTTCTGCATCTGTTTCATGTCCAGCTTTCTGCACCTGTTTCATGTCCAGCTTTCTGCATCTGTCTCATGTCATACTTTCTGCATATGTTTCATGTCCAGCTTTTTGCACCTGTTTCATGTCCAGCTTTCTGCACTTGTTTCATGTCCAGCTTTCTGCACCTGTTTCATGTCCAGCTTTCTGCATCTGTTTCATGTCCAGCTTTCTGCACTTGTTTCATGTCCAGCTTTCTACACTTGTTTCATGTCCAGCTTTCTGCACCTGTTTCATGTCCAGCTTTCTGCATCTGTTTCATGTCCAGCTTTCTGCACTTGTTTCATGTCCAGCTTTCTGCACCTGTTTCATGTCCAGCTTTCTGCATCTGTTTCATGTCCAGCTTTCTGCACCTGTTTCATGTCCAGCTTTCTGCATCTGTCTCATGTCATACTTTCTGCATATGTTTCATGTCCAGCTTTCTGCACCTGTTTCATGTCCAGCTTTCTGCACCTGTTTCATGTCCAGCTTTCTGCACCTGTTTCATGTCCAGCTTTCTGCACCTGTTTCATGTCCAGCTTTCTGCACCTGTTTCATGTCCAGCTTTCTGCATCTGTCTCATGTCATACTTTCTGCATATGTTTCATGTCCAGCTTTCTGCATCTGTTTCATGTCCAGCTTTCTGCACCTGTTTCATGTCCAGCTTTCTGCATCTGTCTCATGTCATACTTTCTGCATCTGTTTCATGTCCAGCTTTCTGCACCTGTTTCATGTCCAGCTTTCTGCATCTGTTTCATGTCATACTTTCTGCATATGTTTCATGTCCAGCTTTCTGCACCTGTTTCATGTCCAGCTTTCTGCACCTGTTTCATGTCCAGCTTTCTGCACCTGTTTCATGTCCAGCTTTCTGCATCTGTCTCATGTCATACTTTCTGCATATGTTTCATGTCCAGCTTTCTGCATCTGTTTCATGTCCAGCTTTCTGCACCTGTTTCATGTCCAGCTTTCTGCATCTGTCTCATGTCATACTTTCTGCATATGTTTCATGACCAGCTTTTTGCACCTGTTTCATGTCCAGCTTTCTGCACTTGTTTCATGTCCAGCTTTCTGCACCTGTTTCATGTCATACTTTCTGCACTTGTTTCATGTCCAGCTTTCTGCACTTGTTTCATGTCCAGCTTTCTGCACTTGTTTCATGTCCAGCTTTCTGTACCTGTTTCATGTCCAGCTTTCTGCATCTGTCTCATGTCATACTTTCTGCATATGTTTCATGTCCAGCTTTTTGCACCTGTTTCATGTCCAGCTTTCTGCACTTGTTTCATGTCCAGCTTTCTGCATCTGTCTCATGTCATACTTTCTGCACTTGTTTCATGTCCAGCTTTCTGCACTTGTTTCATGTCCAGCTTTCTGCACTTGTTTCATGTCCAGCTTTCTGCACCTGTTTCATGTCCAGCTTTCTGCACCTTTTTCACGACCTGCTTTCTGCACCTGTTTCATGTCCTGCTTTCTGCACCTGTTTCATGTCCAGCTTTCTGCATCTGTTTCATGTCCTGCTTTCTGCATCTGTTTCATGACCTGCTTTCTGCATGTCATATGGTTGTAGTGTACTACGTTACAGTTGCAGTCCTGCGTGAGACTAGTCCTTTTAACGACTCACTATAGTTTTGTGTGTGTTAGTTAAATCTGTTCATAGTGCTGGTTTAATCAGCTGAAATCCCTGGCTGCTTGATCTCGCATTTTATCAAAGTTTCTGAGTACTTGGTATTTCTCCTGCAGTTGGCTTCGGTATAAACACTGCCAGCGAAAGGAAACCTCGGAGATCTTACAGCACCACTCAGAAATTGGTAAAATAATTTAATCAACCCATTCGACTTGGTTCTGCCGGTGTGATATTGCAAGCATTGGGTGCCGATTGGTCTGTAAAAATATGGAAGCAGCACCATATACCCAAGCGAGAGCTGTGGTAACTTAGTGGCTAGACACGTGTCTGCCGGCCCGGTGGTCACTGCAGTGATTAGCATCGATCCGGCTTATTTAAACAAACTATCTGGACTCCCAGCTCCACCCAGCCTAAAGTGGGTTCCGGGAAATGTCGTGGGAAGGGAATTCGGCACGTGTGATATTGTCCACAATCTTTGGAGTGTTGATGGGTCTGTACACATACGGGACTAGCATACCCAATACTCCTTCAGATGTAAAAGAGGGCCATTTTCTACTTTGACTTCCCCCAGTGGCTCCGTCAGTTGGTGATACTGTTGCGTGTCCCCTGACTCCCCCAGTGACTTCGTCTGTTGGTAATACTGTTGCGTGTCCTTTACAGGACTTTGCGATCAACCCCGTGATGTTTTTCTAGCCTATTGTACGTTCAGTTGTTTGCCACACGAATACCATTTTCTCAGATACTCTTGGGGGATGTCGCTGGAGCTACGGCGTTCGTCCTCTGCGCGACGCTCTCGGCAGGCCGCCTTGTAGAAAGAGACCCAGCCATATTGGATATAACCCTGTGCAAGTAAGACGATGCTGTCGCCTATAAACTTACCACACGTACCCAATAGGCTTTAAGGTGGGGAGAACAACCCCTTCACTTTCACAAATATTTAGAGCGAAAGAAAGCAGGACTTGAAACAGATGCAGAAAGCAGTCAGCGCATCGCGGACAAGGTCAAGACCGCCGGCGGGTCCTTATAAAACGATCATTTGTGTTACACCTTTCTCTGAAATACAAACGATCATTTGTGTTACACGTTTCTCTGAAATACAAACGATCATTTGTGTTACACCTTTCTCTGAAGTAAAAGCGATAATGTGTGTTACTTTTCTCTGAAGTAAATACGGTCATTTGTGTTACACGATTCTCATAAATAAGAACGATCATTTGTATCAGTAATTAGTAGACATAGAGGTGGGGCAGGATGGGAGTATAAGTTATCACGAAAGAGGGTACTTTTCTGTTAATTCACCCCAGACAAACGGAATCCCAGTGTATGACGTCACATCCAGGGTTTCCCTGTGTTGCGCCGTAGCTCGGTGCGCAATTCTATCGGTATGCAATGTTCTATGCGGCGGTGGTGCGCTATGTCTTGCGGTGGTGGCCAGAATCGATCGAACAATGTCCGCCAGAATGGTGTTAAACACATCAAGACCAGCGCATTTAGTCAGTCGACGCCACATGAATTCGCACATGTAGGACTCTATAGTATGTCCAGAAATGAATGCCGTCATTCACGATCAATTATTTTGAAAACTGTCTGTTGCATCATTATGAAATTTTTCCTGCCGTCTTATATTTACCCCCACCCAAGGAATATGTCTTTGATAGGTCCAAAAGCAACTTACATCATGAAAAGCTGCGACATTTCTTTGATGTTTTGATGAAAAACTAGTGATTTCTCGCTAACAAACTTGTTTTACAGTAATGCCAATGCCCCGCCAGTTCGGATGACAAACACAAGGCGTATCCAGATTCGTACGGGAGTGGGTGCATTGTCTGCTCTGCTGAGACGGAACATGATTACATGTTTTGCACGACGAATATAGCTGTGAATGTCTCTGTAGTGGGCTTCCTTCTTAACGGTCAAGATGTTGGCCCGCTTTTCATTGAAGTTTATAGAATGATTCGTATGTTCGTGTGTTGTCCCCTCATTTGACAACGTGTTTATTCTCACGTTTCTTGTTATGCCACAATATGCCAGTTCCCACCGCAATATTACTCTTCGGTTGGTATTCGATGCGTCTAGAGCTTTTCGGTTTTTCAATGTCAGTTGTTTGTCACCGTTGAGGGATCACGGAATTGAAAATTCATCACTGTGGAATACAAACTGTTGCCATTAACAAGTTGCATTGTTTATGCCGATGCTGTAATGTTTAGGGCCTGCAATTCCTCTGAATATTTGTAGCAAAATATCCCAGTTGGTATGCACGTGGATTAAGGTCTGCGATCTGCTCAGACCTTAATCTGTGTCGGACGATTCTAGTTAGTTGATGACTGCTCTCGGTTGCATAAAATTCAATCCATCCTTTCTCCAATAATCCTCTTCCTCTTTCAACACATGGTCCTCACATTTTTCCAGTAACTTTTATCAATATTTAATAGCGCGGACTGGATTAGTATCTTGACGTCAGACAATTTGAATATAGTATTGTCAGCTGCCACCTGTCCTTTAATTTTAGCCCACACAAGTTCTATAGGGTTAAAATTAGAATGGTACGGCGGAAGTCTCAAGCACCCATGACGATGCTCTTCTATCAACTTCTCGATTTGATATTGCTTGCTTTTTGGCGTCTGTTTTACAAGGGACAACAATTCTAGCTAGAAATACGTTTCTGGAAATGGTATGTTTTCCATTCAGAGCCATATCTTTATCCCTCCCTTTGTGCTCGATGCTGTAGGTATTTTGTCTTCTTGGGCAACAAAATTGATAACATTGATATCATGCATTGTCCATAATTGGACACGACGGTCTATCTAGGGATGGAAGCACAGTATTCTCGAGCCAATCTCTAAATACATTACCATTCATCTTATTATGATAATCCCTATTGTCTGTATGCTTTGATACGAACACGAGCCCAGCATTCTGTTGTAAGCCATTATGCGTATTACCAGCATGGGCCATGACCAAAAGCTGTTCTATACTACTGGGCACATATCGCTTTATCTGGCCATCCACTGATTGCCATTCCTTATCACTTGTGTGGTGCGCATTGATCCACATTTCATCCAAACACACTATGCCATAATTTTCTTTGCGCATTTCCCTTATTTCACGTTGGTATCTGCTTCTCATGGCTCCTAAATGCGGTTGCTCGCAAAGAATATTTCTACCGCCCTTGTACTTTCTAAAAGTGAAGATAATGTCTTTATAATTTTCCACAAAGTTGTTTTGGATAACTCTATGTTATTGTTCTTTCTCAACCAAACCCTAAGTTTTCTTACAGTCACTGTTTCTTTGGCATCCAGCATTTTTATAATGCTGGATAATCCTGGATATAAAATACAAAATCCCCTCTGCTGTGTGTCCACCGTGACGAAGTAGAGGGGCTTGTGCGTCCCAATGACCCCAAGAGCTATGCCGACAGTAGCACAGCTACTGGTAGGGCCACCCATGTCGGACAGGTCAAGGGAGAGGGACCAGACGAAGAGACACACAAACCTGCTGCCTTGTAGGTAGACTGGGGACAGTCAAAGGCTAGGGAAAGCATCCCGAATAAATGCTTGTCGAAATCGGATGTACTGAGCCACAGGCTTGACAAAGCAGTGCAACGTAAAACCTGCTGCCTTGTAGGTAGACTGGGGACAGTCAAAGGCTAGGGAAAGCATCCCGAATAAATGCTTGTCGAAATCGGATGTACTGAGCCACAGGCTTGACAAAGCAGTGCAACGTAACTTAATTCATGATGTCACAAATCAAAATTAATCGTTATGGTGCTAATCCCGTGAAGTCCCATCAGGCGGCGATAGTGCCGGGCCCCCTGCCTCGAGGGGGTCCACCCATGACTACTGGTGGTCACCTTCCCCTGTGCTGTGGAGTCAAGGCACAGAGGAGTAGGTTAAGAGCTATTGACCAAATACCCCGGACACTCAACATGCTACAGTGGAATGCCGAAGGAGTTTACAAGAAGAAAGACTCCCTAACACAGCGTCTTCATAAAGATAGAATAGATGTGGCATGCATTCAAGAGACACACCTCAACGCCAATCACAAATTCTCAGTCAGAGGATATCAGGCCACACGTTTCGACCGTGAAGGACACAAAGGAGGAGTTCTAATACTTACACGAAATACAATACCTTGCAGCGAAGTATCTGTGATCTCTGACAACCAAACGGAAATTATAGGTGTTGATATAATGATAAAGGACGTGAAAATAAGAATCTACAATCTGTATAGCCCAGCAGATAAGGACCTTACACTCTCAAACATGAAAATAACTGACACAAACTGCATTATTGTCGGAGACTTTAATAGCCGTTCAGAAAGATGGGGATATCCAGATACTGACAAAAGAGGAGAAGAATTGGAGGACTGGGAAATAGACTCAAATCTCCATCTACTCAACAAAGCGGATGACACACCGAGCTTCTACTCCAGAAGATGGCTTACCACTTCTACTCCAGACTTAGCTTTCTGCACAGGAGACATCCTCCACAAAATTGATCGCCATGTGCTGGACCAATTAGCAGGTAGTGACCACAGACCAATCAAGCTTGTAATGAATATGGAGTATGTTCCACAGGAGCAAAAGCCCTTGCCCCGCTGGAATTACAAACGAGCAGATTGGGACATATTTGCCATACTAACAGACAAATATTGTGAAAACATAAATACACGATATGGCAACATAAAGCAAATGGTGGAAAGTCTAAACAGAGCGATAATACAGGCAGCCACGGAGTCCATTCCAAGAGGAGCGAGGAAAAATTACAAACCATACTGGACTGAAGAACTACAAAGTTTGGAGGACAAAGTTGAAGATGCCAGGAAGACAGCAGAGAGAGAACAAACAATTGAAGCGAACATCTCTCTCAAAGCCATCTCAGCAAAATATAAAAGAACAGTAAATCAAACAACAAGAGATTGTTGGAGGGAAAAAACAGAAAACCTGAATTTTGACAGGGATGGAAACAAACTATGGAAACTAGTGAAAGCCATGAACAATGAAGGACCTAGCAACAAACAAATAACAATTAAACAAGGAAATGCCTTGCTTACAGGAAAAAAGGCTGCAAATGCACTAATGGAACACTATGCAAATGCAAACCACATTGATAGTACAACCGAACAGAAGAAAGCAATCAAAGATAAACAGATACATCATACAAATACAGAGACAGCAGCAGAATATATGATGGCAAATCTAACAATGGAAGAAATGGAACAGGCAATGAATACCCTAAAAAAGAAGAAATCACCAGGAAAGGATGGAATCACAAATGAAATGCTAATAGGACTAGGCACTAAGGCAAAAAAGAAACTACTAGCAGTCCTAAATTACAGCTGGAAGAGGGGAATAGTCTCACAGGCATGGAAAGAAGCTATACTAATACCAATCCCAAAGAAAGGAAAAGACCTGGAAGAACCAAATGGCTATCGACCTATCAGTCTACTTAGCTGTGTAGGAAAATTAATGGAACGCATTATCAATGGCAGGCTAACATGGCATCTGGAAGAAAACCAACTCTTAACACCACACCAAGCAGGATTCAGAAAGTACAGATCCACTGAAGATCAAATAACCTATATAGCTCAGGAAATAGAGGATGCCTTCCAAGAGAAAAAGCACACACTAGCAGTCTGGATAGATTTAGAAAAAGCATTTGATAAAGTATGGAAGGAAGGACTGAAAGTAAAACTGCAAAACATGCATGTTTGTGGAAAAATGTACAAATGGATCAGCCACTACCTTGAGAACAGAACTGCCAGGACAAAAGTACAAGGACAAACCAGCAAAATGATGCTGTTGGGGCAAGGTGTCCCCCAAGGAGGAGTTCTTTCACCAACATTATTCCTATCATATATAAACGACATCACGGAAAATTTTCCAGCCAGACTACACACATCATCCTTTGCAGATGACCTAGCCATATGGACATCTGAAGAATATATTAGTACAGCTAACAGCAGAATACAGCAAGCCTTATTAGCACTAGAGGACTGGTCAAAATCATGGCTAGTGAAGATAAGTGAGGAAAACAACATGCACAGTGTTCTCCCTCTCAACTAAAACTCAGCAACCTAAGCTGGTATTGAATGGAAAAATATTGCGCCATGAAGAAAATCCAAACTATCTAGGAGTCACCTTTGATCGTCGCCTGACATGGAAGACACAGGTTGAGAAAAATCGAACAAGAGCAAGGCAAAGAATGGCAATCATGAAAAAGCTTGCTGGTACAACATGGGGAGCAGATGAGAAAGTTCTCAAGAAGTTATATACTGGGCGGGTGAGGCCAATACTGGAATATGGCATTGCAGCTTGGGCAACAGCAGCTAAGTCAAACTTTAACAAAATAAGTAGAGTCCAAAATCAAGGAATGCGAATCATAACTGGAAGCCTGAAGACAACGCCTATTAATGAATTAGAAAAGATCACTTGTTTACAACCAATGCAGGATAGAAGAGATAGCAGAGCCCAGCAACAAGCAGAAAAATTTAGAAGATTGACAGACCACCCTATGTACAACAGATTTAATGGTTTTGGAAAGGGAAGACTGAAGCGTAGCAACTTTGTAGAAACTGCAAAACGAAGGATTAGGTCAGATCCTATTCTTAACATATCAACAGTCAAGCCCATACACAATGCACACAAGTTCCCAGCTTGGAGACAGCAGCAACTGCCTGAGATGATAGAAAACATTCCTGGTATTGAGAAAAAGAACACTCAGCATGAAACCGAAAGAAGAGAAATAACCCTAAACTACATAAAAGAACATTACCCAAGCAGGAATTGGACCCATGCATATACAGATGGATCAGCCAAAAATTCAATAGAGAATGGAGGAGGAGGAATTCTCCTAAATTTAAAAAATGGAGCGAAAAAAACACATTCACTGGCAACTGGAAAATTTTCAAGTAACTTCAAAGCGGAGGTAGAGGCTCTGAAAACTGCAGCAGAAATGCTCCTGATGGAGGAAAATAAAGAGAAGCAAATAACTATCTTCACAGATGCAAAGTCAGCTGTCTCAATACTGAAGAGCAATAACAGCACAGAACTAACTGATCTAAGAGCAGCACTCCATGGTCTATGCCAGAAATCCAAAAAAGTTGTAATACAGTGGATCCCATCACATTGCAGTATACCTGGAAACGAAGAAGCTGACAGACTGGCAAAAGAGGGCGGACGACTACCACAGCCTGACATAGACATAACCTATAATGAGGCAAAGAGGTTGATAAAAAGCACTTATAGAACCAAATGGGAATCAGAGCATCCAGGCCATCAGAAGGATGATGCATATTACAAACTCGACAGAAGAGAACAAGTAGCAATCTTCAGACTCCGCACAGGACACAACAGGCTGAAATACCACTTGTTCAATAAACTAAAGATAGGAGATACCGATGAATGTAATTGTAGAACTGGAAAAATGACAGCAAAACATTTGCTGCAGGATTGCCCAACGTATGCAGAACAGAGAAAGATATTTTGGCCCACACCTGCTTCATTTGAGGACAAGCTCTATGGAGATATCAACAAGCTAAAGTTGACCGCAGATTACTCTAACTATATACAGGTTGACATTTAAAGGTGCATGAAGACCCAGAGGCATGAAATGGAATATTGCTTGGATAGCAAATCCATTACGTGGAAAGTCCAAATCAAAAGCCCATTGTGTAGGCTTCATAAAAGGTGGAAAAGTGTCCTAGTGGCACGAAATGGAATATTGCTTGGATAGCAAATCCATTACGTGGAAAGTCCGAATCAAAAGCCCACTGTGTGGGCTTCATAAAAGGTGGAAAAGTGTCCTAGTGGCACGAAATGGAATATTACTTGGATAGCAAATCCATTACGTGGAAAGTCTGAATCAAAAGCCCACTGTGTGGGCTTCATAAAAGGTGGAAAAGTGTCCTAGTGGCACGAAATGGAATATTGCTTGGCTAGCAAATCCATTACATGGAAAGTCCGAATCGAAAGCTCACTGTGTGGATGTCATCTGCAGACTGCATACTTCTGGTTTCCGGAAGAACAGCCTATGGTGAACGGAAGGCCCAATATACGGAAGTGAGGCTAAGCAGCCATGTGCAGGACGTGACGATTCCTTGGGTGAGCCCAGTACCAGAGCGCTATGTATCGGCTCTGCAAGTATGGAAGCCTCCTTGGATGGCGGGGAATGCCCATGGTCTGCCCCTGCCTTCCCTTGAGGGCTGACCAGGATCTTTGGCTGTTCTATATGGACCAGCTGGGATGGGGGATAACACAACAGTGAGAGTCAAACGTCCTAAGAAACCCCCGGGAAGGTTAACCCGGTCAACAAATGCCCGCAGAAGTCGGATGTGTCGGCCTAACGGCGCAAGAACGCAGCTCTGCTGTAAACAGGTACAACGCAATCACATCCGAAAAAAAACTCCGGATGAACGAAGAAGAAGAACTGCCAGGACAAAAGTACAAGGACAAACCAGCAAAATGATGCTGTTGGAGCAAGGTGTCCCCCAAGGAGGAGTTCTTTCACCAACATTATTCCTAGCATATATAAACGACATCACAGAAAATTTTCCAGCCAGAGTACACACATCATCCTTTGCAGATGACCTAGCCATATGGACATCTGAAGAATATATTAGTACAGCTAACAGCAGAATACAGCAAGCCTTATTAGCACTAGAGGACTGGTCAAAATCATGGCTAGTGAAGATAAGTGAGGAGAAAACAACATGCACAGTGTTCTCCCTCTCAAATAAAACTCAACAACCTAAGCTGGTATTGAATGGAAAAATATTGCGCCATGAAGAAAATCCAAACTATCTCGGAGTCACCTTTGATCGTCGCCTGACATGGAAAACACAGGTTGAGAAAAATCGAACAAGAGCAAGGCAAAGAATGGCAATCATGAAAAAGCTTGCTGGTACAACGTGGGGAGCAGATGAGAAAGTTCTCAAGAAGTTATATACTGGACGGGTGAGGCCAGTACTGGAATATGGCATTGCAGCTTGGGCAACAGCAGCTAAGTCAAACTTTAACAAAATAAGTAGAGTCCAAAATCAAGGAATGCGAATCATAACTGGAAGCCTGAAGACAACGCCTATTAATGAACTTGAAAAGATCACTTGTTTACAACCAATGCAGGATAGAAGAGATAGCAGAGCCCAGCAACAAGCAGAAAAATTTAGAAGATTGACAGACCACCCTATGTATAAAAGGTTTAGTGGTTTTGGAAAGGGACGACTGAAGTGTAGCAACTTTGTAGAAACTGCAAAACGAAAAATTAGGGCAGATCCCATACTTAACATATGAACAGTCAAACCTATTTACAATGCAGACAAGTTCCCAGCTTGGAGACAGCAGCAACTGCCTGAGATGATAGAAAACATTCCTGGTATTGAGAAAAAGAACACTCAGCATGAAACCGAAAGAAGAGAAATAACCCTAAACTACATAAAAGAACATTACCCAAGCAGCAATTGGACCCATGCATATACAGATGGATCAGCCAAAAATTCAATAGAGAATGGAGGAGGAGGAATTCTCCTAAATTTAAAAAATGGAGTGAAAAAAAAAACACATTCAGTGGCAACTGGAAAGTTTTCAAGTAACTTCAAAGCGGAGGTAGAGGCTCTGAAAACTGCAGGAGAAATGCTCTTGATGGAGGAAAATAAAGAGAAGCAAATAACTATCTTCACAGATGCAAAGTCAGCTGTCTCAATACTGAAGAGCAATAACAGCACAGAAATAGCTGACCTAAGAGCAGCACTCCATGGTCTATGCCAGAAATCCAAAAAAGTTGTAATACAGTGGATCCCATCACATTGCAGTATACCTGGAAATGAAGAGGCTGACAGACTGGCAAAAGAGGGCGGACGACTACCACAGCCTGACATAGACATAACCTATAACGAGGCAAAGAGGTTGATAAAAAGCACCTATAGAACCAAATGGGAATCAGAGCATCCAGGCCACCAGAAGGATGATGCATATTACAAACTCGACAGAAGAGAACAAGTAGCAATCTTCAGACTCC